>CM031966.1:21782747-22297747 GCA_018749465.1 Paracanthobrama guichenoti | reverse complement strand
CTCATATTCATATATATATATATATATATATATATATATATATATATATATATATATATATATATATATATATATATATATATCACCTTATATAATAATACGTTTATTTTATTTATATCCATATATTGTATTGTACACTTCTACTTAGAGGTGTAAAAGTGTGTGTGTGTGTTATTCAGGTCGTACAGTGATCTTGTCCACACACCACATGGATGAAGCTGACCTGCTGAGTGATCGTGTGGCCATCATCTCTCAGGGTCGTCTGTACTGCTGCGGTTCTCCTCTCTTCCTGAAGAACTGTCTGGGCGCTGGTTTCTACCTCACACTGGTGCGCCGCATTAAAGAGCAGCCGTCCCATATCACAAAGGAGGTGAGACTTTTACCATTTATTACAGAGAGTGTATAAAGCAGCTAGACTCACATGGTTGTTCTGGTTCTCGCAGGGTCAGTGTGACTGTACTGAGGACTGTTCCTGTAAGTGCTCACTCTGTACCAAATTTAAAGAGAGCACCGTAGAGCAGCCCAGAGTGTCAGAAAGACAGATGGAAGGTAAAGAGTTCATATGCTTGTATCAGATCAATGAAATCAAACAATGGTCATAATTTTGTATGTATAATCTCTCTCTCTCAGGGGACATAGAGAGGATAACGGCCCTCGTCCACCATCACGTCTCAGAGGCCAAATTGATAGAGGTCATAGGGCAGGAGCTGACCTTCCTGCTGCCCAGCCGGGGCTTCAAGCATCGTTCTTACGCCAGCCTATTCAGAGAACTGGAGGAGACGCTGGCAGACATGGGGCTGAGCAGCTTTGGAGTGTCGGACACTTCATTGGAGGAGGTCTGTCGTGCACACACAGGCTAATTTACTATCATTTGTATTTGAGAACGAGAACATCAGTGACAACAACAGCAAAAAAACCAGTTATAAATACAACAATTTGCCATTGGGAATTTATTTCATTTATTTATTTTATTTTAATAATTATGTGTTGTTCATTTGTTCAATAATAATGTTATTTTAATTTATTTGTTTTTGTATGTATGTATGTATGTATTACTTTTTATTTTGCTGTAAGGGATCAACTTTTTACAAACCATCATCCTCCTTTGTACAACCTGTAAAAATCAAGTTTTGTCTCTTGTGTCCTGCAGATATTTCTAAAAGTCACAACTGATGGAGAGGCCGCTCACATCAACAATGCATCTGGTAAGATTTCAGTGTACTATCTGCCATTTAATCTCATCTGTACAGATACTGTGTATATGTGTCAGTGTATGGTGCTTGTGAGTCTTGTATATTGTGATTGTGATGTCCATTTCTGTGGTTGAACCCTTTAGACATCAGAGTTCTGCAACAGAAATCTCTTGCGAGTCTTTATAGAGACACCGCAGTCAAAGTGAATATAGAAGAAGGTGATGACCATAGTCTCTCAGGCTTACTGTATAATGCTTAATCCTTACTTTAACTAAAGCTGCCTGCTAAACAACACAGAGAGTTAAATGGACACAGCAAAGATATGCCGCTAGACATTATGCTATATAGTGCATGTGGTGACGGTTAACCCTTTGACACATGGAGTGATTTTCTTTTGACCCTCACTCATATTTGTTAATGACTTATTAATGCTTATATTTTTTTATTTGACAAAATATATTGTATGATATATGATCATCCATTGGACAGATGTGTGACTTTCAAATATTAATATAAAATATTAAAATGTAAAAATATATATTTTTTTTACATAAATATTTATACATCAAAGGGTTAATCTTGCTTTTTATAGTTATAGTAGCTATAGTTATTTTTACAAGTAGTTATAGAGCACTGTATCAGCCAGGCCTATTATGATAAATCAACAGGATATTTGAGCTTTTTGAGATTCTGTATAAGCTGTATTTTATTTTATTAATTTTAATAGAATTTTTATTTATTTTATTTTGAACCATTATCTTCCTTTTGTACAACCTGTAATAATGTGTTGTTCATTTGTTCAATAAAAATAGTTATTTTATTTTTCAATTGCATTTTGTCTTTAAATTACACCAGAATTATATCAGCCTTTCAACCACCCCTGCCTTTGGAAAATCCATATTCGCTGACCAAAACTATATACATAATTTGATTCTAGATTTCCTCTTGACTGTGTTTGATCTTTTGTGCAGAGACAGACAGGTCGGCGTATGCTAATGGACAGTCAAACTCTGGAAGTTCGACCAGCAAAGAGGGCAGAGGATCCCCACAGGTGAAGGGAATCTTTCTGGTCCTAAAACAGTTTTTCGCTCTTCTCATTAAGAGGTTCCATCACACCACACGCTCTGGAAAAGACTTCCTTGCCCAGGTCAGAATAGCATCTTTGCTTTGTAAACTTTTAGCTTTGTAACGACAGTAATTAAGTCCATAGGCCTTTTCTTATTATTTTCTATGGTGTTCATTGATATTCTCTTCCTCAGATTGTGTTGCCCGCCAGTTTTGTCCTCGTTTCTCTGATGTTCACGCTGATTGTTCCTCCATTCGGCGAATATCCTAGTCTTACTCTAAGCCCATGGATGTATGGCCGACAGTTCACCTTCTTCAGGTACATTTACAATGGAACAGGATTAGTTAATTTATTCAATGTATAGTTACCTGAGAAGTTAAAAACAGTATGTTTGTTTCTAGTAATGAACAGATGCAAAGCCCAGATATGAGGTATTTTGGCGAGGTTCTTCTAAACAGACCTGGATTTGGGACTCGCTGTATGGTGGATGAACCTCTACAGTACGTGCACATGCGTGCTAATGATATGAATAAATATCCAGAGGTTTTTGTCCTATTTACCTAGTGACCATTTGTTTCCCACAGAGACTATCCATGTAATAACATAACCACAGAGTGGGAGATGCCCCTGGTGAACCCGGCACTCATTGAGATGCTGGGTAACCCGGAGTGGACAGACATCAGTCCGTCTCCCAGCTGTCAGTGCAGCACGCCCAAAATACTCACCATGTTACCTGTGTGTCCAGAAGGTGCTGGGGGTCTTCCTCCTCCCCAGGTCTGTCTCTCAACTATAGATATGACACTACAAATTCCTTAAAATGGTTTATAATAATGTGGTTTCTGCATTTTTAGAGGATTCAATCAACTGGTGACATGTTGATGGATCTGACCGGCAGGAACATCTCTGATTATTTGGTGAAGACTTACCCAAACTTAATACGGACAAGGTATTGTGGCCCATTTACAACCAATTGTTCATTAACTAGCTCTTATGTTTCCAGGAATTCATGTTATTTGTGTTTTTGTTTTCAGCTTAAAGAGCAAGTACTGGGTGAATGAACAAAGGTAATGGTGTCTTAAACATGGAGTAGAAAATACAACGACTCCCTCTTGTGGACACTTAGAGAACACATACACGTTCAATGATCTAAGTGTGTGGAAGAATGATGGTATGCGGTCTCTTTCCTTCAGGTATGGTGGCATTTCTGTCGGAGGCCAACTTCCTGTTCTTGATGTGGATCCTAAAACCATCCAGAATGCAGCTGCTCAGATGGGACGTCTACTTAATGTCACAGGGGTAAATGTTTTATATCGTTTTCATATAAAAAATAAATAAATAAAAAAAAAACTACGGAAAAATTTAAAAATATTAGTTTTTAAAACTATTTTAACTTTTTAAATATAATTTATTAACTCCAAAATGTTAGGGTACACTTATAAGGTGGCGTTTTATTATAAATAAAGTCAGTAAAATAATACTTTAATTTGACAAAACATAAGTTTTAAATGGTAAAACAGTAGCTATATTGACAAAACATTTCTATTTTTATAAACTTTGTTTTTAATACATTAACATTTTAAAGTTAATGGGCCCTATCATACACTCTGCGCAATGTGACGCCAGACACGACACAAGTGTTTTTTTGCTAGTTTAAGCCTGACACAGATATCATTTTCATATCCAGCGTCACGTTGTTTAAATAGCAAATGCACTCGTGCCCATCTGTTCACCCATGGCCACTCTGGTCTGAAAACAAGGTGTGTTCAGGTGCATTGTTGGTGCGTTGCTATTTTGAGGCAACTGAAAACAACTGCGCCATTGACCAACAAAAACCTGGTCTAAAGTCAATAGCGTTATTTAAATATGCGCCTAGGCGGGTGCACAACGCACGTACACTCTGCTTGTTACACACACAGGGATGCACAGCAGCACACAAACATTTTAAATGTGTATATATAAAAAATAAAAGGATTCCTCTATGGAGAGTCTTTCCGCTCGCAAATTCCGCCATGGTGCAAGCGCAACTGGCTTTTAAAGGGAATGGGAGATGAGACTCTGATTGGTTTATTGCACGTTATTCCCAAAACACACCCATGACTCATTAAGAGACTAGGTACAACCCTTTTGGACCATGCGTCTGGCATGTCAACCTT
Source organism: Paracanthobrama guichenoti (assembly GCA_018749465.1). Taxonomy (NCBI): domain Eukaryota; kingdom Metazoa; phylum Chordata; class Actinopteri; order Cypriniformes; family Gobionidae; genus Paracanthobrama; species Paracanthobrama guichenoti. Next base: position 22,293,335 of record CM031966.1, on the reverse strand, counting down.
TTTTTTCCGTAGTTAAACTAGCAAAAGTGTATTCGGACACAGCCTAAGTGCACATGCGCTTCAGACCATAAGCTCAGCTCATTAAAATAGGGCCCTTAATGTGGCTCAAGTATTGATGATGTTCATGTTGTGATAATTTACAGGGCCGATACTCAAAGCTTGCTCTGCAGGAGTTTGGTACTTTCTTGAGGTATATGGAGACTGAAAACAATGTCAAGGTGAGATTTCTTTCAGCTTCACTTCCTGTCACAGTTTACTAAGCTCGTCCCATTCAAGATACATAACCCATTTATCTCCTCTAGGTGTGGTTCAATAACAAAGGCTGGCACGCTATGGTGGCCTTCATGAACGTTGCAAATAACGCCATCCTTCGAGCCAACCTGCCTCCTGGTGTCAATTTAAATGAGTACGGCATCACAGCCATCAATCATCCACTAAACCTGACCAAGGAACAGCTGTCGGAGGTCACAGTGTGAGTGTAACGCTGACAGAACTTCACACAGCTGTTTTACTTGCAGATCAGTCTCAGTAGAGCATATCTTTATGTAAATATTGTTGACTCATCCATTCTCTCAGACTGACTACCTCAGTGGATGCAGTGGTGGCCATCTGTGTGATCTTCGCCATGTCCTTCGTACCGGCCAGTTTTGTGCTGTATCTGATCCAGGAGAGAGTAACGCAGGCCAAACACCTGCAGTTTGTGAGTGGGGTCAGTCCTATTGTCTACTGGACTGCTAACTTCTTCTGGGACATGGTTAGTATGAAGACACTACATCTTACCATAACTTGATAACATGTTCACTGGTCCCAAAAAACAAAAGTTAGCAATGTATTTTTATATTTGCTTGAAATGTTTAATTTATCACTTTATGTTCTTTACCATTTCTTTTGTTGATTTAAATTGATTGAAAAAAAATAATAAATTAAAAACTGGCTCCACAAAAAAAGGTTTTACTTTTTATGAAATGTATTTTTTTTTTTTTTTTTTTTTTTTTACAAAAAGACAAACTGGAAATACTATACTGCTATACAAGCAGTGCCATACATTTCTAAATACACTTTTGCTTAAAGAAAGTATGTCATAGGATGCAAAACTTTATTTATTGGTTTGGTATTCTTGCTTTTTCTTTCAGACTATCACAAATAATTTTTGCAGTTTCAACAAAACCTATGTTAGCCAGCTAGAAAATTATCTTGGTGACAAATTGGCGCAATTTGCAATTACATCCTTATTGCTGAGCCCTGTATAAATAATGAAAAACATAAATGAAAAACTAATAAACCAGATGCATGTTGTTTTGACCATTAAGTGCCTTTTATAGTGTATAATGAATATAGAATAAATATAGAAGTGTATTTATTCCATAGCATTGTCTTATGTTCTCTAAAATGGTCTTATAATTCAGTTTTGCTGTTGTCCTGTCATTTCAGATAAACTACGCTGTCAGCGCGGCGATGGTTGTGGGGATTTTTATTGCATTTGATAAAAAATGCTATACCTCGCCTGGCAACTTGCAAGCCCTGATAGCTCTGCTGATGCTTTATGGGTAATGTCATCTTTCATTGATCATTTTACTTTTCTTTTAGCGGAACAGCCTTTCTATGTATATTTAGATATGTGGGTTGAAAAAGTGTGTAAAAAGGTCACCCTCAGTAGCTTTAGCAACCATTTCAGACCTCACTGAAAGGTTTGAAGGGTGATTTTTGTCAGCGTTTTATTCCTGTTGCCATTTCCCAGTGTAGTTATTTGGCCCTTGATCACATCAACACAGGCAGTGCAATTGAAAGCCAAATCATCTTCTCAGCTCAATGAGTCTTCTAGTGTGAATCCAATCCGGACACCACAGCACAAACCCCTTATTCTGAAGACAAAAGTCTTGTTGCTTCTGACAAATGAAGCATACCTTGACAGAATTAGAATCATTCATGCATTTAAAGGAAGAAGTGGAAATTGTATCTGATGATAAAAAATGTTTGTATTATGGTAAATGCTGTTTTTATTTCTCTAGTCTCTATAAATCTGACCTGTGTGAATATTTTAGAATATCCTAATCTGTCTTTTTTTTTCCATCTGTGAAATAGTTGGTCAGTGACTCCCATGATGTATCCAATGTCATATGTGTTTAACGTGCCCAGCACAGCGTACGTCTCTCTGTCCTGCATCAACCTCTTCATTGGCATCAACAGCAGTGCCATCACGTTTATCTTAGACCTGTTTGACAGTACAGAGGTGAAACATCCATGCTTCCAAATTATTTTTGTCTAAAATAATACAATTAGCTTTTAAATGGCAGTGCATTTTGAACAACCTTCCGATTTCCACTAATATTATCATTCCAATTTTAATCAGATTAAATGCATTAGTCGTTTAGGCCGAAAGTTCAAGTGTAAGGTTGAAGTTCATTTCACCCTCTATTTGTCTCTACTTTCATAGGCTCTGTATAAGTGCAACCAGGTGCTGAAGAAAGCTCTTCTTGTCTTTCCTCACTTCTGTTTGGGCCGTGGGCTCATTGACATGGCGATGAACCAAGCCGTGATGGACGTGTATGCACGCTTTGGTGAGTCCTGCTCCTATCCCCACCTTGCATTTCAATCGGTCGTATTGAGGCTGCCGCAAGCAACCCTAGCCAGGCCCCTGGCAAGGTTTGGACTCTGTGATTTGGCCTCCATAAAAGTCACTGAGCTTCAATCTATATGTCAACATGATGGAAATACAACACCTTACATTTGTCAACCGTGTCTTCATAGTGCCTTCAACCGTGTCTTCTCATTGCATCTGATGGCTATTCAAAGCTACAATTGTTTTAGATAGCCAAATGGGTCTGACTCCGGCTCAAACTGATCTCCGAAACTGCTCAAAATCTACAAGGACTAACTAAAGAGACAAGGAGATGTCTCTCTAACTAACTAGAGACTTCTGTAAGAGATTAGATGGATGATGAAATAGATGTGCAGTCGCTAAGACTTCCATGCCGTATATTGACCATAAAAGCAGAGACTTGGAGACTAATGCCTTAGAAACAACTCAGAACACCATATAAGCTGCTTGGCAACACATTAACAACATCCCAGACTACCCTAGCAACACCCTGGTGACCACCAAGAACACTTTAGCAACCACATAGCAACTCACTAGCAACCTGGAAACTGCATAGAAACACCCAAGCAACCACCCAGAAAACCATAGAAACTGCTTGGCAACACCCTAACAACCACTCAGAACACCCTGGCAACCACTCAGCATAGGAAAACACTAGGAACCACCCAGAACACCCTGGAGACACCCCAGCAACCACCCAGAATACTGTAGAAGTCACTTTGCAACACCCTAACTACCACTCAAAATATCCTAGGGACACCCTGGCAACCACCAAGAACCTAGGATCCGTTTCGCAGCATACTTGCAAACACCCAGACTAACAACTGCATGGTAATGCCTTAGCAACCAGCCTTAACATTCTAGAAATCGCTTGGAAGCAACAAACCAGAACACCATAGAAACTGCTTGGCAATACACTAACAACGTCCCAGAATACTCTAGTAACACCCTGGTGACCACCAAGAACACTTTAGCAACCACATAGCAATGCCCTAGAAACCAGCCTTAACACCCTAAAAAAAACGCTTGGCAACACTCTAGCAACAACCCAGAACACCCTTGCAACACCCTGGCAACCACCCAGAACATTCTAGAAATCACATAACAATGCACTAGCAACCACCCAGAACACCCTAACAACAGCATAGCAACACTTAACTTCATGTATAGTTTATATAATTTATAGCTGAATGTTGGTGACACTTCTTGTGGGGTTCATGTACATCTTATGTTCATCTCAGGTGAGGACTTCAGTCTGGATCCCTTCAGCTGGGACTTTGTGGGAAAAAATGTGACGTTCATGGCAATAGAGGGGTTCGTCTATTTCATCCTGAATGTTCTGATACAGTACCGATTCTTCCTGGATCACTGGTGAGAAGAAATACATTCAAAAGACATTACATGTCCTTCAGCCTTGAGTAGATCCAGTGGCTTCCATATATATGCTGTCTCTTTCAACAGGATGTCAGATTTTAAGAAGCCGCCAGTAACTGATGAAGATGTGGATGTGGCCAAGGAGAGAGAGAGGATTTACAAAGGAGGAAGCCCTAGCGACATCCTCCAGATAAAAGACCTATCGAAGGCAAGTCTGTCCACCTTTCAGTGGTGCATGATTGGTAATGCTTCACACAACAGAGATCATGAATACATTTTCTCTCTACAGACGTATGTCGGAACAATCAGGCCAGCAGTGGACAGGATATGTGTAGGAGTGTCACCAGGAGAGGTAATCACTAGAGGCATTTGGTCTTTGTTGTAATCACCATGAGCATTGTATGAGCTTAGATAATTTTTCCCCCACAGTGCTTTGGACTTCTGGGTGTGAATGGTGCTGGGAAAACTACCACATTCAAAATGCTGACAGGAGACATAGATGTCACTTCAGGGGAAGCTGCTGTGACTGGTTACAGGTTTGTTTAACTAGATAATTGTTTAATAACTTTGTTGATCCTGGAACAACACTTCAATCAACCAATCAGATTTGAGGGACGAGTTTACAGTCTATGTCAGGTTTAGGCTTAAAACCAGGGTTAGGTGCTTCTACATCAGTGTTATTCACTTATTATTTCACTCTGATTTTAGGGATAAGTTATGGGTAGGGTTGGGTTTAGGGTGGGGACATTTTCAGACATTTTGTTGATCCTGGAACAACATTCTTATGTTGACTGCTTCTTAGTTAGCTGTCTGCCCTGTTGGGAAAAACAAAAAGCATATGCTGGTTAGGTATGTTCTGAAGCATGGCAGCTGGTTTATGCTGGTCCTTAGTTGGTCATAAACTGGTTTAAGCTGGTCCTGACTCCTGAGCTGGTTATAAACTGGTCCTGAGTTGGAGCTAGTTTCTTAGGACCAGCTCATGACCAGCTTAAACCAGCTCAAACTAGCTCCCATGCTTCAAAACATACCTAACCAGCATATGCTGTTTTTTTCAACAGGGTAGCTGGCAAACATTTGAAATAATTAGATTCTAGAAGTAGAGCTTCTGGTTTAAAGGATTAGTTAACTTCAAAATGAAAATTTCCTGATATTTTACTCACTCTTTAGGAAAGCAGTTTGGAAACAAATATTAAATATTATTTTTACTATTTTGTTGGGTCAGTCTAAAACTAGCTAATTTTGATTTTGTTCATCGATTTGATTTCTTACGATACTCCAGCATTCTGACCAACATCCTGGATGTGCACCAGAACATGGGCTACTGCCCTCAGTTTGATGCCATAGATGATCTTCTAACAGGAAGAGAACATCTGCACTTATACGCTCGACTCAGAGGAGTCCCGGAATCCGAGATCAGCAGAGTGAGACGATATTCCACTTTCTTATCTCTTCTTGTATATTTCTCTCGGAGGATTTCTGACAGACACCTCTATCTCCCTTTGATGCAGGTGGCTGAATGGGGAATTCAGAAATTGGGTTTATTTGAGTATGCAGGCTGCAGTGCCGGCACATACAGTGGTGGAAACAAGCGTAAACTTTCAACAGCTATTGCAATGATTGGCTGTCCAGCTCTTCTGCTCCTGGTAAGAGCCTTTCTGTGTGATTTTTATCTCAGAATATGATAAGCATAGTTACTAGCATGTTATTTTTCCTGTGTCAGGACGAGCCAACCACAGGGATGGATCCTCACTCTCGCAGGTTCCTCTGGAACTCCATCATGAGCGTGATTCAGGGCGGCAGGGCGGTGGTCCTTACCTCACACAGGCAAGAACACAATAAAGCACATGCATTATATAACGTTAATTATAAATCAGGGGAATTATAAAACCTGGGAAATTGATGACAAATGTTCCAGTCCTGAAAAACGCATGGAAAATTTAAAATGTCCTGGAAAATCTTGTTGTTGTCCTGGGAAGTTAGGCAAAGAGATCATTTTTTAAGGAGCAAAGAGATTATCACTGGCCCAAACAATTACCGCTAGTTGCAGAAAGTGTGATGTTCAGGAATGAGTTTTGACGTGGGAATAGTATTTTGAATGATGTTTTGCCACTTGTGTTGCCACTTGTAGCAGTTTGATAATGTGATATTATGAGAATTGCATGATATAAACTCACAATTGCGTGCTATATGACACAACTGAGTTTATATCTCGCAATTTTGACTTTAAAGTAAAAAATGCATGATATAAGCTCACAATTGCGTGTGCTCCAATTTTGAATTTTGAGATTTTTATCTCTCGCAATTCTGACTTATAATTATAATTATATTTGGAATTATAAAGTCCAGTTCTAAGGTCTTTTTTTTGTGATGGACTCGCAATTGCGAGTTTATATATTATAATTATGTAAACTTGCATTTGCAGAAAGTCAGAATAGCAAGATAAAGTCTCAATTACCTTTTTAATTAATCTTTTTTTTATTCTGCGGCGGAAACAAGGTTCCATAGTCATAATGTATGATTAAGAGCTCATATTAAAAACAGTTAAAGTTATAGTTAAGTTATGGCAATAAACTGTACGCCTTTTAAAGACAATATTTGGCATGATCTTTTATTCCTATCGTAGTAACATTTTAAAAGTCCTGGAAAAATCCTGGAAAATGATCACTGAAAAAAAGAGTGGGAACCCTGTAGATACTATTTGGGAAATATCACAACTTACTTTTTACAATCCTATCAATTCCAGGTAGTTTCATTTGAAAATATTACACAATACAAAAGTATTTATGATGGGTATTTCATGCTATTTTGCTACATTTAAAGGATTAGTTCACTTCAAAATGTCACAAAAAAAAAAAAAAAAAAATTATTCACACCTATCTCATCCAAGGTGTTCATGTCTTTCTTTCTTCAGTCGAAAAGAAATTAAGGTTTTTGAGGAAAACATTCCAGGATTATTCTCCACATAATGGAGTTGATGGTCCAAATCAATGCCGTTTCAAAGGGCTTCGAAGGGCTTCAGAGGCTCTGCATGATCACAGACGAGGAATATGGTCTTACCTAGCAAAACCATCGGCCATTTAAAAAAAAAAAACTTTTTAACCTAAATTGGTTCTTACGCTGCTCTGTGACACGCGACGGATTACATAATCACATCGGAAAGGTCACACTAGACATAGGCCCCAACCAAACGTGCAAAGACTAATACAAACGCCCTTTACCAAAAAAAAACTCCATCTCCAACTTCAAATTGTCCGACATTGTTGTTTTACCTTTCTTTTGCTAAAGGACGTTTGTATTAGTCTTCGCACGTGCACTTTGTAAACTCAGGGGTGGTACTTCTGACTTTCGACCAATTGGTTGCCATGGAAGTCCATTATGTGGAGAAAATCCAGGAATGTTTTCCTCAAAAAACTTTCGACTGAAGAAAGAAAAACCTAAACATCTTGGATAAGATGGAGTGAGTAACTTTATCAGGAAATTTTCATTTTGAAGTGAACTAATCCTTTAACTAAAAGTAAATGTAAAAAACATTTGTGTTTTTTTTGATCCACAGCATGGAGGAATGTGAAGCGCTCTGCACGCGGCTGGCCATCATGGTGAACGGGACGTTCAAGTGTCTTGGCACAATCCAGCACCTCAAATACAAGTAAGGTCACAAATTTTATCCACATGAAAACACTTTCTGCAGTCTCATCATTTTGTGTTTGCATTGGTATTGTGTGAACATCTCTTATAATCATGCAGATTTGGTGATGGATACGTGGTCACCATGAAAATCAGGGCGGCCAAAGCAGGAACAGTCCCGGATCTGAACCCGGCTGAAGCATTCATGGAGAGTACATTTCCAGGTTGCATTCAGAGGGAGAAACACTATAATACTCTACAGTACGAGATCGCTTCTTCCTCTCTGGCCAAAATCTTCCAGCTTGTCCTAGCCAACAAGGAAATGCTGAATATCGAAGATTACTCAGTTTCCCAGACAACACTGGACCAGGTAATTCATATGATCCTGTTGACCTAGGTAAACCATTTCAATTTTCAGTTAAATGATGACTACTGAAAATATTTGACAATGTTCTTAAAGTAATATTCTTAAAGGCGCACCCGGGTTCGATTGACATCAGAGTTTGATTCGTTTGGATGATGTGAACGCTGTCTTCCGAATTCGGGTGCGCACCCGCAAACCGTACCCGAGTCAGTTTAAAAGGTGGTCTGGGGTTCGGTTCATGTGAACTCCGGTACGGTTCGCTGCTGATGTGAACGCAGTCGTACTAAATCGCGGAAGTGAACCGCTATTAATGACGTATGATTTGATAAAAATGTGTTTTGTGTGTGTTTCACTCATTTTCCTGACGAGCATGGCTGACCTACTGCAAGCAGAGAGCTATAGATCTAATTTCTGCTCGTCTTCAGCGTTCTTTAGAGCATTTGCAGTGCATTCGTGGCAGATAGACGCAAGTGCTATTGCATACTGAAGCTTTGGTAAAAAAACAAACGGTTCAAAAACAAAAATATAAAAGTGAAGTGAGCAACTCTATTCATTTTGCCACCTTCTCGCTTGCCGTCGTTACCAAGCAGCAGGGTAAACAGCTTCTGCTTTGACGCAAACACACCCCGGTTCGGACCCAAATAATATAATATGAACACAGTTCAGTGGGGACAGGGGGAGGGGCGAGCAATCTAACTCAGGTTCGGTCCAGGCAATCGAACCAAGTGTGAAAGCACCCTTACTCAAGCCATCCTAGGTGTATATGACATTCTTCTTTCAGACGAATACAATCGGAGTAATATTAAAAAATGTCCTGTTTTTTTTTCTAAATTTATAAAGGCAGTGAATGGCAGCCCAAAATGTTAAGCTCAAAAAAGTGCATCCATCCATTATAAAAGTAATCCATACGGCTCCGGGGGGTTAATAAAGGCCTTCTGAAGCGAAGTGATGGGTTTGTGTGAGAAAAATAAAAACTTAACTGGCAGACGTAGCACAAGCATTTTGAACTGCGAGAGGCGTTACACTTTATGCGTGAGTTAAATACTGAAAGTGGTCTGGAGGAAGCCAGATATTTTACTTCATAAAGTTTTGAATATGGATATTTTTCTTACACAAACCCATCGATTCGCTTTAGAAGGATTTTATTAACCCCCTGGAGCCGTGTGGATTACTTTCATAATGGATGGATGCACTTTTTTGAGCTTCAAATTTTGGGCTGCCATTCACTGCCATTATAAAGCTTGGATTAGCCAGGACATTTTTTAATATAACTCCGATTGTATTCGTCTGAAAGAAGAATGTCATATACACCTAGGATGGCTTGAGGGTGAGTAAATCATGGAGTAATTTTCATTTTTGGGTGAACTATACCTTTAATGGCGGTCTCCAACTTCTGAGACAGGATGTCCCAAACTAGACAAGCGCAGAATGGAACAGTCCAGTTCAGGGTCAGAAGATTGCCTCGAGCGTCCATCCATCTTGTGACCGCCACCATTTGTTTCCATACCTGCATGTGACAAATAAACTGAAACAAGGCCATTTTGTCTCCTTATGTAGTCTCGCTCTCTTTCTTTCACTCCCTGTAGGTGTTTGTGAACTTCGCCAAGCACCAATCCGGAGAAGATGATGCCATTGTGTTGCACCCGAGGGCAGCCGGTGCCCGGCGGGACATGAGAGTCTTTCCAGTGAAAACGAAAGCCTGAAAGCTTGAAGAGGGTCATCCAAGCAGGTCAACTGGAGTTATCTTGCAGGGGCGCACAAAAAAGCCAATAAAGAAAAGATGTTTTTTTTTTTTTTCTTCTTTACAAAACACTCAGTTTGAGACTTTTGATCGTTTTACGCCGTAACAGCTTTGCGCATCTTTGATTGGCTTTTTTATATAGAAATGCAACAAAATACAGACAGAACTGGACTGAGTTAGTATTATGAATACAGCACTTTATTATCAAAAGTGATATTTATCACTTTTTTTTTTTTTTTTTACAAAAGAAGTTTGTTTTAAAAACAAATCAAATGATGCAATAGATTTTATTGCAAAGGCTATTGCTATTGAAATGCATATTGCATTGTGACACATTGCAAGTCACAGCTTTAAAGGGTTATTTCACCCAAAAATGAAAATTCTGTCATTAATTCCTCTCCCTCATGTCTATCCGAACCCATAAGACCTTCGTTCATTTTAAGAACACAAATGAAGATATTTTTGATGAAATCCGAGAGGTTTCTGAACCATCCATAGGCAGCAACATCATTGCAAATTTCAAGGCCCAGAAAGGTAGTAAAGACATGGTTAAAATAGTGCATGCGACTCCAGTCATTCAACCTTAATGTTATGAAGTGACGAGAATGCTTTTTGTGCCCAAAAATAATGACTTTATTCAACAATCTCTTCTCTTCAACGTCAGAACGCCAGCTCGTTTTTGACTAGCTCCTGCGTCAGCATCACACTCATGGGTCGTGGTGCTTACGTGAACAGCCAATACAGAGCCGGCTTTCTGACGTTGAAGAGATTGTTGAATACAGCTGTTATTTTTTTTAATTTTTTTTTTTTGTGCACAAAAAGTATTCTCGCTGCTTCATAACATTAAGGTTGAACCACTGGAGTCACATGGACTATTTTAACCATGTCTTTACTACCTTTCTGGGCCTTGAAAGTGTTTATTAAATAGCTGTCTATGGAGGGGTCAGAGAGCTCTCGGATTTCATCAAAAATATCTTCATTTGTGTTCCGAAGATGAAACATGAGGGTGAGTAATTAATGACAGATTTTTCATTTTTGGGTGAACTAACCCTTTAAGAATTCTTGCCAAGTTAGAAAAGAGTAGCATACAAACAATTAAAAATGAACTGTGAATGAACTCAATGCTAAATGTTTAGCTTTTTTTTTTTATTATTACTAGAAATGGCTAAGGCAAGGAACTGTAGAAAGTTGTTTTTTTGTTTGTTTTTCTTTGTAAAAATTCACAGAAATTATACTATTAAAACGTTGTCACTCATGTTGACATAACATTACCATTTTCAATACAATCCAGACATATTTGTTTAAAGGTATCACTCTAGAGTATGGTTGTATAACAATTAAGACAGATTTTTTTTTTATTTGACCCAAAATGCTCAAAACATTTCATAAAAATATAGCTTTGAATTCCCTGATGTAGCTCACTGTGTTTAAGAAAAATTATTTTCTTTCATTCTGAAGTAGTTTGTTGAAAGAGGTAGAGTTCTGTATATTGCACATGGATGGTTGGTGTAATGATTTAACCAACTCAAATATATTGTCAATACAAATTCCCACAAATCTGCTTATTTCAAATCCCAAGTGCAACAATGTGTGGCATAATCTTGCATGATAACCGTGAGGAGAGTTTTGAAAAGAGGATTTAACTTTCATAATCCTGCCCAGAGGGTGTCATAAATCAGCTTCATTTACATGCAGCTGTTCAGATGGCATAGTTCTCTCAGCCAAAATCATCATGTCTCTGAATTTTGACCTGTAGTTGGTACATGTGAATGTCAGAGGATGAAGGGGAGGATTGACATTCGAAGGTTTGGGTAGTCCTTAAACTCTCGGGTGTAAATTCTGTGTTTTCCTTTGGCCCAGATGGTCATTTGAATGAAACCTACAAGTGTGAAGAGAGCCACTGCAAAAGAAAAAAAAGAAAGTAGCTCAGTGTATATCAGATATATCAGAATCACAAAGCTGACAGCTGTTTGATGGCAGTTGCTCACCTGGAACGCACTGGGTCATGATGGTCAGACCCACCCAAGCACCCACCTGACAGAAAATTTAACCAAAGAGGTGATGGGTCAGGCAGAGGTAGTAGAAATCTTATTAGATTTGATTATAACAATGTTGCCATTACCTCATATGTGTAGTTGGGACATGATACAAAGAAAAAGAGCCATGTAAAAGGGTTTTTGGATGCATGTGGGAACCTCCGACATTTTGTACCTTTTAAACAAAACAACTAGGGTCATACATCAGGGCTCGACATTAAAGCAAATGTCAGAGCATGTCAAACTTCTTCAGGGCCACAAAATACCCTTAGGGTCCAGAGGGTTAAGCCTTTTCATGTGCTTGTCCTTCAGACAAGTAAATCGGTCATTCATTGTCCAAGAAAAAAATGTGCTTGTCCAGAAAAAAATAGGATTTCTTTTCTTTTTTTTTTTTTTTTTGTGTGTAATTTATTCTAAAGAAATATTCTCATTATTTAGTCAGCTTTGACATATTTAAATCTGCATATTTATATTTTTTCCTAATTGTTTTAAATGTACACTTATTTAAAATTCTTAAATTTTATCAGTATATTAAATTATTATAATAAGGGCTGTTCCCAATCATAATTTATCACTGAATAAATACAGCTGCATTAAATAATGTTATGAGATTGTTTTAAATTTTTTTTTTTGAATTTACAAATAAGAAATGTTTGAAATAATGATACTTTGTTTGATACATGTTTGAAATCATGAAGCTAAACCACCAGTAGGTGGCGGCAGGTGACCGTCTTAATAAGTGAGTCGTTCATTCAAACGATTCGTTCAAACGGCTAATTCGTTCAGGAATGAGGCGGTTGTTTATGAATGAGTCATTGAATCTTTGACTCAACCGATTCGTTCTAAACGCTGAATCATTAAGTAATGAAAATACTGTGAGATGCATTATGGTTCTGCAGTCTTTGTTTGGAACTATTTTCGCTGCTGAAACAGAACAAAAGCAGTCAATATTGCGTCTAAAATGTAAGCGACTTAATATTACTTGTCATATGAAATCAGTGTCATTTTCAATCGTGATGGTAGTGCAATGTTGCTTAACTGTATCGTATGTTATAAATATAAAAACTGAACTATGTTAATGCATTTGTTGTTTCCATTTCTCCTCATGAGGCTGCACGAGCCTCAACAGCACAACCTTGTTACCATCAGTACATTATATTATTAAAGGAATGCAGAAACATTCTCGCGTTTTGGTGACTCCCTCGTTATTTTTTGTCATTGGCGTTTTAATCAGGATACTTGTCCGGTCGGGCAAGTACAATTCTTTCACTTAACTTAACTTAACCTTACCCCTTTAAAAAAAATCCACTTGTCCCGGACAAGCATTAATGTTGAGCCCTAGTCTACATGAGTATCCTAGCTTTAAAGTAATTGAAATTTGACAAATGCACTCACCTTCACATTTTAAACTGTTCAATGACCAGTGGATGGAGAAATTACCTGCCTCGCATAACTGAAACACAAACAATATACATGTTTGTTCATTTATCTTTAAAGGGATAGTTCACCCAAAAATGAAAATTCTGTGTTGTTCCAAACCTGTATGAGTTTCTTTCTTCTGTTGAACTAAAAAGAAGATATTTTAAAGAACGTTGGAAACCAGACAGTTGACAGTAGCCACTGACTTTCAAAATATTATGGAAGTCAATGGGGCCCTGGTTATCAATATTCTTCAAAATATCTTCCTTTTAGTTGAACAGAAGGAAAAAAACAAAACAAAAAACTAATACATAACAACATAAGGGTAAGTAAATGATGACAGAATTTTTATTTTTGGGTGAATTATACCATGAGACCCAAACATTTGAGTTACCTAGTAAAAATACTTCTGTGGTTTTGATGTATATATTAGATTTTCAAAGTGGTACCAGATTTTTATTAAACCAGAAACATCACGTACCACAAAGATAATTAGTGCATAGTTGACCTGTCTCTCTCCATATGCTGTAAAACATAGAAGTATGTTTAATATATCAAACTGAAGTGACTTAAATAGGTTTATCTCTTTTGGTACTCACATGGTGGTGTGTAGAGAGGATGATTGATGTAATATGCTAACCATGCTGAAAAACCCCAGTAATATGCACAATTCTGTGAATTCAGAGAATCACCAATTAACAGAGGATCAGCATAATCATAACTGTATTTCATTTGTAAAATTGCTCAGAACTGTATTCAATGATCATTTTACTGTCTTAAGTAAACAAGGGCGACAAATGACTCCTTAGGCTAATTTTCATTTGGCACAGTAGCAAATCAGACCAGTGTGACTCAACACTCACCCTCACAATTGCGCCGAGAGGCATCGTGCCTTGAGAAAACCGATGCACAAATATTATTTCGAATAGCCTCTTGATATAATGAAAGGAGTGACAAGCACAAGCCAAACTAAAGAGAAAATGAATTGTGTTATTTACTCATGGCTTTCAAAATCCAAATGAAGTTATATCTTTTTTTAATTTTTTTTTTAAGAATGTACCTGACCACAGTATGAGAGCTGGAGGTGAAGGTGTATTTTTGGCTATAGATGTATGGGACACGGACGTAGAAGAGGAGATATATCAGGAGGGGTCCAATGTACTCCGCCAGAAAAACCTGCAGAGCATTTGTGTACTTAAATAGGTATGTTTGATACTGACATAATTACATTTTGCAAATCTACTGCACTCTTACCATCGTCCATCCCAGTTGTGGGCCAAGGTCTCTAAAATATATGGTCGGTGAGGTCCCAACAGGCAGATTCTGTAGTACATCATCATCTTTCAGCGCTTTTCCTTCTAAAAACCATAAGCACAGAACTAGATTTGTTACAGCTAGTGTTAAAGTTTTAGGTTTTGGTCTTGCTGCATCAAAGCAGCTCTCAACAGATAGCACTCATCTTGCTTTCTGAAATCTGAAATATGCAGAACTTAAAAAGGACGACATAGAGGTAGCAAGAGATCAAGGCATATGTGGTTGAAATTGGTGGAAATGGAGCAGATGAAAGAATTGTGATATCGTTTCTATCCAAAGAACATGCCTGTCCTGAAGTCTTTTCTTGGTTATCTGTAAAGAAACAGAGCTGGGAAAAGCAGCAGGACTGAATAAGCATGTGGTTATAATTATGGGTGAAATGCAGAATTCCACATCCATACTATAGTAAACGTGTGTCTGTGTCTGTGTCTGTGTCTGTGTCTGTGTGTGTGTGTGTGTGTGTGTGTGTGTGTGTGTGTGTGTGTGTGTGTGTGTGTGTGTGTGTGTGTGTGTGTGTGTCATATCCTCATACTCACTGGGGTCCAGCCTGAGGGCTTGTCTAGCTGGATACCATTTGGGATCTGACAGTAAGACAGAAACATCATACAATATACTACTAAGATCTATAAAACAATGCTTTCATAAAAAGAGGATCATTTATTAAATAATAAACTATATATAGACAAATAAGCATATTATGCATAGTAAATAATATAATATCTGTGTTAAACATATTAAACATTATTACCTATCCTACAATATAATTTCAAATGAAGTACATATTGTTCATCACACGCTCTGGAATACTTGATTCTGATTGGTCAATTGATGCATTCAGCGGTTATATATACTAATACTGTGTTTGACCCCCTTTCGCCTTCAGAACTGCCTTAATTCTACATGGCATTGATTCAACAAGGTGCTGAAAGCATTCTTTAGAAATGTTGGCCCATATTGATAAGATAGCATCTTGCAGTTTTGATTTGTGGGATGCACATCCAGGACACGAAGCTCCCGTTCCACCACATCCCAAAGATGCTCTATTGGGTTGAGATCTGGTGACTGTGGGGGCCATTTTAGTGCAGTGAACTCATTGTCATGTTCAAGAAACCAATTTGAAATGATTCGAGCTTTGTGACATGGTGCATTATCCTGCTGGAAGTAGCCATCAGAGAATGGGTACATGGTGGTCATAAAGGGATGGACATGGTCAGAAACGATGCTCAGGTAGGCCGTGGCATTTAAACAATGCCCAGTTGGCACTAAGGGGCCTAAAGTGTGCCAAGAAAACATCCCCCACACCATTACACCACCACCACCAGCCTGCACAGTGGTAACAAGGCATGATGGATCCATGTTCTCATTCTGTTTACACCAAATTCTGACTCTACCATCTGAATGTCTCAACAGAAATCGAGACTCATCAGACCAGGCAACATTTTTCCAGTCTTCAACTGTCCAATTTTGGTGAGCTTGTGCAAATTGTAACCTCTTTTTCCTATTTGTAGTGGAGATGAGTGGTAGGCCTCAAGGTTGTGCGTGTTGTGGCTTCACAAATGCTTTGCTGCATACCTCGGTTGTAACGAGTGGTTATTTCAGTCAAAGTTGCTCTTCTATCAGCTTGAATCAGTCGGCCCATTCTCCTCTGACCTCTAGCATCAACAAGGCATTTTCGCCCAACAGGACTGCCGCATACTGGATGTTTTTCCTTTTCACACCATTCTTTGTAAACCCTAGAAATGGTTGTGCGTGAAAATCCCAGTAACTGAGCAGATTGTGAAATACTCAGACCAGCCCGTCTGGCACCAACAACCATGCCACGCTCAAAATTCTTTCCCATTCTGACATTCAGTTTGGAGTTCACGAGATTGTCTTGACCAGGACCACACCCCTAATTGCATTGAAGCAACTGCCATGTGATTGGTTGATTAGATAATTGCATTAATTCCTAATGATAAATTCCTAATAATCCTTTAGGTGAGTGTGTGTGTGTGTGTGTGTGTATATATATATATATATATATATATATTATTATATTGCCAAAAGTACTGGGACACCCCTCCAAATCATTTACTGCGTCCCAATTCGCATACTATCCATACTAAATAGTATTTGAAAATAGAATTAGTATGTCCCAAATCGTAGTGAAAAGAGTATTCCAAAGATACTCGGATGGTCTACTCTTCGAAGTAGAGGATCGACGCACACTCTGATATTGCCCACAAAATTGACTGCAAAATTATGTCACAGAACGATCCCATGCAAAACGTGTTGTATATTCCAAGTGGAATAAGAACGCCATACGGCAAAGTCTCTAGGTGATGATACATGGGGCAACTTTTTGAGCAATTTTGCCATCAACGGGAAACCAGGTGAGACCCATGACCAATCTAAAGTATCCAGACAGAAATTTGTTGCCCATTCTCAATGGGGAAATCCCCAAGCAACATCACTTGACAACATTGCTCAAAAGGTTTTTTTTGCCGTGTATCATCACCTTTTGATACAGCATTAGAACAACTCCTCACCACCTCGGGTGTGCATTATTTGTCTAATAATTCAAAGGCCGCCAAAAAATTCCTTATTAAATAAACCTTGACAGAGTGATGAGAACCAAAGCGGAGCGGAGGTAAAATGTGACTTAGATATCATAATTGACCAGGTAAAATTACAATAAAACAATGCCACTGTGGGGTAAAACTTACATGACTTGTAAAACAAACTCTTAATGTCACCTATGCTTGAATGGGGTTCAACCTGCATTAAAAACAAAATAAAATAATTTACCTTAAAGTTTTGCAGCAATCACTGTCATTGATTGTTAGTAGTAAAATCTGCTTACCTTGTCAAGAAAACAGAGCTGTTGTTTGGTGTTTGAATCTAGAATTTCGACCTAGAAGATTAGAGTCATTATCAGCTGGGTCAACAGACCTTATTCACAGCAGCACCACCTTTTGATTTTCAGTGGGAATAAAAGCGAGGCTGTGACGGATAGACGTACATCTCTTACTTAAAATTAAGTGTGTTGTACTAATGTGTTTTGCTGATGAAACACTGCAAAAATATCTTCCAAGAACTCTAGACAACATGAGTTGTGGAAATTATCTAGGAGCTCTATATAGATTTTTTTACAGCAGATGCCATTGAAAGCATGGCATGTCTATCCCTCACAGCCTCGCTTTCAGTAATGGCGCATGGCACAGACACTAAGCATACTTATTTTTTCATTCAATCAACATAAATCAAGTAGATTCCATGAAGGTCTGGCCTCAGAGTGAAGCTGCCCATCACTTACTTCTCCTAGATTTTCTTTTTTAAAGATGCATCACATAACTTACAACTGAGAAAAGCAATCGAGCTGTTTACATAGTTTCATATTAATAGAAAATAAGAGAGTTTAAGGAATAATTTGCAACACGTCTTCCCTTGAAGATTCGCAAAGACGAGAATATCCGAATTCATTCTGACACAGCTTTAGTGTAGGCTATCGCAAAAGCCGATGAGCACCTTCAGTGAAAACATCATGAAAACTTTGAGCAGTGTGTTCTTGTAAGTAAAATAAAAGATATAAATATTCAATAATGCAAACATCACTGATTATGTTTGACAGATCTGGCCCTATTTAGCTCATCCCAAAACAACAATCTCTGTCGTTGTCTGTTTCTGGCCAGTTTGAGCTCTGCATTTTTTTTGCAGTTCAGAGATCTTTTAATCTTAATTAAAAGGTGTCAGCGTTGATCTACAGAGTACTGTGAGTTGAGTCTGCAGCAATTTGCCTTGAAAGCACTACATATTGTGGAGCTCAGCAGAGCTGTCACCCTGAAACTGCTCTTATACTGGCTATAGTGTAATAATCTTCTAATGGACACATAGGATTAGCCTAATGCTCAACTTAAAGAAAGAATCCCAGTGGAGTGGTTGAAGTTATTCTACAGAACTGATGTTGATCCACTTGTCTAAATTTAACAGAGTTTTCTAAACTCTTACACTTTCTATGGCAGGTGTTTGTTGAAAATGCAGCTTGAGTATCTAATAAATAAATAATGTGTTACATTTATAACACGCTTTTCTGGGTACTCAAAGTGCTTTGCATATAGAAAGGCGGAATCTCCTCCTCCACCACCAATGTGCAGCATCCACCTGGATGATGTGACGGCAGCCATATTGTGCCAGAACGCCCACCACACACCAGCTTATGGTGGCGAGGAGACAGAGTGATGAAGCCAGTCAGGATAGGGGGATGATTAGGAGGCCATGATGGACACAGGCCAATGGGCAAATTTGGCCAGGATGCCGGGGTTACACCCCTACTCTTTTCTAAAGGACATCCTGGGAATTTTATTGACCACAGAGAGTCAGGACCTCGGGTTAACGTCTCATCCGAAGGACAGATCTCCAGTGAAAACATCATGAAAACAGTGTGTTCTTGTAAGTAAAATAAAAGATATAAATATTCAATCAAACATCACTCTACTATCTACAACTAGATTCATAGCACATCCTAATGTGGTTTGGAATCTGATCAAATTGATCTCATTCTGAAACGGTTTTATTTGGGACGTGTACCTCCATATGAAGTTGATATTTCTGCATACACTTATTTTTGCTCTGCCTTTCCTTATAGTGAATTATATGACTCACTCACCGTCATACTCGTGTATAAAGACTAAGCAGTAAAATTGTCCTGTTTCCAATCAGGCAGAGTAATCAATAAAAGCACTCTGTGGATTTCTGAGTGCTATTGACAGGACGTCCTGCTTCTGTTATACCCATCCCCCCAGTACTGTAAATACAGCGGTAATGATGAGGAATGCATCAGGCTCAAACATGACATAAATCTGTATCCACACTGTATCTCTCTTTACTTACATCTCGCTGACAGATAGTTCAATTACATTTACATATTTGATTTCAGTGCGTTTAATTTTAAAGTTGTTTAATGATAGTCTGTATAGAGAGTGTGTTAATCAATAGCACAGCAGCCTCTGGTGGTGTTTACAGTAGGCAGTGGAAATGCATGAGAGGGTCATTAATCCTCCTCAGATGACAGGCCGGTCGGTTATGTGCTGAATTATATTAACTTGTTTATGTTCAGCAAGTGTAAAATGAAAGCAAACCAGCATATAGCATCTTACAGTATGACACCCAATTGGATGAACTGAGGACTGACATAAGACACATTTTTAGCTTAAAAAATGCTGTGATTTTTGTTTTTAATTAGCCTAACTTTTAACATATTTAATAAACTCATTTATGGTTAGATCATGGATTTGTTCAAATTCATGTGCTGAATAAACCCAAGCATTAATATATAATAAGGTTGTCAGATTTAGTCATGTTCTGTAAACCCAAACACGGTGAAGGATCTCCTCCTCTTTGTATTGTTTCTGTTGGAATTAGTCTATTTACTCTTTAGAAACAGATATGAATGGCCCTCGACACCCATAGTTTAAAGTTTGTACAAAAAGCATGTAATCTTATAAATTAACTCGATGCCTTACCTCAAAAAATATTGTTCTGCTCATTCCGGGGCCCTTGTCTGACGTAATGTTAGGTCCCCCAGATTTGGACAGGCAGCTCCGTCCTTTCCTGTGGTAATGCCAGTGTTAATTCTCCATTCTAACCCTCATCCCTCACTCTCCCAATCTCCCCTCCCACACTCACCCCCTCCTACTGCCTCTGCTTTTTTTCTTTCTTTTTTCTCCCGTCTTTAATCTCTTGCTCTTTCTGTCTGAATAGAGCATACATTCTTGAAACCTGTCTTGGTCTGAAATCTTGTCCTTGATGTGTCTGCAGGCCCTCAAATTTAACCTTATGTGAATGGGTGATTTCTGCCATGGACGGACAGTGTATTGATGCTTATTTGAACCTTGTATGAGACTGAAAATGCACAATCTGCTCATAGCATGCACCTGTGCACTAAAATCACAATCATGAACCCCTGAGTTTATGGTTGCATGTATGATTTCTGTTGCATCAGCAATGTAAACTAGAAACAGGAGTGTGTTGCACCATGGGTATTATGCAATATTCAGTTCAGTGAGTGCATTCGAGCCACTAAATGTTTATGTTCAGGGTTTCTTTAGGGACATTTGAAAAGCAAACAGATGCTCCATGTTTCACATACACAGTGAAATGTTCTGTTACAGCTCATCTGATTTTCAAAATCCATCCATTCTCCAAACCACTTCATTCTCTGCAGGGTCGTGAGGATGCTGGAGCCCAGCCTCTCAGGCCATTGCAGAGGAAACCCTGGACAAGGAAGAAAATATAAGATTTATGACCTACAAAACATGGTAACACTATGCTGTTCCTTCATTATTGAATAACACCGCAACAAGTGAGAAACAAATGAGTAATGCGATATTAACATTCCTGTAACTATTAAGTAAACTCTGATTGATTAATTAGTCAGTTAACACTCAGCTGAATGCGCTAGCTGATCATTAGCTAATCAGTAACTACTGTTTTTTTCAATCCTCCCAGATAACTACTAAGAAAGTACACTCACCTAAAGGATTATTAGGAACACCTGTTCAATTTCTCATTAATGCAATTATCTAATCAACCAATCACATGGCAGTTGCTTCAATGCATTTAGGGGTGTGGTCCTGGTCAAGACAATCTCCCGAACTCCAAACTGAATATCAGAATGGGAAAGAAAGGTGATTTAAGCAATTTTGAGCGTGGCAAAGGGAAAAACATCCAGTATGCAGCAGTCCTGTGGGCGAAAATGCCTTGTTGATGCTAGAGGTCAGAGGAGAATGGGCCGACTGATTCAAGCTGATAGAAGAGCAACTTTGACTGAAATAACCACTCATTACAACCGAGGTATGCAGCAAAGCATTTGTGAAGCCACAACACGCACAACCTTGAGGCGGATGGGCTACAACAGCAGAAGACCCCACCGGGTACCACTCATCTCCACTACAAATAGGAAAAAGAGGCTACAATTTGCACAAGCTCACCAAAATTGGATACTTGAAGACTGGAAAAATGCTGCCTGGTCTGATGAGTCTCGATTTCTGTTGAGACATTCAGATGGTAGAGCCAGAATTTGGCGTAAACAGAATGAGAACATGGATCCATCATGCCTTGTTACCACTGTGCAGGCTGGTGGTGGTGGTGTAATGGTGTGGGGATGTTTTCTTGGCACACTTTAGGCCCCTTAGTGCCAATTGGGCATTGTTTAAATGCCACGGCCTACCTGAGCATTGTTTCTGACCATGTCCATCCCTTTATGACCACCATGTACCCATTCTCTGATGGCTACTTCCAGCAGGATAATGCACCATGTCACAAAGCTCGAATCATTTCAAATTGGTTTCTTGAACATGACAATGAGTTCACTGTACTAAAATGGCCCCCACAGTCACCAGATCTCAACCCAATAGAGCATCTTTGGGATGTGGTGGAACGGGAGCTTCGTGCCCTGGATGTGCATCCCACAAATCTCCATCAACTGCAAGATGCTATCCTATCAATATGGGCCAACATTTCTAAAGAATGCCTTCAGCACCTTGTTGAATCAGTGCCACGTAGAATTAAGGCAGTTCTGAAGGTGAAAGGGGGTCAAACACAGTATTAGTATGGTGTTCCTAATAATCCTTTAGGTGAGTGTTTAGGTGAGTGTATAGCCTAGTTTCATAATTAATGTGAAACTAGCATTTTAACTACTACTTTAATTGCCATTTAACCACTTACATCAATAATATGGTCATTATTAGTTTCATTAATACCTATTGTAAGAATGACGGTAACCCAATGACTTGTGTTACTACAGTGTAAAAAAACACAATTACGCAATATGCTTAAATCTTTTAATACTATTTGAATAAAGGGTGATGTCAATTCTCAAAAATGTTCATTGTATTAACTCAAATTATTAATTTCAATGAACTCAATTTTAAGGCAACCAGGTAACTTACTTTTTAAATATTTAAATATTGTACATCCTTCTAAAGGAATTATTAGCTATTTGGATCAGTATAAAGTGAAGATCATGATAACCCAGTAAGGACTCAAGAGTTACCAAATCCATAACCTTACAAAACCAAAAACAAGAACCATAATTTTTAGAGTGAACAAAGGTATGAAAAATAGTAGTTACTGATTAGCTAACAGTGATCTGACACATTCAAATGTGTTATATCACTTACTAATTTGTTAATAACTTTTGTATAAGACAAAGGGGGTGAATCATATTACCATATTTACAGCAGGGGGAAATTAGTAAATAAGAAAGAACTCAAGAGGTAAGAATGTGTTGTGTAGCCTGACAGTGGCTACTTTGGCAGCATTTTCTCTGCTGTGCACTTCAAATCTGCCTCCACTCCAATACAACTGCCTGCAATATACTTTAGAGCCATCTAATTTGTGCAGAGGGAAGCATGGTTAAATCAAAATGTTATATAAGTGCCCTTTTCTCTCCGCATTGCTTAATCGATGTGATAATGTCCGGACATATAAATAAAAAATATATATCATGAACAATGAGAGACATTCAAGATGTTCAATGTTTTATTCTACAGAGCTTAATATATTTAAAAAATGTAAATATATAATGTGCATACAACTTTGTGGATAATATAACTTGGGTATATTCCATCATATTCAAAAGTAGTGAGAACATTGAAAGGCATGATTTTTTTGTAAAGAGCATAAACAGCCAAAGTTTTATTCCCAATTATTTTCCCTATGTTGCATTTCAACAGGTTTTACCTGTGGTTCACAATTAAAGCCTTTTCTGTCTTTGTTGTCAATTCCGGTCACGTCAAGTGGCTTAGACATAATGATTGAAGCTTGACTCTTTGTTCAAGTGTAGTGCACTGCAGAGGCAAAGGGCCCTTGGTCTCAGCCCAGCAAACTCTGAGTGCAAAGCATGTATTCAGAAAGTTGCCAGCACTTTAGAGAGCTCGCATATTTCTGCTGTGCTGACCACGTTCGGTGTCCATGACAGCATCTGCAGCCATTCTGAACCAACCTCTGTAACAACCACAGATAGATGATAGATAGATAGAATCATTTTTATTCTTCAGAAGTCGTGGTGACATCTCTCAAGGTCAGACTGGCTGCTCTATCATGATGGGAATCCTCTATTTCTCATCTTTTCCCACATCTGTGCTTGCTCAGCCATACAGGCAACCCCCCTCACAGAATCTCTGACCCAGCTGCCATTGAGAAGTGAAATTCAAAAGAGACACTCTGAATTGCTAAAGGCACTCAGGCCACTTCAGGAAAAGTGGACAGGAAGTCGGCTGACAGAAAGAGTTCCTCTTCAGTGTTTAAGGGCAAAATGAGCACACAAGTACAGCCCACACTAAAAACTCTTGGGTTATTTTTTCTACCCAAATCCTGAGCCTTTTGGGTCATTTTTTGGGGGGTTCATTTTTCAGTATTTGGGTAGATTTTGTGTTACCCAGCTCCTGGGTCAGATGTAACAACCCAGTGTTTGGGGGTTTGTTTGAAGCTGCCTTCACATGCTGTCAGAAATTTCATAATTCCCACTTCAGAAATCGTGATTACGAGCTTGTTGCATTCAAGTGCTTTGTTGTCGGAATGAACAGGAATCATGGAGGACACCAGGTTTATTCTTGCCTAGGGTGACCATATTTTGATTACCGAAAACCAGGACACTCGGCCCGGCAATGAGATACTTGTAGATTGCCCTAGCGTCGGTTAATTTAGTGGCCCAATGAAAAATAATGAAAACCAGGGCATTTTCATCACTTTATAAAAAACAGCCAGGACGGCCAGGACAGGACTTGAAAACAGGACGTTTGGTCACCCTAATATACTGTAAAATATGATCAAAGAATGACGAGTATTTTAAAAAAAGTGTAGAGGATTTAAGTTAATCCGTAGACATTAATTCAGGCATGAAGTAAAAAAAATAAATAAATAAAAGAAGCTAAGTACTATAGTAAAAACTATGCTGGAACCCAACATGTGTTCTGTCCTATATTTACCCAGCCCTTGGGTTGAAAACAGCCCAAATTGGGTTGTTTTTAACCCAGTGTATAAAGGGCTGCGTGAATAAAATAGCGTGAAATATGAAGGTATTAGTGAATTTATTCAAAACGAGGAAGGCGCAGGAAAAGATCTTGTTTGACATTAAAAGTGCTTATTAAATTTGCCACTAGAGGGTGCTGTAATCTTGTTAAAACATCTGTGATTTCTGTAATCCTTCAACTGTGGAGGAATTTAGAAAGTGGCCTTCATATGCAGTCCTAGAAGCTATCAGTGAACAATTCTGTTTAGCTCAGTGGCAGTTTATGCGGCTGATGCAGGACTAATTGTGAATGCATGCTAGATGGTGTAATTATGGCATCTACCAACAGGGTCATGCTAATCAGCCAAACCCTGAACCCATGGGTGCTTCACCTTTAAAAGAACTCTAAAGATTAAGGTCTTCAGTTGAAGGCTTAATTAATTAATTAATTAATTGATTAATTTTTAATTATTATTTCAGTCCACAGCAGTCAACACTTTTGGCATTGAACCTGCAAGTGTGCTTGGTCTGCATCTTAAATATGTTTATTTTCTATCCTGAGTTTTTGCTGATTATTATCCGCTTAGCATCTCAAAGCACTGCCAATTTCAGTTGCCCAGGTAAGGAATTAATTTAGATTTAAAATGTATTAAACTGATTATCTTAAATAATAGAAAACGTAATAATCCTGCAACATAATAAAAAATGAACTCAATGTAATTTTAAAGCCTGACGCTTTTGTGAAGCTGACATTTTAATTTGAGCGTTTTCAATAATTAATTTCGTCATTCTAAATAATATCTGGCTGTATTTGACATATGGGAAGACCAAGAAAAAGGAAAAAAAGAAAAGAGAAGGCTGCCATCTGTTAGTTTTCATCACTTGCTGTCTATTTTAACTATATATTGTGCTGTTGCTGCCTTTGTGTAATTTATTATATTTATGATGTATGATGGTGTTTGTTTTAACCCATGGCTTTGTTGCACATCCATAAACCACATGTTCTTTGATATTCCCTTTGATTTTAGTGAGATGTCTGCCGTCTTTCACTCCGTTTTGATATCTTTGATAGGATTTCAATTTCGAGGCTTGTGAAGTGTCAGAGTTTTGTTTCACGTCTCTCTAGTAATTTTGCCTGAACTCATACAGGCTTTATCTGAACTAACCAACACCTGTTCATTTGCTTCCCTCACCATCTGTCTGCTTTCCATTGTGCCGTTTAAGATGGCTCATTAGAGAAAATCCATATAGATCTGAGGTGCTGAGTGTTTCCTGGTAGGTGCGTTTTGGCTGCAGTGGATGGAGCGCTAAATTAAATTTTCATGGAGAGCCCGAGGAAGGCTAATTGCTGCCTCATCTTAATGTCACCGAGACCAACGTGAATAAAAAGAGCTGATATGGCACTAAAAGCAACTGTCGTGCTTCACGCCAGTTTCCCTTCGACAGTACAAGGGATTTAAGTTAATTTGTAAATGAATGTTAGAGAGCTGGCACAGCAGGGAAATCCCTCTAGTGTTCCTTGTTTTAGGGAGCTATTTATTAGACTCATTTTATGTTCACCTCAGATAGGAAATGACATATTTTTGTCTATCCATGTGATTTATGTTATTTTGTGCTGAAAAAGAGTACTATCGTTAAAGCATTGAATTTCCCATTGTTTTTGTTTTTTTGAGAGAGGATGAAAACAAATGTATTCAATCATTTAACAAAACCATGTTGACGTCTCCATCTTTGAGAGCCCAGCCAACAAACATATATTCTCAGAACATTTTGCTAATGTTCCCATTAAGTTCCGAAAAGGTTATTGAAGGTTACTGAGTGTTCTCTGAACGTTCAAAACATCGTTTTTATTTTTATATGTTTTAAAAGGATTTGTTATGCCACTGTTAAGGGAACATTCCATTTTGATAATTTTGCGAACATTATGGAAACGTTACTTTTGAATGTTCTCTGAACATTCTGAAAGTAGTAGTAACATTTAAAAATGTTAGAAAAACTAAAATATTTCAGAAAAAATGTTGCATGAACAATGTATAAATATTGATTTTGTGCTAACATTTTGAGAACATTATTAACCCTCATCCCTCCTCCTACTTTGTAACAAATCCTTCCCCTGCGGGTCAAAATGACCCGAGGCCCTAAAATTATACTTAATTTTTATTTTATTTTTTGTCCAGAAAGCTTATTTCATTTCATTTTGATAATGTTTTCTATTTTTAATGCATTTTTTTGGAGGTTTATTTTTATTTTATTCAATAAATAATAATTTAAGCACATTCTTTACATTCTTTCAACTTAAATTCAAATAACATGATATTTCATGACTCTTGCCATTAGATGGCCTTATAGCTCTATATGGAGCAGATGAGCTGTTCCGCTGGGTCCTAACGTCAGTTCTTGATTTATCTCTTCATAATTCATTCAGATACACATGTAGACATTATAAAAAATAAAACAATTATAAAGTTTTTGTGAGTTTTAGCATTTTTAGTTTGAATTTTGAGCATTTTTGTTTCTGTGTGTACTGAAGCATTGCTCACATTCCAATCATTCCTATGCGGGTCAAATTGACCCGCGAGGGAAGGATTTGTTACTTTTTAAAATTTCAGTCACATACTCCTCCTTGAAGTCCTTGAATCCAGTTAATTTTTTGTGTGTGTGTGTGTATTTTAGGGCTGGGCGATATGGCTGAAAACTGTATCACGATATAAGTGTTTCATATCGGTTGATATCAATAATTATTGATATTTTTTATGACCTATTTAAAATAAGGACCAGGAGAAAAATATATTGCATTTAAACATTTTTTTTATTTTAAACTTAACCTTCCTCTGATTATAATCCCCTCAGTTATAAAGGTAGAAATGTCAACACAGCCATGGAAAACACTCGTAAACATAAGTCTAAAATCACAATGAACTCTCTTAACATTAAGGTGCAGTGCCTCCGTTATTTCTTTGTACCGTTTAAATGCTTTGTCATAAGGCACTGATGCAGAGGAACGTTACCTCTCCTTGTCATTTGAAAGAATAGCACACCGGCAAGCCCGTCGAGTGTAAACACCTTTGGACGATGGAAGCAATCAGCGGAGGCTCACGCTGCGGAGCCAGACGAAAGTATAAACAAGGCTTAAAGTGGTTAAACAAGTTTGTGGTATTACCGGTCTTGGTGGGGATGACGGTCTTGCATAATTTGCAGACGACATTGGTCTGACTACAGTCAGACTTCCAAAAAACTGCCATATTGGTGAGCTGACTTGTTTTCCTGTTCCCTGCCATACTCGCTTGCTACAGCACTCATTTTCCACTTATCACTCCACGCCGGTTCTGTTGCTGAAGAATCCAACTTGCTTCTCAATCTATGGTTTCTTCCGGTGAAGAAAAAAAAGTAACGTTTTATCGATTGTGTGTCTATCGCGATACATATCGTTATCGTTTTATCACCCAGCCCAGCCATTCCTTTGAACCATTCCGATGAACACTCAATTTTTCACTCAATATGACCCGAGGGAAGACCAGAACATTGTATAAATGTTACTGGAAGAACTTGTCTTCATAACTTTGAGAGAACCTTGCCAGAATCATCCCATAAGAGACATACAGAAGCAGCTTTGATGCTTTGTTGCTTTATTTTTACCACCTTAATTCCATAGTTTCAATACATTTTGAGCACATCAGTGCAAATGAGTACATTGGCATTTAAGTGTGTTTTGGTTCATACTATATACACCACCAAACTTGAAGGAAGCCTCATGTCTGTTTGGGTTTCACTCGCTCCATGAGGAGCTATATTCTACAAACTATAAACAATGACTGCTGGAAATAGATGGACTGTAGTATCTTGACAGCGCGCTGTCTTAAGAAGACATGTCAAAATCCATTCATGATAGTAGGACTTTAAAACAAAGACCTTGGCTGAATCCGAAATCGCCCCCTATACCCTCAAATAGGGCATTATTTGAGGGGACAGCTATCTGTAGGGGTGTCCAAAACCATAGTGGACATTATTGAGTGCACTCATTCAATCCCACATTGTACCGCAATAACAAGTGTACAGCCGATGTACACTCAACGGCTGTCCAAATTCACTGACTCGTTTTCATTTACTCCTTCAAGTGAACTGTATTAGTGGATAACGTAGGGAATAGTGAATGAGGGTTTAGGGGCGATTTCGGATTCAGCCCTTGATTATCTGGTTCAGGTGTGTTTTAATTGGGCTTGCAGCTGAACTCTGCAGGACAGTGGCCCTCCACGAGCAGGATTGGACACCCCTGCACTAAGCTACATCTAACAACCCAGACAGCAACATAGTGTCGGCCCAGATCCAGCCCACATCTAGTACGTGTGGAATCCACATGTACCAGATGTGGCCCGGATCTGGGCCGACACTATGTTGCTATCTGGGAACAGCACGTCTGTGTTTCCTAAACCATAAGAATGTGTATCACAGACTGACCTCTTTTCTTTTATCTGACTATGTCTGACAGATTCTGGCAAGTTAAAAAGTCTTCTGCAACTTTATAAATCATTTGCCTCTAAAGCGACGTTTCACTAACTTGCATCAGCCAGACAGACTTCCGGTGATTAATTACTCAATTACTCTGCCCGCACACCTTGTGTTTAAACTCCTGAATCTTTCCCAATCATTTGTGTCTGTCTTCGCCATTTCACATATGAGTGCTCGCAGGCATTTGGTCTTTTGGTGAGCATGCTGAGCAATGGAAAAACCTGTGGTCCTCTCTGGACGCCCCGCCTCCTTCTGTGCACCTGCATTTGCATGCAAAGCGAGCAGTTGTGCACTGCACCGAGGCATCCAGCACTGGGAAATGTGTAGAGCGCTGTTGGTGTTTTGGTGGTGATCAGATTTATTGCCAGAGGCATCTGAGTCACAATACGATAAAACAGGGGTGGGTGACAGTTGGGGGCACTGTGTGGCCATTAGCGTTTACATGCAGACATATACTCCACACGATGAGGATGAAAAAATGGCGAAGCCAGTCAGCAATACTCCTGTGTTGCAGCAAAAGCAAAGCCAGAAGGGCTCTAAAAGAGCTGCTGTTATGTGCATCTGCAGTTAAATGAGCCATCATATCTTTTTGGACCCAATGGATAATAAAACTAAGCTCTGTGAGTAAGCCTCTAGAAATTTAGAATTAAAAACAAAACATTTAAGCAAACTTTAGATTGCGTACCTAAAATGATTCAGGCCAAAAACATGCTCAGTTGAATACTATATGAAATAAAAGTTTTTTTGGATAACGGGAATTCCATTAGGAAGGGAATCCCATTAGCATATATAACCATGACCGTATTTTGATGAACATATGCTGATTATTTCAGAAATTATTGTTCTGTTTGGAAAATATGCATGGTTTCTAACACGTTTAATCTAGCCTCCATGTTCAGACTGGTTTGTCTAACTTTGGTTTGACTTTTTAGCTGATTCACCAGCTACCATGTTACAAAACAGTGTTAGGTAATTAATTTTGATAAATTTTCAGGTGCTCTGATTGATGAAATTGATTATAATAATATGAGTATTTTAATCTCTTCCCAAACAACGCACTATTTGGTTTAAAGATTGCAGTTAATCTACAGTCAAGATCTTTTGAGAAAGTAGTTGTCTACAATAAGAGCAAAAAAAAAAAAAAAAAAAAAAAAAAAAAAACTATTTAATATGCTAAATTGCTATATATTTTTACATGTACAAATACAGTATATTGCCAGAAGTTTTGGGACATCTGCCTTTACATTCACATGAAATTTAATGACATCCCATTCTTAATCCGTAGGGTTTAATATGGAGTTGGCCCACCCTTTGCAGCTATAACAGCTTCAACTCTTCTGGGAAGGCTTTCCACAAGGTTTAGGAGTGTGTTTATGGGAAGTTTTGACCATTCTTCTAGAAGCGCATTTGTGAGGTCAGGCACTGATGTTGGACGAGAAGGCCTGGCTCGCAGTCTCCGCTCTAAATTATCACAAAGGTGTTTTGTTGGGTTGAGGTCAGGACTGTGCAGGCCAGTCAAGTTCCTCCACACCAAACTTGCTCATCCATGTCTTTATGGACCTTGCTTTGTGCACTGGTGTGCAGTCATGTTGGAACAGGAAGGGGCCATCCCCAAACTGTTCCCACAAAGTTTAGAGCATGAAATTGTCCAAAATGTAGCATCAAGAGTTCCTTTCACTGGAACTAAGGGGCCAAGCCTAACCCCTGAAAAACAACCCTACACCATAATCACCCCTCCACCAAACTCCACTTGGCACAATGCAGTCAAGCAAGTACCGTTCTCCAGTCCAATGGCGGCATGCTTTACACCACTGCATCCAACGCTTTGCATTGCACTTGGATGCAGCTGCTCGGCCATGGAAACCAATTCCATGAAGCTCTCTACACACTGTTCTTGAGCTAATATGAAGGCAACACAAAGTTTTTAGGTCTGAAGCTATTGACTGCAGAAAGTTGGCGACAATGCTCTGTGATTTTTACATGGCTCACCACTTCGTGGCTGAGTTGCTGCTTTTTCCAACTGCTTCCACTTTGTTATAATACCACTAACAGTTGACTGTGGAATATTTAGTAGTGAGGAAATTTCACAAATGGACTTATTGCACAGGTGGCAACCTATCACAGTACCACGCTTGAATTCGCTGAGCTCCTGAGAGCGACCCATTCTTTCACAAATGTTTGTAGAAGCGTCTGCATGCCTGTGGCCATGGAAGTGATTGGAACACCTGAATTCAATGATTAGGAGGGATGTCCCAATACTTTTGGCAATATAGTGTATCAGATTATGTAATTTCTTTTTACAATGAGAGCAGTATTTATTGGGCACAAAACCAATAAGTATCTCAAATAGAGTGCTACCATTAAATGTATATATTTTTCACTAAATTATGCTAATCAAACTACAAAATATGCTAATATGTTTAAAACAAATTAAAAACAGCATTTAAACAGCCAAATGAATCAATGATGAAATAATTTTTTATATGTACTTTTTACACTTAATAATTTGCAGTTATAAACCTTTTGAAACTATTTAGAAGCCAGTGATCTGAGCACAAATGAGTGCATGCTTGATATTCTGCCTGATGTTTACAAGCCTGGTTTCATTCATTCATGTATTTGAATAGAGAGGGCTGAATGCATCATGTTCTATTTCTCTTTGTGGCCCATTTTCTCGGTCAGTCCCCATTCTGTTTTATGATGAAGTCATTGCTTGTTCCAGCCTGGTCAACCATAATTGCCAAGCTCTTATTAACAGCGTGGCAGGATACCTAACTCAAAGCAAGAGAGACCAAGAGCTCTTCCACACCTGCTATGTCAGAGTACATCATTGCTCCTGGCATATTGAACGTCTGGATAGGCTCCAGACTCACAGCTCAGTGGAGGTGGGGAACAGCCAGAGCTGTGTGCTGAATGAGAGAGATATAGACAAATAACCTCAGCTGAACTTACCTCTGCTAATCATTGGCAAGAGAAACACCAAGGCTGAATAAAATACAATAGCATACCAATCTGCTTACTGGGTGGTTGTTTACTGGCCCATGTCACAGATAAAACACCCTTCAGACACCTGTGTTCATGGGAAGGTGTACAGGATTCATTCAGTACAGTGGGAAATATATAAAGCAATGCACAGTCAAAGCGTGCAAACTTTAGGCTGGCCCACACTAAAAGATTTTTAAAATGTGAGAGACCACAAACATGACGATACAAAGAATCATAGATTTAACAGCTTTGTTCATATAGTGTGTGAACACGAGAAATCGTGCAAAATCTCTCGTGGTCAAAGGTGACTTTAGAGTAAACAAGCATGGTGGGCGGCAGTCAAGAAGAAATGGCATTTATAATGTCTGGAGTGCTTTTGACAGAAAATTTGCCGGGAAAAAGAAAAAGGTTTGGATGAATTTGTGTTACGCTTCCGTCTTCCGTCAGCTCGCTTTCTGATTTGGTATCGCTTCATTCCATGTGACAATCTACAGTGCGTGCGCATTTGTCCTCAGGGTTCTCCCCACACAACAGGATTTAAGATTGTAAATATACACATTGGACATTTATGACTTTGAGTTCAAAGTGACCCTGACGTTCCTCTGAGCAGATTGAACCAGTCTTAACACACATCACATCACACCACAGGAGAATCTGATAAAATAATCCATCGAACCATCAAGATAATCTGACTTTACCTAGGGTTGTCGGAAAGGGGAGCATTATCATGTTGTTGTTGTTGTCTAGTTCTTTTGCTGTTTAGTTTCATTCTCATGGATTTTTATGCCGAGTTCAGACTGCACGATTTTCAAACTCGTCCGTAGTAATGGGTGATATGAACGATATGCAATATATAAACGATACAAAATTGGCCTACGATAGAGATTTTGATTCTGTTGCACTATCGCGATAATGCGTGTTGATGATGCAGTGTACCCGCGGAATTTAGAGCCACGAGCTGCAACGCATCATCGTATTCGTCATCTTGAGTAAACACGACTGAAAATGAAACGGAGGAGCTGGTGAAACATCCATTATTTGGATTTAAGCTGTCCGATGAGCATCGGTAAACTATACTGTAGAGTGTGTGGGGCAACAGTTCCAGCTAAGAGAGGTAACACGACTAATCTGTTCTACCGCCTCACAACATTGACTTCAGGAGGTTTACCTTATTGGTATTTTTGTATTTTTTCTTATCATATAAGTTACCTTGTAGAAAAGATGAGAGTCACGTTTGTTTATATTGAGTTTCTCAAAATGGTATGTGTGTGCACTGTAAAAAAAATATTTAAAAAGTTACCTGGTTGCCTTAATTTTGAGTTAATTGAAATTTGAGTTAATACAATGAACATTTTTGAGAATTGACATCACCCTTTATTCAAATAGTATTCAAAGATTTTGTAAGCATATTACATAATTGTGTTTTATTTGTTATAATGCAGTGAAACATGCCAAATTGTGCTATTGTCATGATTTATCACAAAAATGTTTTATTTATTTATGTGGTTCAGATACAATAATATTTTGAGTTTCTATTTATTAAACCCATTTCCTTCATTGTATTAACTCAAATTTTTTATTTCAATGAACTCAACATTTTAAGGCAACCAGGTTGCTTACTTTTTTAAGTTAAACCAACAATTTATTTTTTTACAGTGTGACAACAGTGCGAGTTACAGTAATGCTGCCTTCACGTGCTCTCGGAATTATCGTAAATATGAGTTTCTTAGGACATGAACGCCCTCACATTTTGAAACTTGAATGCAATGTTCTCGTAATCACGACTTAAGAAGTCGGAATGATCAAATTTCTGATAGCACGTGAAGGCAGCATAAGCATGAGTGGCGGTGGCTGCTGAAGGCTCGCACTCATCACAGGAACACGCGCAGAGTAACGGCCGAGCTCGGTGTTTTGACTGAATGATAAGGTTTCTTTCTCGCAAAACCTTATAGTCTGCTTGCTGAACACTTTCCATATATGGCGCGCGTCTCACTGTCATTATAGGAAGGAGCGCGTGCAGGACGTTATTTATCTTTTTTTTTTTTATTTCTTTTTTTGAGGTCCGAAAAAGATAGAAGGACATAGGACATTGGAACAACAGCAGGGTGAGTAAAAGATGACTTTATTTTCAAACTACGTTTGACAAGCAAACACACGCGAGAAATGACAACGCAAGATCACACGTGCGTCAGACTAGAGTTCTCACGCGAGACTGGAATTGTTATTAAAAATATAGACTGCAGAAAGCTTGCGATCCAAATTGTCTGTGTGCTGATTTGCTGCTTAAAGGAGAAAAAGAAAAAAGATTATGGCGGAGGAAATGGTTGGGGTGACATAGGGAGCAATGATTGTGTTCTGCAAAGAGAGATAAAATGAGATTTTGTAAAATAGGATAATCCTAAATCAAGTTAAGATTTGCTCGCCCCTGGTCTATAACTCCTCCCTGAACCTCCCGCTGCCTTGTATCTTGCTCTCTCATTGGCTGTAGGTCGTCGCCGATGTAATTTTCAGTCAGAACACATTTCACACAGCAGGATTTTGAATCGTCGACAGGTCCAGATATTTAGCATGCCAAATATCTCACGGGCATCTGCGACTCATCTGCGATTCTCTCTGATCGCATCTTTGATAATTCACACTGTGTGATTGTCACTCACGTGCACTAGCACCGATTGCCTATGATTTCGGGCATTTGTCGGCGATTTCGCAAAACCTGTCGGCAAGTCAAAGTCGGGGCTAAAATCGGGCAGCGTGAACTCGGCAATTACCTGTTCCCTTTGTTCTAGTTTCCTTCCAGTCTTTAGTTACCATGATTATTCATCATTTGATTAATATGATTAAACACACCTGTTTGTATTTTAATTCATTAGCCTTGTATATTTAAGTCCCTGGCTGAATCCGAAATCGCCCCCTATACCCTCAAATAGGGCATTATTTGAAGGGACAGCCATTTGTAGTGGTGTCCGAAACCACAGTGGACATAATCGAGTGCACTCATTCTATCCCACATTGCACCGCAATAACAAGTGTACAGCCAATGTAGCTGTCTGAATTCACTTAGTTTTCATTCACTCCTTCAAGTGAACTGTATTAGTGGATAACGTAGGGAATAGTGAATGAGGGTTTAGGGGCGATTTCGGATTCAACCCTTCAGTTTGTTCTGTTCATTGTCTGGTATTGTTTGTACCTAGCATGCTGTTTCATTGCTTTTTGCCTGTTACTCTAAATTAGTTTGTTTATTTAATAAATACATGCTTTATTTTGTATCCTGAGCATCTTTATCTTCATTGGACTTTAATATAGCATTACAGTAGTGTGTGGGTGCCTTTAAGTAACAATGTATTAGTCAAAAAAAAAAAGTATTTTAAAACTAAAGCATATTTAAGATATAAGCTAGCTAATCAGAATATGTTTTAGGTGTATTATCCAGCCATTGACATTGAAGGTGACCAAACAGGTAGCTTTATAATGAGATAAAGGCTATGTCCAAAAACTGATAAATGCTGCCTTCGGAGGACGCATTCCAAGGTAGGAAGGCATCAAGGCTGTCCAAATCCAATGTTATCTTCACATCCTGTCTCCTGAGATACCTTTATCTGAAGGACTTTTGAAGGCAGCAGTAGATGTATCCTTATTTTCCTTTGATATCTCACAACCCTGTGCTTGCCATTCTGTCACATTTGAGCTAGAAAAATAAAGATGGCGACTGAAAGTTACGTGGGTGGTCAGTTTATGTCAATCTTTTCCATTTTTTATGTAATTTCTTGCAAGAAATTACTATTGTAGTAATTCAATATTTGCTTTGTTTTCTCCAAAGCTCTCTCTATTTTCCTGTAGATCATTAAACTGTTTCGTGAGGTACCTTCATGTGCAAATGCTGCCTGCAAAGTCATCGCCTGATAGGGCTGTGAGGCAACAAGTCTTAAGTTTTCAAATGTGACTAAGTCACAATGTAACGGAAGTAGCAGCCCAGATAGCAAATAGTGGCCCACATCTGACACGCGTTCAATCTAGGCCTGTCGCAATAATCAATATATTGATATATCACACAATATATGTACATGACCT
The DNA here is from genome assembly GCA_018749465.1 of Paracanthobrama guichenoti. Classification (NCBI taxonomy): domain Eukaryota; kingdom Metazoa; phylum Chordata; class Actinopteri; order Cypriniformes; family Gobionidae; genus Paracanthobrama; species Paracanthobrama guichenoti. Next base: position 22,257,314 of record CM031966.1, on the reverse strand, counting down.
CAATAATTTTTTTGATGCAATATATCGCCTGTTATGTTTACATGATAATGAATGTCACCAACATTTTACTCGATTGTGCTGTCATCTTGAATGTTTTCCGTGACGAAGGTGAAAGTGGTTCTCGGGCAGCTCCTTCATACACAGAGCGGTTATCAACAGGTGGAAAAAAGGCGCCGTTTGAGGCGTTATAGTGTTTTCCTGACAACTACTGACAGTTTGGAAGAATAAGCCCAAATGGACTCGATTTCAAAGCCGCAACCCCCTGTTCCGGTGCACATATAAATGTCAACGCAGAATGACGAGTGTTAAAGCCGTTTCACAAGAGAACATGTTTTTTTACTATTTATTCAATCATTTTTATTTTTTATTTTATTTAGGATAATATCTTTTTTACCATGATCTATTCAATTTCCATGATCTAAAGAATTAAAAGGTTGTCATTTGAAAGTGTGTGGGTCTACTTGCATTATTATGCTGTTATATTAGGATTATATATTCAGTGGCATAAAATAAAACAATGGTCTTAAAATGACAATAATATCGTTTATCGCAATTATTTTTGGGACGATATATCGCGAAACAAAAAGCCTAGCTGAATCCACATGTACCAGATGTGGCCTGGATCTGGGCCAACACTGTGTTGCTGTCTGGGAGGAGATCTCTTCTTCCGTATTGTAACGTAACTCTGAGTGAAATGGATTATCAAATTAAGTAAAAATTTAAGTCTTGGTTCTGTCCAATGGTTGTTGATTGGATAGAGTCAGATCTGATTGTGAGCTTGAGGTTGAGTATAAGAGAGGGGCAGGGTTTAAATGTACTAAATGATTGGAGAATCAGTACACATCACCAGAGAGAAGTCTGTCGTTTCACCGGAAGATTGAGTCAACGTTTTGATTAAAAATTACACGCTCAAACAAGCTTGTAAAAATTGTAATGTATGCATGGATAATTTGTTCACAATGAGATAAGATGCATTATATACTGCATTATGTATTATTATTTACATTTATTCTGATTAAAGTTGTTTAAAAAGTGTAAGCAATAATACTAGCAGCACAAATGAAACGCATGAAAGGGGTGATACACTCTGAAATACGGGCACAATATGACCCAACACACACTTTGAGGCAAAGTCAGGGCGCTACACAAGGGTGATAGAGGACAGTCTGTGTCACACTGGTGTGTTTTTATGTTTGTGTTTCAAGAAAGTCTTGCCTATAGCTTTCGGTAAGCCCTTCATCACCCTCTAGCTGGCGGTTACCATGGCACTAGCGCGTTAGGTCAAGCCGGACCCACAGACCTTTCCTCTGAACACAGCAATCCCAGAGGACTGTCTGATGAGAACTAAAATGATGAAAACAAAGCAGATGAACAGCCAGCCCCTGCTACTGCATTCCTTTTCACACCGCTTCTCGTTCGCTTCAGCAAAATAGACTTCAGAATCAGGTTTATTTATCGTAGCAGAGAATGAACATCTAGCCCTTGAAATGCAGCATCTTACGTGATTAAGCATCTTTCATCTCTGCGGCCCATCTATCATGTCACAGGCTGTTTCTCTCGGTCGAGAAGCAAGATTACATGATGTTATTTACAAAGAAAGGGACTCGCTGAACCATGCGGTCGGTGACACATTCGCATGTTCTTTTTCGTCGTGGAACAAAAAGTTAATTCGTTTAAAGTCTGTGCGAGAGGGGAAAGTAATTACAGAGCCGAAGAACATTTTCCATGCCATACAGACTGTTCACTAATGAAAAAACAGGTGAGTGACTCCGGTAATTAATTTCCAAGGAGACTGAATCAACATATTGAAATTATTTGTTTATTTGAAGTCCTCCCTTTTGTGGCACATCTACGATGATGTGCATGTATATATATATATATATATATATATATATATATATATATATATATATATATATATATATATATATATATATATATATATATATATATATGCACATACACTGCTGCTTGAAAGTTTGTGAACCCCTTGCAGAATCTGACAATGTGATCACAATGTCCTAACTTCTGCATACATTGATTCATTTTGATGAAACTTCAGCTGTGTGTTCGTTGTAAGAGGCCAATCACATGGATGTGACTATTGTGAGTCAAAGTTATAGCGCCACCAACTGGCAGCAGGAAGTGTCAGTTTCAAAATGCTTTGAAATCACCCTCTTATTTTTACCCGATCATACAGAATGCATGTTATTTTTTTTATTTAGTACAGTCCTGAATAAGATATTTTACATAAAAGATGTTTACATATAGCCACAAGACAAAAAAATAGCTGAATTAATAAAATGACCCTGTTCAAAAGTTTATGAACCCTTGATTCTCAATACTGTGTGTCGTTCCCTGGATGATCCACGGCTGTTTTTTTTGAGTCTCTTGTTTATCCTGAGCAGTTCAATTGCCCAAAATTCTTCAGAAAAATCCTTCAGGTCCTGCAAATTCTTCAGGTTTCCAGCATCTTTTACATATTTGAACCCTCTCCAGCAGTGACTGTATGATTTTGAGATCCATCTTTTCACACTGAGGACAATTGAAGGACTTTAACATTAATTGATGCTCCAGAAGGAAACATAATGCATTATGCACAATGCACTTCAAGTGTGAAAAGATGGATCTGAAAATCATAGCCACTAATGGAAAGAGTTCAAATGATGCTGGAAAAATATGAATGTTAATTAGACATTAAAGGCAGGGTAGGTGATTTGTTCCATCCTGATAGCAGTCACAAAGTTAAGTGGTCTAAATGTATTTATATGTTAGTGCTGTCAATCAATTAAAATTTTTTTTACTAATTAATCACTTTTTTCTGTAATAAATTGTAATGTAATTTTTATATTGTATTTTAGTTACTCTTCAAATTAATGTAGAACAACTTAGACACATTTGTTGAAATGGCATCTGAAGGCCAGTATCACTGATACTAATACAGCTACTGATGTCTCTATGAAATAGATTTTTTTCAAACATTAATGATAGACATTCAACATTACAGTATAATTTAAATAAATTCCAACATTCATTAGGCTTTAAAAAACAACTTTTCATTTAAGTGAACTTAAAACCAATCTTAACTTGAACTTAAAACAAATAATAAATGTTATGCCTGATCGGTGTACAGTATATCGTCTGTGTTCATCCAATTGTTGCATTCGGTCCAAATGCAACGATGTGGCTTTGGAGACGCTCTGAAGGGAGGGTGGGATCTTATGCTTTAAAAACTAGCTCGCTATTGCTAGTCTCTCCGAAAATCACCTACCATACCTTTAATAAAAAAAGAGACTAAGGCCCCATTTACACTGCATGGTTCAAGTGACCCAATTTCGATTTTCCCTCTCATGTGGCACAGATCGGATATGACGTGAATGAAAAAAAAAACACATGAATTCCGATATCCTCAGATCGGATTCAGGCCTCACTCATATATGGTAATAAATCCGATATGATTCAGATATGTGCATTTGCGTCTGCCGTGTAAGCGGTCAAATCGGATATTTCCCAGTAAATGCGAGTCGTATTGAAAAAGGGATGGAGGTGAATTACGTCAACTCAGGTGGACACGAATTGTGATCGAGGGCTCTCTTTTTTTTTCTCTGCCTTACGAGAGCAATGTTTTGCTGACCTTTAAAGACGGTGCTAAAATAAATTATAAAGATAATCATTTTGTTTGCGACCATTGCATATCGCGCCGTTTTACTTCCTTTTCTGGGTCAGAAGGTCTTGGGCTGTTTCGCCAGTGTATAGTGTAAATGCAAATATCGGATACGGGTCACTTTTAAAAGATGTAGTCAAAAAAATCTGAATTGTGCAATGTAAATGCGGCCTCAGATCCACGATCAGGCATACAGGTCAGACTTGAACCTACATCTCCTGCATTTGCACCAATGTGTCTAGAGAATGTGCAACTGGCATTATCTTGTTAATAAGGTTACCAACCTTCATTGTTTGAGATGGGAACTGACCCATATACTGCATGCAAACGTGACCCTGGCAACCACAAGTATGATAACACAATATAACGTAAACACAGTCAGTCAACAAACTACACAGTCTTTGCACAAACATGCATGTTCATCTCCCTCTGTTGAAACAAGATAAGGGGCAAACAGTGATGGTCTTTTTGGAGCAGAGCTTTTGTGGATTCGTTTGACCTCACATGCCAAGCAAATAAAACCTTCAATTTCCTATTGCTATGGACTTTCCTCCATGTATTTGGAATCGACCGATTTCAATGTGATGTCACATTTTCTTGTCACTGAGTATAATTATAGAGGCAGAAGAACAGATCAACTGAAACTAAGCGAGGAAACAAATATCTTAACATGCATATTCAGATTTAGTGGCTTGATTGCAGCTGCAACAATTAGTCACTGTTACTTGGGTTTCCTCCCTTGGGAGCTTGTTGAGGTCTCAAATGGTGCTGGGCTTCAAGTCGAGAGAGTCGCTTATGAAACTCATCCAGGAGAGTGATCAACATGGGAATGATGAGTTTAGAGTTGCTGGAAGAGACAAACACTGGACTCATTATTCTCAATGACATTTTAAGCATCCCTTTATAGCAAACTGCCATTGTAAGTCAATGCCAAAGGGATGATCAGGGGATTGTGTGCAGTACAGCCAGCCAGCTAGGTTCAACTGCTGTTTAACTATTTTACATTTTGGCCAAATGGTGGCTAACTCGTATGAATTTGTACAATCTCATTCATACATTTTTGTACGATTTGCTTACACTTCAGGGTTTGGGTTGGGGTGTGCCTTCATGCTTCTTTTTTTTCCCTTCTAATAATCGTATGTTTTTGTACAATTCACATTCACAATTCTTACGAAATCGTGGCCTTACATTTTCCAGAGAGATTTTCAAGTTGCTCAGAACACATAACCACTCCAACAACCAACCAGCAACCAACAAAGTATGGCCCTATGATTTCCGCAATGCGGAAAACGCGAACAACCGTCAAAATAAAACCCGTCAAAATAAAAGTTTGGTTTAACTTGAAGAAATTTTGACACAAATATATTACTGTTTTACAGTAGAATTTAGCTACGTCTCAATGTAATAATACTAACACTAATTATATATATATATATATATATATATATATATATATATATATATATATATATATATATTTATTTATTTATTTATTTATTTATTTATTTATTTATTTATTTATTTATTTATTTATTTATTTATTTATTTAAGAAATTAATTTTTAAAAGTGTAATCCGTTTTTGTTTTTATAAATTTAATGAATTGGGTGTTTTTTGCTTATTAAAATTTCATAACATTCATGGAATCTAGAACAATTAAAACAAAATTTGGTTACATTTTTTTTTTTTTTTTTAAAACAGAATTTGAGAAAAACAAAAAGTATTTCATAGGGCCCTAAACATGTAATTTTTGTTAAAATTTTAATAAATTGTTGTTAAATTGTATAAGTTTCATGATTTCAATTAATTAGACATGCTTTTTGATTAATATAATTTAATTTAAACGTTAAATTGGAGTCCAAAAATGGAATCCAAAAATTAAAAAAAATAAAAATGGAATAAAAAAAATAAAAATGGAGTTGGGGAAAAATAAAACAGATTTTATAGGGCCATACACAACATAGAAATGTCTCGGTTACGTATGGTAACCCTCGTTCCCTGAAGGAGGGAACGGAGACCTACGTCCCAATTCGTCGGTGACGTCCGAAGTACGTCGAACGTGACCGCCTGAAAGGGAACAACTGCCTATAGCAACTGTAAAACCCCTCAGAACACCTTAGCAGCCACATAGCAATACCTAGCACCTAAACAACATAGTATTAGCAACTGCCTAGTAACATTAAAAAAAAAACATTTACACTTTTTAAAAAAAGTTGAAACCTGTACACAGCAATTCTTTCAGACAACTTGATCAAACTGTGTCACTTTGATTGGAACTGATCATGTGGAATCTATTAATTTTCCAATTAAGTGCTGCACTCAGTCTGCCTTTTGATGCAAATGTGATGGTATTTACATTGTTCCCTCAATTTGCATTTATAGTGCTTCTGAGTCTGGATATACAGACATGTTTAGCACTTATTTTTACTATTAGCTGACCAGCCATTCAAGCAGATTAAACTAAAATATTTCCAACCCCAACCCCCTCAAAACATTTACCAATGCCCCTGAGAACAAAAATCCATGTAATCTAAGCCCTCCAACAACTTTATGAAGCTTCAAAGGGAAGGACTCATTCACCCAGAACAGAAGGAAATATAGTGGCGAAACTAAGATTTATGAGGACAATATAACAGCCGAGTGATTAATTCTTTCCAGTTTGTGTTGCATTCTCTAGGAAAGCTGCGAATAATATCTAATCACTTTTCATTTATAACTGACACAACTTTACTCCTTTTTCCTGGAGGATTCCAACAATGCCACACCACACAATGTCAATCCAGTCTAAAGAGGTACATTTAATGGGACCTACATATAAAACTTAACTGTTAAATGATAATAAATAAAAAAACTAAATATAGGATGACTTTAAAAATCCATTGCCTGCTAATTCATTGGCTGAGCGTTGAGATGCCAGATTATGCATCCTGTGATTTAATATTGATTTTTTTGTGCTCTCTCAAATATGATTTTCTCCCTTCTAAAAGTCTGAACCCCAAATGACTGGAGCTATACTCAAACAGAGCCATTTGTTTCCCAGGAATTTAAATAACTGAAGACATTAACAATTTAGAAGTTATAAAGAAACATAAAATATACCACTACCCAGAGAAATGCTTGATTTCCATATTTCTCCTCCCTCAGAAACAAGTTTGAGTTCTATTGCATTCGACTTTAAATCGAGAGATTGATTTGTTTGCCTTTGTTTCATTTCAGTTATCAAACTGTGTGCACAGAGCACTACAAATTGATTTTATACTTACATTTTCAGCAAAGGATGTCTGTCAAATGTCACAAATTATCTGAGGTTCACCCGCCAACTTGATTTGTGTCCATTTTGTGGCTCTTGAGGATGTCTCACCAGTGAGTCTGTGTGGTATTTTCACTACAGTAATCTCACATTCGAATCAGTGGCGAAAACCTCGAGGGTGAGGAACGTGGCCTGCTGACAGATAAGAAACCGCAATGATAGGGATAATAATTGGAATTTTTTATGGAATATTCAGTAATTGGACATTGAGGGAGAGAATATTAATCTGACACTGTTAGTCTCGATGTGACCTGATTAGGCAGAAATGGACTGTCGAGCTGTGGTGATTGTACCGTGTCTTTCCCTTGTGTCTGTATTGAAATTCATGGCAGTGGAAAACCTTTTCCTCAGGCGCTTACCTCTCTCCATTTCAAAGATCCTTCACAAAGATTTGATGTGCCTTTGTCGGGGGTTGGGGGGGGGGACCATAACACTTTACATTTCCTAACATAACACTGGGCGACACCAGCAGTGGAGGAATCATAAAGAATACCAATAATACAACACTGGCGAGCTATGTGAAACGAATCACACATACACGCACACACAGGTACAGAAATAACAGGTTGCCGTGATTGATATGGAAATCAGTGGTGTTTTATTTTAAACTCTTTTCAATGCAAAATGAAAAGCAGACTGCTGTTGATCTGCCGGTGAATTACTCTCGGCTTTAGTTGGGGCCGGTGACAAGATGGCAAAAGGCAATGTTGGTATTCTAGGCTTGTGTGGGGAAATAATCAAAGGTTGTTCAGTAAATACTGCTCTGTATTCATAATGCGGTGAGATATTGAGTTTCAACATGTATCATGAGGCTTGGCTTTCATCTTTTTCATCAAATTGTGTTTAATTCTATGTAGAGCTGTTGGGATTTTGAGATAAAAGCAAATTATTAGTGTCATAAATGTTAATAAAGTGCAATTTATTATACAATAAATAAATAAATAAATAAAGTGATCAAACATTACTGCAATTATTTATATCCCTTAACCCATACAAATATTGTCTACCTTGAGCAAACTAACAAACCTGAAAAGTGCATGTTCATCTCCCTGAAAATCTTTTTTCTGAATGATTTTAATTTAGGTGTAAACTTATTCATGAATTATTTTGAATTTTGAACCCAGATTTTTCAGAGGCTACAAATATGTTAGTGGTATGTATATGGTTAGTGAATGAGACCCATGTTTTAATGGTATACCCTATGTAACATTTGTCCCTCTAGCAGTTAAGAAACAAAACTGCATGCATTTTGCAGAAGAACATTGTTTTGGTTGTGCTTGGCTCTGCGTGACTGTGCGGATGAATATGGTTATCCTACTGCTCATAAAACATTTATATTCAGCCAATAGGCTTAAGAAATATAGACAGTTTAGATGTCAAGCTAAATCTCAAGCTGAGTAACTAAAGTTGTTACTGGAGCTATATACACAGTATGTCCTTAAAAATAAATTAGCACAGCACTACAACAACCATAATGAAATGACTCTTCACGATAGATATTGCTTTACAATTAACTCTGTTAGAGAGCTACAGATGGCATAATATAGCTTGTTTATCTGAGAGCTACATAATTTATCTGTTCAGTAAAATACCTTACTCACCTGCCGATTCAAGATTCAAGAGTTTTATTTGTCACATACACAGTTATATACAGAATATACAACCGGCAGTGAAATGTAAACAGGTCCGCTCCATGGACAGTGCAAATTTACAGTTAAAAACACAAGGAAGAAATTAGGAAGAAATTATAATAGAAATAGGATATAAAAATATATATATATATATATATATATATATATATATATATATATATATATATATATATATATATATATATATATGTATGTCTATATCTGTAGAATTATAAATAATCAAGTCAAGAGAAAAAAAAGGTAACAAATAAGGATAAAGTGGAATAAAATAATTGAAGTAGACTTTGCAGTGAGTAAACTGTAGACTTATAAATATGTGGTTAACAAATGTATAAAGAGTATAATGTGCAAACAGGTTTATAACAGGTTGTTACACAGTAACAACGAGAACAGAAAGTGCAGTGCAATGTCAGTGTATTGATGTTTATCCTGACGTGAAGTCACGTGATGTTAAGTGACTGAGTTCAGGAGTCTGATGGCCTGGGGGAAGAAGCTCCTCCTGAGTCTCTCAGTTTTGGCCATCAGGCTTCGGAAGCGCTTGCCAGATGGTAGCAGCGTGAAATGAGGGTTTGCAGGGTGATTAGAGTCCTTGATGATCTTGGTAGCTCTACCTTTGCAGCGTTTGGTGTAGACGTCCTGCAGAGACGGGAGAGCTGACCCTGAGATACGCTCGGATAAGCGCACTACTCTTTGCAGGGCTTTGCGGTCATGACTGGTGCTGTTCCCATACCACGCTGTGATGCACTGAGTTAAAACACTTTCTATCGCCCCTAAATAGAAAGTTTTCAGGATAGCTGGTGAAACCCTGAATTTCCTCAGCTGGCGCAGGTGGTACAGTCTTTGCCTGGCTTTCTTCACCTGTGTCTGAATGTGAGCAGTCCAGGTCAGGTCCTCGGAGATGTTTACTCCCAGGTACTTGAAGCTGCTCACTCTCTCTACTGGTGACCCGCTGATCATGAGGGGGGAGTATGTCCGTTGCTGTCTCTTCCTGAAGTCCACAATCATTTCTTTGGTCTTGCCAACATTCAGAGAGAGACAGTTGTCCTGGCACCATGATGTTAGATGCTCCACCTCGTCCAAGTATGCCGTCTCATTGTTGTTGGAAATGAGGCCCAGGACAACAGTATCATCAGCAAATTTGATGATAGAGGTGGAGCTGTGTGTGGACAAACAGTCATGCGTGTAGAGAGAGAGTAGAGCAGGGGCTCAGGACACAGCCCTGTGGAGCTCCCACACTCAGGGTGATGGAGGTGGAGGTGGACTGGCCTATTCTCACCACCTGAGGCCTGCCAGTGAGAAGTCCTCAATCCAGTGGCAGAGAGAAGGATTCAGGCCGAGATCCAGGAGTTTGGAGGTTAGCTTGGTGGGAACTATGGTGTTAAAGGCTGAGCTATAGTCAATAAATAGCAGTCTTACGTAGTTCCCACTTTTGCTGTCGATGTGAGTGAGGGAGGAGTGGAGGACATGAGAGATGGCATCTTCAGTCGATCTATTGGGACGATAGGCAAACTGAAGAGGGTCCAAAGTGTCAGGAATGAAGGCGCAAATGGTGTTTTTAATGGTGTTATAAAAACACCATCTCCGCGTCATCTCTCGCCATATCGGAAAAGCCAAGCCATTGTTGATTCTTGTTTTATTACGAGCTCTGTCGCCTTCTCTTTTTGCCAACAGACTCTCCTCTGTTCTGGGGCGATTCCCAGGAGGATGGAGATTGTCCATGCTCCATGTCAACCTTTCTCTCTTTTCTTTTCAACCTTTTTTCTATTTACCTATATGACGAGATGCGCATGGGCGAGCGACTTATATGCAATATAATAAGCATACCATTAGTGAATCAGGGTAAGACAAAAACACGTTTTGAAAGAATTTAGTTAATTTTGAACAAAAAAAGGTTACATACCTTTATTCAATCTATGAATCTGCCTATATTTAAATTTTAATTCAAATTGATTGACAGCCCTAATACACTCATCTAATGGATTATTAGGACTATAATGGATTCAATTTCTTATTAATGCAATTATCTAATCAACCAATCACATGACAGTTGCTTCAATGCATTTAGGGGTTCTGACCATGTCCATCCCTTTATGACCACCATGTACCCATTCTCTGATGGCTACTTCCAGCAGGATAATGCACCATGTCACAAAGCTCGAATCATTTCAAATTGGTTTCTTGAACATGACAATGAGTTCACTGTACTAAAACGGCCCCCACAGTCACCAGATCTCGACCCAATAGAGCATCTTTGGGATGTGGTGGAACGGGAGCTTCGTGCCCTGGATGTGCATCCCACAAATCTCCATCAACTGCAAGATGCTATCCTATCAATATGGGCCAACATTTCTAAAGAATGCTTTCAGCACCTTGTTGAATCAATGCCACGTAGAATTAAGGCAGTTCTGAAGGCGAAAGGGGGTCAAACACAGTATTAATATGGTGTTCCTAATAATCCTTTAGGTGAGTGTATATTAAACTGCAGTAATGTCTATCACAATATTGTATATGTATGCGTTGATGCCGATGATGTTTTGGAACTATAAAAACAGAGTGATTAAACTAGTAAGGCCCTGTGTCCACCAAAGCATTTTTTCCTGCGGCTAGCGTATTTTTCCAATTGTTTTCAATGGGAGCGCCACATTTTTAAAACGGCAGGAGTGTAACGAGGCATTGAGTGCCTATTTCAATGGTCGCCGAGAGTTGAAGAATGTTCAGCTTTGGGTAAAACGCAGCGCTCATCACTGTCACTTTTTCACCCAGTCGTCCAGTTACAGTGGAGGGGCGGGACAAATGCAACACCGACCAACCGCCACATTCTGCTTGTAAAACGTCTACAGACGAAAACAACAAGCGTAATAACGGAACAAAATAATTTAAAACAAGAGCCAGAGCAAATACTTTACATTGTATCAACATTTTATATAGAAACAATACAGCAACAAACTAACTGTGAAATGAGATACTAACACTTTCGTGGATATTCCATATCGTATGAAAAAAAAAATCTGCTATGCCGCTAAAATGCTCTCAAGTACCACAGGCTTTTTTCAGCTAGCTAAAAACGGTGTACACCTTTGGTGGACACACAGCCTAATTGTTCAATTTCATGAGAAAAGGGAATTCCTTTAAATCAAGAATTAAGTCAACCACCAGATGTATTGTGTGATACAAAACTCCATCTGGGAGATAAGTCTGCTGTTAAAGGGAAAAAAAACAAACATTTGAGACATAAAACGCCCAGCTGAACACTATATGCCTTTTAATTAGAGGTTCAGAGGGCCGGAGAACAAACTCCCCCGGGAAACAGCACTTCAAGCAGTTTGTCTTTCTAGTAAAGATCAGAGCCATGCCATATTCAAATTCTTTTGCATAATCACATAAGTAATGATCTTTAAAAAATAAGACGAAAGCCAGTTCAGCATTAAGGAAAGATGCTATCAGCTCAAGCTACAGACAGATGTTTTAGATCAGTGTTGCAGACAGATGTCTTTCTGGCAAAGAGCGAAATATGGATTTGTGTTAGGTTTTTTTTTCTCATTATATAATTGACTCAGAGTTTTTAATCTGTGTGAGAAAACTCAATAAAATAAGAACGGTTTCTAAAAGTCACTGAAAAGTCAGAAGTTTGTTCGCCCTTCCGGCATGATTTTCCTTTTTAAACTCAGCCTTCATTTCTCGACTAGACCGTAAATAGAGAGCACTAACAAATGAATGGAGAACAGATGTAAAGTATGATTGGATTTCATCAAATGATCATGGAAATCTGTGCTTTTATTCAAACTCAGTTTAATTTTGTGATCAGTTACTTTTTGAGAGATCACAATATTTTTTGTACAAATTCTCTGAATACGCTTGCAGAACATGTCTCACGCAGGGTTAGAACCAAATGTCTGAATATGAATATTGAGAACAGATATATGTTAAATGTATTATATTGCTGTCCTCATTCAGCAAGTGCTATGCTAATGCTATCAAAGCATTCATTGTGTAATCAGTTAGCAAGGTGGCATTTATTGAATTAGCTAGTTGAAGCTAGTCAAATTTCCACTACTAAAAATGTGAGTATTTTTAATCATGATTGCCTCAATTTTTATTTTATTTATTTTTTAGTTTTGCCAACTTATTCGGTTTTACAGCATTAACATTTGCTCATAAAATGCATTAGTACATTTTGAGATTAACATTAACTAAAATATATTGTAGAAAGTAGTGTTCAGTGTTTCCCACAGATTGGAAAACAATTTGTGGTGGCGGGAAGCGAGGGGAGTTTGCCTTTTTAGCACTATTTTAAACTTTTCTTGTGTTAAATTATATTTGCTCGTATTCATTAATATTCACTTGTGTGTGCTGCTTATATAAGTATCATTAAAATATTAGGATGCAAGTTATTAACATTTTAAAATTTCACATTTAAAGAAATCTAGTGTTTGATCATGTCTAAATATGTATTCAAATGCAAAACCTAAAAATAACTAGGCTATGATCTGCAATGCTTTTGAGCAACTAGACTAGATACAAGTATATTTATTAAAGAGCCATACAGGCACATAGTGTGTAATTACATTTGTAATTACAAAATGACTTTTTTTTTTTTTTTCAGCCACAAAATGACTTTAATTTGCCTCTTTGCATTGGAATTCTCTATTTTAACCTTAATTACTACACTAATTGTAATATAAATAATACAAATATTAGAAGAAAAATATTTTAAGTGGTCATTAATGGACTATAATTATTGCAGATAGTATTTAGTACCAAAAGATCTCATTGAAATATTCAATGAATATTATTAAACTAAAATACAGAACATTTTTTAATTGAAAAATAGTTAAGGTGTATGGTCACATATGACCACCAATGAGTATGAGTGTGGCCAATTAGTAGGGGAGAGCGGGGTAAGTTGTCACATGGATAAGTTGTCACACTGTTCATAACTACAACACTAGAGGCTCTATCTCTAAAATCAAATAGCCACTTTGTGTGACTTCTTCTTCTATAGTTAACTTCCTGTTCACATGTGGTCAAGATCGCTCTAATCTGAGGTTAGCATAATTTTTTCATTTTTCTGCGTAAAAAGTAAAAAAAATTGCACTTTACATTTTATGCAAAAAGACAGAGCATGGCAGTATACCACCTGACATAATATTAAAGGCAGTCAGGCAGGTGAAAGTTGAAAAATCATACAAGAGTCATCATCAGATGATGAAGAGTGCTTCTGCCTCGCCTGTGTGGAGCCATTTTCAAACAGTCATCCAAAGGAGACCTGGGTAAAATGTGTAAAATACAACAAATGGGCCCATGATGCTTGGACCTCAGGCCAGGCAATTTATGTGCCAGAATTTTGACTCTGAAGATGAGTCTGATTAGTCAGATGTTAAGTTAAGTGAGTTATCTGCAGCATTCCATTCAGTTATCATGGATCTATGTGCAAGCCAGAGAACATTTGAGTTTAAAGTTCAAAGTAAAGTGGTAATGCGTTTTGATTAAAATGTGTATTGTTTGGACTTAATAGTTTTTTCAAATTCTCTAGGCATGATAGTTTATATTTCTAGTTCTGGTTTGAATTTAAAAATTAAAATCAATATTCACAATTAAGTAGTTGTGTTCTAATTTTTAGATAATCTAGTGTGACAACTTACCCTACGCAGTGTGACAACTTACCCGCCGATGGGGCAAATGGTGCACACTCTCTATTCAACAGTCTACAACTCCTTAATGAGATAAGATATGAAGATGTTATAAATGCAACATATGTGCCCAAGACTTCCTTCTTTCATTTGGTATGACATTTATACCATTGTGATAGGTGCTCAGTAAATGTTAGACAGTGTGAAAAGTGTGACAACATACCCCGCTCTCCCCTAAGGAATACCTGAGGGCTAAATACAAGAAAAACATTAACATTAACAATGTTGCATCTCCATCACTCTCCATAATAAAATGATACTGTAAATATGGTTGACGTAATAATCAATGCACACTATGCTGTATGTTTACCAAAATTGCTGCAAATACCTGTATAGTGAATCTGCTGACTGTCTGCTTAAGCGATTCAAATGTATTGACAGCGCTGGTTTGTTTAGAACTATTGAGCGCCATGAAACACGTGACCATGCGCGCCGGCGTGAGATGAAAGTATGTCGCAACTCTGTTTTTCAACCGCTCTAGCTTTAACTGTTATGCCACATTAAGTGTGGCAAAATGCTATTTATTGTTTGAATTTCGTATTAAAACTTTAAAACATTTTAAAAGCTTACACTTTGTTTCATATCAAAAGCAGGTTTGCCCATTTGGAATGAGATTTACTTGGGCAGAGTGAGAGCGTGAGACAGAGCCTGAAAGCGGGAGTGTTGGGAACGCACCTTGTGTGTGTGTGTGAGAGAGAGAGACGCGCAAGTGACAGAGAGACAGAGGGAGAGCAGGGAATTAAAGGAAATGCAGCTGAACGAATATGCTGCGTGTTTTAAATAGCGTAAAAAAAAGAATAAAAAAAAAGAATAACGAAATGCAATATGTGGCGGCCGATGTGGATTCTGTGGCGCACTGCCACAAATTAATCTATGTGTGGGAAACACTGGTGTTCATTCATTGTTAGTTCATTCTAACTAATGTAGTTAATGTTAACAAATGAAACCTTATTTTATTTTAAAGTGTTACAACTATCATAAAGTGAATTTAACATCTCACGGTGAATATACTGTAAGTCACATAGGATTTACAGTACATATAAAATGATTTGTGTTTCTTCCACTGGCAAGGTTTTCCAGTATAGACTTCAGAAGGTAACAATATCAGTGCAATGATGGAGAATAGAAATAGTATGAAATCCCACTGAGTTTCTCATTTTTTGCACATTATCTGGAATTTAAAATGAGTTGCAGTGTGGAGCGAATACACTCCTTAGCCTTAACCGAAACTATCAGGTGACTGCTGAAGAGATAATGTGAATATCAGTCTGTATTGGATTTATCATCTGATGAAACAGAATGAAAAAATTATATTCATATAGGTATTACTCCTCTGCTGACATTGATGTCGTGAGCTAGTTTGAAATTGACATGCGTCACGACCAAACGTTAGCGATTGGTTATGACAGATCCAGAGTGGCTCTGGGCTGATCCAATAGTTTTAAACTTCAACAGAGTAGCCGCCTTCAAGGAAGTTAACGCTTGTCGATGGAGAGTGGCCAGACTCTGTACAAATGAAATGTACAAGAGTCTGGTAGGACCAGGCTATAAAAATATAGCATTTTGGCCAAGTTTTTGAATAGATGAAGGAAAAACAACAACAAAAAAACTTTTGTATAGCTCCAGAAAACTTAAAATATAGAGCACAAGTCATATGGACCACTTTTATGAAGTTTGTTGCACAGAAGGAAGTCATATAGGTCTAAAAGAAACAGATTTTCTGGGGTGAACTATTCGTTTCAAGTGGTTAAATATTTGGTAGTATTATAGGCAATACATGTAGATAAAGTGTAGAAAGAATAAAACTTAAGTGATCTAATTAGGTTTGTAATTGAAACTCCAAACACATCAAAACTAAAAAGCAATTTAAACTTTCTGATAGCAAATCTGTTGCAAGACTATATTGCAGGCAGATATTCAAAAGAGATGCACTGGGTGTGATGGGAGGAAACCGCAGCATTAAATCCCAGCGATAAATTCCCAGCGTTGAATTGATGGTGGTAAAAGTGCATTTAAATTTCCAGTGCCCTAGCAGACAGGGATTCTTGACAGACATGAAGGGAGAGGAAATTGCTGAGAGTAGTTGGAATCATCCCCTTCCAGCTCCTCTGCCCTTGATCTTGATTGAAAATGCCAAAGGACAGCATTCAAAGTCATCAAGTGAGAAGGGCTGCCCGTAAATGAATGTGAACGCAACCGCAGTCGAGCTTGTCACAATCATCAGCAAATGACCTCATTATAACCTCCGTGAATTCGGGCTGAATTCCGACAAAATTGCTCTACATTTATGGATGTAGACTTGTGGCTTCATTCGAGTTGATTTATTGTTTTGTTCTAGATTTAATATAAAATATTTCCTCTCACAGTGACAATGAATGTTACAATCGTTTACATAGGTTCATATTCAGAGCTCTACAGTTTGTACAACTAAACTTGACACAACAAGAGATTACCAGGAGAGTCTGGAGAAATTAAAGTTGCCAAAAGCACATCACTATATAAGAAAATGGGATTTCTGATATACAAAGACCACGTAACGGATGGCAAAAGAATCAGACATTCATGCAGTTGAGCAATCTGTGGCTCACGTTGTGAAATACTGCAAGTAAGGCCTAACGTTCAGAGCAGCTATGAGAAGAGGAATAAAAGAACTTTAAAATAGTTTAATTTGGAATGGCGTTTCATCATCAAGTCTTCATGTGTCATCAGTCTCACGGCGAGACGATGCTCAATTCAAACTGCAGTCTATGGTGAAGGCAACATGTCTTATTAACATTGGGAAAAGAACCATGAACAAGTAGAAAATAACAATTCAAACTGACTTGTCCTTTCGTTGTTTATCCATATGTCCATTAGGAATCGTCTTCGGTTTTGATGACATGGAAAAGCGTGACGTTGAAAATGACCTGATGTCCATTATTCCAGGCGTAAAGCGCCCGTTCTCGAGCGTTGTAGTCAAGCATGGAAATGTGAAAGTACTGGTTGTGAAATGGGATGTCCATGTACTCATACATCGAGGTCTTTGTGTTGTAGGAATAATACACCTTGGCTCCGGTCAGATGGGAATTGGTGATGTACAGCGTGCCGCAGATCATGAAAGACTCGCCTGCGTTCCTTTTGGAGTATTCTGTGTTCCACGTCTGGAGAACCTCCAGCGTCTGAGGTTCTAACTGAGAAATCACAATGTTTCCTGCATTCTGATTGGTGGCGTATACAGCCCACAAACCCAGCTCGTCCGCCATCAGGTCGATGTCCGAGAAGCCTCCCCAGGTGTAGGGGTAGACGTTATGGAAGCCGGCGTACTCCAGTGCACGTTGGGCGAGAACCCGTCCGGTCTCGAAGCTGTATTTGACAATGATGTTGCTCTGCTCCTTGTTGTAGTATAGAGAGCCATTATAGACCACATGGTTGGTTCCAGCCCATTTAAAGGGAAGGTAATAGGTTCGCGATTCCAGGCCGGAGATGAAGTCTTCAATGCTTTTATACTCTCGAACCACCTTGCTGTTGGTGTAAGTGTCCATATACCAAACCTGTGGGAAAATGACAGAGCGAGATTAAAGTATGTAGATGAGCGGCTCACTTAACTATTTTACACCTGGCAGAAACCGGTTGTTAGCAATTCTGGGAAGGAAGAAGATTAATCAGGTATATGTCAGAACATTAATCAGACTGAACGTAGCGCCACCCCCTCCAGAACTCACCCGGTTATTTCTCTGAGATGCTAGAGGGTCGGTCATCCATGCGCCAAAACGCGTCCCAGAAGTCTTTATAGTCACAGGGCCGGTGATTTTCATTAATTTCCCACATGCTGTAAAAAACGCAAATTCATATTCTTTATTTTTAACAACATCATCTTCTCTTTTTCAAGTGGCTGATTTCCTAGAAGCAATTTCATGCCTTCTAAAGACTTGCTTTCAGTGCATGTGAAAAACAACAGCAACTCTTAATGATGTACTAGCTTAGTGCATCCAACCCCCAGTGCTAGGATGTAATTATCAGAGATATTAATAACATATTAGAACATCTGTTGAATTTGCCTAACCAACTTATTAATGTTGTAAGTAGGGGTGTAACGGTACACAAAACTGACGGTTCGGTCTGTACCTCGGTTTTGAAGTCACGGTTCGGTACGGATTCGGTAGAGCAGTTTTACAAAATTGCTTTTTATTTATTTTTATTAAACAGTGGTTTACTGAAAAAAATGTGTCTGTCCTTAAATGAATTCCAGCTGTGGACACTGAATGACTTCTGAGGTAAATGTAATGCTACGTGACATTGTTTACCAGCTGTTTTATTGTCTTTCCGTCGTTGAAACACCAATTGAGAGATTACACAACATATGATACATTTAAGTTGTAATGCATCAACATACCTTAAGAGATATTAATTCATGTTTATTCTTTGGGAAGAGATGATCGCGTTCACTCGCGCGCCACGACGCTGCTTGAATTGATGCGCCTATACAGTGATCAGTCACGTCACATTAAAGAGCGTCAAAACTGCATTTATCTTTTGAATTTCATGATAAAATGGACTGAATACTTAATTATGTTCATGTGGGAACTCTGATTGAAGTGTGTTCCGTGCTTAAAACAAGCCGACTGTTAACTGTTAAAGATTACAGTGTGCACCGAACCGAAAGCCCTGTACCGAAACGGTTCGGTACGAATACGTGTACCGTTACACCCCTAGTTGTAAGGCTTTTAGCACTTCATCAGAATCACAGGTGTTATACGAGGGCCGTTGAAAACATATTGTTATTTAATTGCATTGTTTGACATTCACTAAGAATAATTGAAAATCTGATAAAAACAAACTGTAGCTGGAGGTCAAATCTGAAGTTTATGTTTTGCGTTGGGCTGGGTATTTTTTGTTTTAAATGAAACATCACTTTTGCGACTTTGTTTTACAGGCTGT
The DNA here is from genome assembly GCA_018749465.1 of Paracanthobrama guichenoti. Taxonomy (NCBI): domain Eukaryota; kingdom Metazoa; phylum Chordata; class Actinopteri; order Cypriniformes; family Gobionidae; genus Paracanthobrama; species Paracanthobrama guichenoti. Next base: position 22,238,082 of record CM031966.1, on the reverse strand, counting down.
ACTATAATATACTTTAAGCAAAATTAATTTCAGTAAATATTAATGCACATTGTGTCATAAATCAATAAATCTTTTATTCAGCAAAGATGCATTAAATTGATTAAAAGTGAGAGAACAGACGTATAATTTTACAAAAGAATTAATATACCAAAGACGCTTTAATATATTATGTGTTTTATTAGACAGGTGAGCAACTGTTTGGATACATTCATCAACAGAAAACTAATCATTGTTATATAGCTCAACACAGTTAGTCTTATTGTTTAAATCTTGTTTTCTTATTTACAGCGAGTACCATGTTTTACCATGCCTAATATCGATCTAGCTTACTGCAGCGTGCAACAAGAGAAGCATTACCATAGCATAACACAACTTTCAACACTCTCAAATGTATCTAATATGATAAAACAGTAACAGAAATGAAGGCATCATCAAGCTACACCTTTGTTTTGAATAAGTGACCTCTAGCGGAGAAAAATTACACATTGTGGCTTTAACCCAAAGGTTCAGTCAATCATAGCAGAGGTTAGTTATATTTAGTACATGTTTATTTAGTACATGTTTACAGTGGCAAACACAACCTATTTAATTCTAATGTAATGTGAAATGATATGAAACTGTGGAATATGGCCCCTTTAAAAAAGCTTTAACTGTGAATGAGTAAATTCCGTCAGTACTTATGGTAGCTGTGGATTGCACTTACTGAGTTTGCTCATGCAGTTACGTAGACGGCTATCCAGGCTGAGGACTCTCTGATAGAGCTGCTCGTAGTCATAAGCTCCCAGCTCCTCCTGGATGCCCGTCAGCACAGCAGACAGATTCCTGATTTCCTCTTTGAACTGAGAGATCAGCTTAGCATCTGTTTTGTACTGCTCCAGCACAGGAATCAATGGCTGGAGTTCATCCATACGGTCTTTCAGCTCCTGTAGACACACACACAGATGTTGTTATGATATGCGTTGGTCCCAGTACACAATGTTTAGTCGTGAAACGCATTCCATTATGTAGTTATTGTGAAATTTTATCATAGGCCTACATATATTTAGCGTTTTGACCTACCACATACAATATTCATGCCTAATGCTGATGTTTGCATTTCCAGCAGCAGGTCTTTTGTAACCTAATAAATAAACATACCTTGAAGTTTCTAGCCATTATAGTTTTCCTGTCTTCTTCAATTTGCCGGAACTTTGTTCGTAACCCTTTCATTTGATTTTCCATTTTCATGACGTACTGGAAATCGCGCTGTGTGCGCAGATTCAGGACTTCAATGGACTGAGACATGTTCTGCACCTGCGTCACAAAAGCATATGTTAAAAACAAAACATTTGAACATTGATAATACTAAGAAATGTTTCTTAAGCACCAAATTAGCATTTTAGAATGATTAGAATGAAGGATCATGTGACGCTGAAGACTGGAGTAATGATGCTGAAAATTCAGCTTTGCATCACATTAAATAAAATTCATTATACACTCATCTAATGGATTATTAGGACTATAATGGATTCAATTTCTCATTAATGCAATTATCTAATCAACCAATCACATGGCAGTTGCTTCAATGCATTTAGGGGTGTGGTCCTGGTCAAGACAATCTCCTGAACTCCAAACTGAATGTCAGAATGGGAAAGAAAGGTGATTTAAGCAATTTTGAGCGTGGCATGGTTGTTGGTGCCAGACGGGCCGGTCTGAGTATCTCACAATCTGCTCAGTTACTGGGATTTTCACGCACAACCATTTCTAGGGTTTACAAAGAATGGTGTGAAAAGGGAAAAACATCCAGTATGCGGCAGTCCTGTGGGTGAAAATGCCTTGTTGATGCTAGAGGTCAGAGGAGAATGGGCAGCAAAGCATTTGTGAAGCCACAACACGCAAAACCTTGAGGCAGATGGGCTACAACAGCAGAAGACCCCACCGGGTACACACTCATTTCCACTACAAATAGGAAAAAGAGGCTACAATTTGCACAAGCTCACCAAAATTGGACAGTTGAAGACTGGAAAAATGTTGCCTGGTCTGATGAGTCTCGATTTCTGTTGAGACATTCAGATGGTAGAGTCAGAATTTGACGTAAACAGAATGAGAACATGGATCCATCATGCCTTGTTACCACTGTGCAGGCTGGTGGTGGTGGTATAATGGTGTGGGGGATGTTTTCTTGGCACACTTTAGTCCCCTTAGTGCCAATTGGGCATCGTTTAAATGCCACGGCCTACCTGAGCATTGTTTCTGACCATGTCCATCCCTTTATGACCACCATGTACCCATTCTCTGATGGCTACTTCCAGCAGGATAATGCACCATGTCACAAAGCTCGAATCATTTCAAATTGGTTTCTTGAACATGACAATGAGTTCACTGTACTAAAATGGCCCCCACAGTCACCAGATCTCAACCCAATAGAGCATCTTTGGGATGTGGTGGAATGGGAGCTTCGTGCCCTGGATGTGCATCCCACAAATCTCCATCAACTGCAAGATGCTATCCTATCAATATGGGCCAACATTTCTAAAGAATGCTTTCAGCACCTTGTTGAATCAATGCCACGTAGAATTAAGGCAGTTCTGAAGGCGAAAGGGGGTCAAACACAGTATTAGTATGGTGTTCCTAATAATCCTTTAGGTGAGTGTATATATATATATATATATATATATATTGTAGATGTAAAATAAATCATGAGAAATTTGACCTTTTGCACCATGCCGTATACAATAATCTATAAACGATTTATATGTATCGTACTTTTTTGTTTGTTTGACAGCCACTGGTCACCATGGACATTTGTTTTATGGAAAACAATACATTGCTTGAGGGACATGAGGGTGAGTAGATGAATTTATTATTGTGTGAACTATCCATTCAACCTCAGCGGGTCTGGATAAGATAAGTAATGAGAAGCACTTTCCAAAGACATTTCTTTGCATTAATTATTAAGGATAAACTGACTACAATTAATGAATCTTTAAAAAGGGGCTGATAAAAAACCAAAAAACAAACGTCGCTTCAATCTCATGATGTTTGTCCCTGTCAAAAGGTCTGATTAGCTACCTTGACTGAGGCCCGAGAAAAGCGGAAATCCATGAATCATGAATGAGATGTACGCCCGTACTTTCTTTTCAGGCTATAGGGAAAATGGAGGCGTTAATAAATGTACATATCAATATTAACGGCAGTCAGGCTCCCGCTGAATTGAGGCATGTATCATTTATCATAAAATCAGGTATTAATGACCTGCATAAAATCAGCCTCTCTTGAATGCAATGGAAGCACCCATCAGTGCTTTTTCTTTTTCCTTGCGCGGGCGTGTGTGTGTGTGTGTGTGTGTTTAAAGGTCCTAAGTGGGAATGAGTGATAAAAGAGGATTAAAAAACGATGGGGGAAGGGAATATGTAATGTGTGATTGAGAGGCCGAGAGAAATAAAGAGCAAGAGGACAAGTGTGTGTGTGTGTATGTCAGTATTAGTGGTGACGGGCTATACAGTAGCTCCTGAAATCTGTGAGTCCCTGAGGCAAAACAGTACATTAGTTGTCCACACAATATATACTAGCCAAATGATGCTTGTGTGCATGTTTGTGTTTGTGTGTGTGTGTGTGAGAGAAGGAACAGAAAGGAAGAAGAAATGCAGAGTGAAAAAAAAACACTTGTGATATACTGAGCTTTGCAATATTTTGAATATTCAATTTATATTTGCAATGCATTTGCTGGCAATAGAAAACTAAGAAACATTGTTAATATCATGATTTTAATGCGCTTTATTATTAGGCCATTAAATTTCCGAAAGACGTCCCAGTAGGCTAGTTTTGCACCCTTTCATGAGTATGTTTTTAAACAGATATGCTAGTTTTACAACAGATATTTCATAGTTTTAGCTTTAGAAAGAAGTCTCTTATGCTCACCAAGGCTGCATTTATTTGAAACAGCAATATTGTGAAATATTATTACAATTTAAAATAGCTTTCTATTTTTATAGATTTTAAAATGTAATTTATTCTTGTGATGGCACCAGAATGCTTTTACTCCAGTCTTCAGTGTCTTCAAAAATCATTCTAATATGCTGATTTGCTGCTCAAGAAACATTTCTTATTAATGTCAATGTTTAAAAACGGTTTTGCTGTTTAATGTTTATTTTTTCGTGGATACATATTTTGAGGATTTTTTGAGTAATAAAAGTTCAAACAACATCATTTATCTGGAATAGATTTCTTTTTTATCACTGTGTAAATTCTTTACTGTTACTTTTTGATCAATTTAATGCATTTATTTATGGCTGAATAAAAGTATTTAAAATCTTCTGACAACACATTTTTGAATGGTAGAATATATATACACAAGTAATGTATTCTTCAGTGTATTTATATATATATATATATATATATATATATATATATATATATATATATATATATATATATATATATATATATATATATATATAGAAAAAGAAAGTAGAAGGGAGATAAAATGTGTGTTTATATGTGAGACCTTCTCCAGTAGCTGTCGGAGCTGTCTGCTCTTGGCATCCCTGGAGCAGAGGTTTTGTTCCGGTGCGACCACCACCGCAGAGATACAGCGCCCGTCTGCATCCTGTGCCGAACTATACACCTGCCATCCTTCCTTAGGACCAATCGTCTGTGAAAACACACGCACACACACTTTAAAAAGAAAATTTCAAATAGAAATGACAATTATATAATTGTTCTATCATGGTCTCTTCTGTGCAATTCCAAATTCCGGATATTAATGCCATAAAAAGCAAAGTATTATAATGCAAATTCTAATAATGTATTATTACTATTATTATTATCAACTACTTCTACTACTAATAATAATGGTCACACTTTAGTTTAGGGTCCAATTCTCACTATTAACTATGACTTTTGCATCAATAAACTCCCAATTACTGCTTATCAATAGTTAGTAAGGTAGTTGTTAAATTTAGGTATTGGGTAGGATTAAAGGATGTAGAATATGGTCATGCAGAATAAGGCATTAATGTGTGCTTTATACTAATAAACAGCCAATATCCTAGTAATATGCATGCTAATAAGCAACAAGTTAATAGTTAATAGAATTGGACCCTAAACTAAAGTCTTACCATAATAATTTTTTATAAGGCACGTTTATAAAAGCTACTTAAATGACCTAATTGGACTAAACCCTAATCCTGTTTTAATCTAAACCCTGTCTGTAAAACCGGATTTACATGTAGGGTTAGGATTAGGGTTTAGTTTAGAGTTAGTTGCATGTAATTATGCATAATTTATAGACTATAGTAACTACATGTAACATATGTAAGAATAGCACTGTAAAATAAAGCGTTACTGATCTAAATAAAAAAAAAAAAAGAAGTTGTTTATGGATTTGACTGTTACTTCTCATGAAAATGCCAAGGAAAACTAGGGCAGATGTCAGTGAATTTCTATCTATTTGTCACACAAATCTATCATACAGTATGACTTCAAAAGACTGAATATTTCACTGAGTCAAATGGACTGCTTTTATGGTGCTTTTGCATCCTTTTTGAAGTTTGAAAGCTTTTAATCCACAGAAGAAAAAAAGTCGTACAGGTTTGGATTGACATGAGGGTGAGTAAATGACTGAAGTTTTATTTTGGGGTGAACTGTCCCTTGACTTATCATTGAACTCATTTAGTTTAATGTGCTGTAGGTAAAATATGACTTCAGATCACCATTAACTTTGAGATCACCATTAACAACAAAGCTACAGTAAGATGCTTAACAACACTCTTATCTTTAATATTAAAGACATTCTTGTCCGGTGAAGACTATAACAGTCAAGCAGGCGTGCCATTGCCAGTTTCTCAGAAGATGAATGAAATAAATCACTTATGTGGACTCAAAGCCCACACGATAAAACCACTTTTATCTATTGGAAATCTGTCTCTTACTGGACCTGAGAGCCTGTGACTTCATAAAGTGGGTGTGTCCCTGTCAGTCACAATAATGCCAGTGTTCCCTTGCTCTAATCCACTTGCGCTGTAACTGATCCAATTCCTCAGCTTTGATGTATAATTTGTACAGTCGAGTCTGAGAGTTGATATGCGAGACGTGTAACTGTGCACTCAACGGATCCACAAATACAAGCAGGGCTTAAAAAAAATAAACAAAAACAATACAGGGAGAAAAAATTGGGATAGAGACAAAAAAAGGATGGAAAAACGATAGGGAGGTTTCAAGGATTCACCTGAGAGGACAAACTGATAAGCTTTCCTGTTGAGGACAGAGGCATCCCATGTCATACATGCACGCACACACTGAATTTACTGCCGCCCTCCTTGACTTCCTCTTCCTCTTATTTTTTTCTACCTCTGTCACACATTCTTAGTTTTTTCCCCACTTTTCTCCTCCACGAATACACTATATTCCCAAAAGTATTGGGACATCCCTCCTAATCATTGAATTCAGGTGTTCCAATCACTTCCATGGCCACAGGCATGCAGACGCTTCTTCAAACATTTGTGAAAGAATGGGTCGCTCTCAGGAGCTCAGTGAATTCAAGCATGGTACCGTGATAGGTTGCCACCTGTGCAATAAGTCCATTTGTGAAATTTCCTCACTACTAAATATTCCACGGTCAACTGTTAGTGGTGTTTCTAACAAAGTGGAAGCAAGTGGGAACAACAGCAACTCAGTCACGAAGTGGTAGGACATGTAAAATCACAGACCGGGGTCAGCACATGCTGAGGTGCACAGTGTGTAGAAGTCGCCAACTTTCTGCAGAGTCAATAGCTACAGACCTCCAAACTGCATGTGGCCTTCAGATTAGCTGAAGAACAGTGCGTAGAGAGCTTCATGGAATGGGTTTCCATGGCCGAGCAGCTGCATCCAAGCCTTACATCAACAAGAGCAAAGCGTCAGATGCACCACTGCATCTGACGCTTTGCTCTTGTTGATGTAAAGCACGCCGCCACTGGACTCTAGAGCAGTGGAGACGTGTTCTCTGGAGTGACGAATCACGCTTCTCTGTCTGGCAATCCGATGGATGAGTCTGGGTTTGGAGGTTGCCAGGAGAACGGTACTTGCCTGACTGCATTGTGCAAGTGTAATGTTTGGTGGATTATTGTGTGGGGTTGTTTTTTAGGGGTTGGGCTTGGCCGCTTAGTTCCAGTGAAAAGAAAAAAATTTTCATAAAAACACTCATAAACCTTGTGGAAAGCCTTCCCAGAAGAGCTGAAGCTGTTAAAGTTACAAAGAGAGGGCCAATTAAGAATGTGATATCATTAAAGGAACACGCTGACTTTTTGGGACTTTAGCTTATTCACCGTATCCCCCAGAGTTTCCCGACAGAAAATGAAAAGTTGCAATTTTCTAGACCGATATGGCTAGGGACTACACACTCATTCCTGCGTAATAATAATCCAGGAACTCTGCTCCCGTACCATGGGTGCAGTGGCGCAATGATATTACGCAGCGCCTGAAAATAGTCCCCAGCACGTTCTCTGTGCAAGCAGGTTGTCAAGTTGGTTATGTTGCATAATATCATTGCGCCGCTGCACCCATGGTACGGCAGCAAAGTTCCTGGATTATTACGCAGGAATGCGAGTACTATAGCTCCTAGCCATATCGGTCTAGAAAATTGCAACTTTTCATTTTCCGTTGGTCTTAGTACACGATGTAACTATACACATCACAACATGTAAATAGGAAAATGTTAGCGTTATTTTGTCACTTATTGAGCAGTAGGCTAGCTGGAGCCGTTTATCACCAGTCTTTGTGCTAAGCTAGGCTAGCGGTGGGTGGGTCAGACAGAGTTATGGCACGCACGGAGATGAGAATGGTATGTATGGACTTATCTAACTCTGGGGGATACGGTGAATAAACTAAAGTCCCAAAAAGTCGGCGTGTTCCTTTAAGGTTCATGTGCATATAAAGGCAGGCGTCCCAAAACTTTTGGCAATATAGTGTATTTTGTATTGGGAGTGTGACATTGCTTTTATACAGCTGTTCAATAAACAAGACATTAATACTGTGTAACTTATACAATATGGCCCGTCATTTAGGTTTTTTAATGAGTTGGTGTTTTTTGAATGAGTCAGTTTGGTGTATTATTCAATGATTCACTCATAAAGGCAGTCTTGTTTAGTTCCTGAACGAATCCTATACTTTTGAACAACTCGGTTGAGTGAATGATTACTCGTTCATAAAGATGGCCATTAGTTTCTTTCCTGAATTAATTGGTGTTTTTGAACGAATCACTTACGTGTATGATTCATCGACTCGGTCACTTGTTTCGATCCTGAATGAGTCTGTGTTATGAACGGATCGGTTGAGTGAATTGATTGACTCGCTCAAAAAGACGGGGACTAGTTTAATTTCTAAATGAATTGTTGAATGGGTCAGTTAGGTGTATAATTCAAGTGGTTTGTTCAACTTGAATCAGCACTGCGCTGACCAATCGATTGTGTATGATGATTATAGAGCACATACTATGCCTTTGAATCGCTCTCGTGGTACTTTGATGCAGTCACGTCTCCACCTACTGGAGAAACTAAGTCTAAAGTGTGACTGAAAATCCCCACACTACTGCAAAGACTGACAGCCTGTCTAGACCAGTAGTGAAATTGCTATTTTGCATCGCAATATTCTCTGTAATAGAGTAATTTATGATAAATGCAGTGTAAGGCAGTTATGCACATTCTTACATTACAACATCAGCAGTATCTCAACAAAGCACAAAATGATGGATTCTTTTACAATCATACAGAGTACAACATTCAAGTCCACTTCCATTTATATTTATTGATGAAAACAAATTGCACACACCATCAATCCAGACAGACAGACAGACAGAGAGAGAGAGAGATAGAGGTTTGAAAATATGAAATATATCACAGGACAGAGAGTGGAGGAACATACATTGACCACACAGGTACTGATGATCATGTCTTTTAAATGAAATCATATTTTTTACTTTGTCTGACATTCAAATAGTTCACTTAAAAAGGTTTGCCAGGAAAGAAAATTGTAAAGTTGTGTGTGTTTTGTGGGTTACCAGTACATGCAGGGGTTTATGCCCATGATAATTAAATACACAGCAGAGAAAACAGTCCTCTAATCTTTTGTTCTCACTATATTTGGTGCTTTCATGCTTTGCATCATTCTTTCTCTCTTGCACTTGCTTTCTTGTGCTCTGACCTCTAGACTATATCTCAATATCTGAGTACACTTCTGAAAGAGAACAAGGCATAGACAGATAAAAGGAATGCTTTCATTCATTATCAGTCATCTTCTCAGTGATAAATCTGTAGAGTAATAAGTGAGGGTGTGGCAGTGTTCGTGCACAGCAGATTTATTATTTATATTGTGCAAGTATGATGGCTTGTTTCATTTATCATATGCATGCATACTATGGTTATCAGTACAGCAAAATCATTAATTCTTTGTTGTTTGTAATGTTAGAACATTAGATGTATCAAACGTATCTCCCGAGACTTCACAAAGTCAGACACGCTATGAATGCCACATATAGGCCACATCAATATTTCGAGTGTACACTCAAAAAATAAATGTTCCAAAAGGGTGTTTTTGCAAAGATGCCATATAAGAACCAATTCTGAGAACCTTTCACTGAACAATTCTTTGTTTTGTTTTATTTAGCGTGAAAACATTTTAATAATCGAAAGAAACTTTTCTACTAGAAAGAAAAACCTTTTGTGCAATGGAACGGTCCCGTGGATGTTAAAGGTTCTTCATGGAACCATCTATGCCAATAAGACTCTCAAGATATTCACAACACAACATTATAAGAAATAATATCGAATGGGTCGATAGCTCGATACATAACTGAACTGGCTTTTCTATTCAAAGTCATTCAAAAACTTGCTTAAAACTGAACACTGAATGCTAAATGAGGTGAAGGTCTGTATTATTATGGATCCCTCCAACAACATTAGAAAGCTGTATCCCGTAGGTGTGTAATGCAATTTGTCACCATAAAAAGCGCATTTCAGCATGTCAAATTAATCATCATGAATCACTCATCCCACAAGCAACAACAATGTAATTAGAAGCCCATTACACTAACGTCCATTCATTTTCCAACTCAAACACCCTCTTTCTTAAATTCTAGGGGACTTTTGGACCTTTGACATTTTGTAGTCTCCATATGGGGAGGTCAAAATGCCGGCACAGAAGTAATAGCTATGTTATACAACGGTTAAACAAATTGTTCAGACAAAAGCAATTGTCTGTCTAGTTCATGCAGACATATGTCCGTATGTGATTATTTCACTTCAGCACCGCGGCGGTGTGGACAGCTCCCGCCCGCCTATGACTAAACACCTGAAGCACCTCACCACATTCATTTTAGCACTTGTTACATCTCGTCATGATGATTTTTTTCAGCAGTAGTATCCTTATATGAAAATATCCTGCAGTTTTCTTTGATAACATTGCATTAAAAGAAATAATAAAAATGCTATGTACAGACTATGTTTTGTTAATACCAAAATTCTAAATAGAAGAGACTGAGTAAATACAACATAATGCAAAAAGCAGTTTAAATTTACATACATTTCCTTGTGGTTCATTCCCATTTGTCCCCTTCCCAGTGTGCACTGGGGTGTAAAGAATTATGGTTGCATTGTCTGACCGTTTGCTGGTTTTATTTACGCGGTAGTTGATTTTGTTGTCACTGGTTGGTTTGTGCGCTGTCGCATTTTAGGTATTCCATGCATGTTTTGTTTTTTTTTGTCACATGTTCATGTGATATTGTCATTAGACAAGCACTTTGCTTTCCAACAAAGGGAACAATTTGCTTATACAGCAAATATATCTTATACAGTATCATCAGAAATATTCTTAGTTCATTCATCTAATTACAGATTATTTAATGCTATTCATTTACATTGACGTTCTGTTTTTGCAACAAAACAAAACAAAAAACCTTCAGTTTAATTTCTTCTATTTTATGCTGTATGTGCAGACGCTCATTTTCAATGATTCACCTGTATTGAGCTCATTTGATTAAACATTTTAACCATTGCATTTAATTAATACTACTGTTTGTACTCTGCTGTCATAATTTTATATTTTGCTTATATACTGTGGTGGGCAGTGGACCAGAATTTATCAATACACCATTATATTCACTGGCTGGTAAAATCATATCATAAGCATATGCGCCTTATGAATCCACACTGACAATGTTAAAATATCTACAAGCATATGCACCTTATGAATCCACACTGACAATGTTAAAATGTATACAAAATTAATATTTCCAATGCTTGTAAATATTTGTTGCATGTCACTTTATCCGTTTGTAACTCACTAATGCATTCCTGGAAAACATCTGGAAAGACAAATGGCTCTCCATGCTTAAATAAACCAAAGTTTATTATCTGTGTACTCAATAGTTTTATTTTCCTCTAACCTAAATATATTATATGATGCATAATACTGAGATATTATATATATATATATATATATATATATATATATATATATATATATATATATATATATATATATATATATATATACACATACACCAAATCTTTGAGCTTGCAGCAGCCAACTTAATTTAAAACATCACTTCGGCATATGCAATATGTTTCAAATAGATCCACATAGAGAGAGAAAAAAATCAAGTGCATTGCATTATCTTGAAATCTTTTAGCTTGCAACTCATCACATGAACTTACCATGGACGGATACAGTCCGAAGACAACGAGGAAAAGCAGGGGATTTAATACACCCAACAGAAGGTTCATGCTGTCACGGCTCTATCGCACTTTTCTGCCGTTAATATCACGTCCTCAACGTGGCAGATGATGCCCGAACAGAACAGGGCGGATTGATCCACATTCATTACCGTGCTGCTCCGCCGCGCGAGCTCCCGCGTGCAGCCAATACTGAGCGCGCGCTGGCCAAAGTTACGACCGCACGCGCATGAGGATTCAGCAGACAGCGCGTGAGAGAATCTAACACTACCAACCAAGGCGACCTTCACAGCGGATGTGACATCATTTGACTATTCCAAACGTGAACTTGTTGATCAGCGTTGGCGAGTGAATGCAGCCACTGCAGCGTCAACACACCCTATGGTTCCAAATGCACGCAACACTGGTGAGCTGAAGTGGTCGTGCTGTCAGTGGTCGCATGTGGTGCTTGGAGCAAATGTACACGCAGAAGTTCCACCTACAAATGCATATATAGACTTGGGGTCTAAATATCCGAGGACACATTAAAAATGGAAGTTTACAAAAACAAAACAGTTGAAAGAAATGTTTAAAAATAAATAAAAATGTAAGCATCGTTCAATTTCAAAGAGGAAATGTTAGTTTTACATTTGTAATTTAAACGCAAAAAAAACGCTACCTAAAACTACCTGTTAACTGTAACATATAATATATATATATATATATATATATATATATATATATATATATATATATATATATATATATATATATATATATATTAAAAAAATATATTTGATGGGATACAACACATGTAAATTTACTGTAAATTGCTGAAAAAATATTTTCGCCTTTAATAATTTACAGCAGAAACATTTAATTCACAAATACATGTACTTTTAGTGTAAAATATTGTTAAAATAGTTGGATTTTAACAGTAAAAGGATGTCCGTTAAGCAGTACATCTGATTAATATTTAAATAATTTTTTTATATAATTAAGTTATGAACATTGTAGTTTTATGCTCTGTATATGATCAGTAAGTCATGGCAGCATGTTTTTCCATTACTTTAACTCATATATATATATATATATATATATATATATATATATATATATATATATATATATATATATATATATATATGTATGTGTGTGTGTGTGTGTGTTTCAAATAGATCCACATAGAGAGAAAAAAAATCAAGTGCATTGCATTATCTTGAAATCTTTTAGCTTGCAACTCATCACATGATAATATAATTATGAAATAAATAAAATTATAAATTTATATAATATGAATATCTATTTTTAATGTTTTTTTATCTACATGTTTATTAGTCATGGCTCATGGAAGGTTAATTTTGATTAACTTTAATTCATCGTGGCCTTCCATTTTACCACCTGCATTAATTGATAGTTATATTTTAAGGTGAAAAGCAGATTTTAGTAGTACAATATTGGTAACATAATAATGTTAATGAAATAGATTAGCTTATGTAAAATATTGAGGTACTAGATATACAGCGTATGTTCCATAGACATAATCATATACTGTACAAACTGTATATTATATCCCCGTACACTAAACCTACCCATCACAGAAAACTTTCTGCATTTTTACATTTTCAAAAAAAACATTACTTGGTCAGATTTCTAAGCTGTTTTCCTCATGGGGACCAAACATGTCCCCAGAAGGACAAGGATTTTGGATATTGCTGTCCTTGATATATAACATAGGGTTTACCAGGACCACAAACACACACACATACTTTTTATATCTTTATGTAGACACATTACATTTTCAAAAAACATCACTTGGTATGATTTATAAACTGTTTGGGCCCGACCAAATGGTACCACAATGTCAAAATTTGCTAATTTTACTATCTTTGTGGGTACATTTGGTCCTCTCAATGTAGGTTAAACAAGAACACACACACACACACACACACACACACACACACACACACACACACACACACACACACACACCGACAGAGACATAATATAGTATACAGCATCCTGAAGTTTTAATGATTTATGCAAAATAGATGCTGAACACCTTCCCAAACCACCCACATCTGTTGAACTGATGTCCATGAGGGAAGTCTACATGAGATTCATTGAGGCAAAGGTGATTGCTCAACACACCTACTGGCAAGATATTATTTCAGTATGACACAGTGAATATTCTTTAAAGGCCTGGTCGTACATTGTTATAGATAACTACTACTTCCTTTCTTTCTTTTTTTAGATAAATACAGTTTTTAACCACCTGCATTTCACTCACTTTTTTGCAGATGTTATACTCATCAGTTAATGATACGGCCAGAAGCATAATTAGTCCTTACTTTGGTCTCATGTAGAGCAAGTAAAAGCTTTCCATGAGAGTTAGCAGCTTAGCAGCCCCAATTCAAGCTAATACTAAAGCAGTTAAGGGATGAGAGCTTATATGGAGAGTGATGATTTGCTTTCAGGCTCATATCCTGAGCTGTATTCTCTTATGAAAAGTTATTGTTACTCTAGTTAATGAAATTATAAACATCAAAGTTGTGAAAGTTTTCTGCCGTACATGGAAATGGTTGTCAGATGATTTTGTTCACACACAGCAAATCCTCATCGCGGGCAAATTATGCTCGGCAAACAATTTGAGTTCATCGCTGGCAGAGCGTCTTGTTTGAGGATGGTAAATTGGAGAAATTCTCATCCCGCGTTTATTTGCACATACAGCCTTCTGTGAGAAAACAAAGTCAAGTGTTTGAAAATGAGCTTTTGTTGAATCTTTCTCTGCATGTTTATGTAAAACTTATTGTAATTTGCCCTTTCATATTTCACTTGCATTATTCATGAGTCTATCAGAGGACTCTATAAAACTGTTTGCTTTTGCTAATGATCAGGAGACGGTATACTTACAAATTCACCACCTTACTTTCGTGCACTCACAAAAGCCTATGCTGATATATGTTCAAGTGCTGTATTACACTTGTGAATATGTGCTTGTGGTGTTTTTCGAGAGTAGGTGTGCATGTGTTGTAGTCTACTGTTAATGAGCCGTCGAGGTTCCCACACCACCTCACAATCGCATTAATCTCACTTGCCCTCCTCGATCTTCTCTCGCTCACCCATTCTCCTTACCATGTGACTTAGCATGGTATCGTCTTTTTTCTTCCTTATTATTGCTTTACTCAAGAGTTCAGTTGCTCAGCAACACCTGCTGATGGCTTTTATTGGCTCCAATTTGTGAGTTTCTTAGATTTTTTGTTTTACTAAAGAGCTAAAAGGCAGTCTTGTCCGGTGGTTCATCACAATGATCTGTATTGTTTTCCGGGGTTAGAATTAATCTTGTGCATCATTCATTAAAGAAGTCCTAATATGCTTTTAAGTGTGTAATGTTGCTGTTTGAGCATAAAAAAAGCTCTGCAAAGTTACAAAGCACAAATCAACTCCAAAGGGAGTTATTCTCTATATCAGTGCACACTGTTTCTGAACTCACTCAAAAGCCTTGATCGTAGAGCTTTCTTCTGGGAACATATGCATCACAATTAGTTCACTCCAGAATTAAAATTTCCTGATAATGTACTCACTCCCATGTCATCCAAGATGTCCATGTCTTTCTTTCTTCAGTTGAAAAGAAATTAAGGTTTTTGATGAAAACATTCCAGGATTTTTCTCCATTTAGTGGACTTCAATGGGGACGAACTGGTTGAAGGTCCAAATTGCAGTTTCGGTGCAGCTTCAAAGAGCTCTACACGATCCCAGCCGAGGAATAAGAGTCTTGTCTTGCAAAACGATTGGTCAACAAGTAGAGTGTACGCACGTTGTGCACCCGCCTATAGGTACATATTACTAATGTGCCCTTTAAATAACACCAAAAATACTGCGCTATTGACTTTATACCAGGTTTTTGTTGGTCAATGGTATAGCTGTTTTCAGTTGCCTCAAAATAGCAATGCGCCAACAATGCGCCTGAACACACCTAGTTTTCAGACCAGCATGCCCATGGACGAACAGATTGGCACGAATGCATTTGCTATTCAAGATTCAAGATTCAAGAGTTTTATTTGTCACATACACAGTTATATACAGAATATACAACCGGCAGTGAAATGTAAACAGGTCCGCTCCATGGACAGTGCAAATTCACAGTTAAACAACGTGGTGCTGGACGTGAAAATTATAACTGCGTCGGGCTGAAACTAGCAAAAAACATGTGCGTTGCGCCTGCCATCGCATTGCGCCTGGTGTATGATAGGGCCCTCAAGCATGAAAGCCTCTTAGTAGACCACAAAAACAAAATCAAGACTTCATAAAAGAGCATAATATGACCTCTTTAATGTACAGTGTGTACCCTTTATGTCACTCACTTACATGTGAATGTAAAGTTTTAGATGACTTTGATGTTTAATTACTGCAGGTTTCTGCAAGAGGAATCCAATGCAGCACAAACACGGAAGGAACATAATTTTTTTCCTGGCTGAGTCATTCTCCAGTAATGGACCACAATTTAGCAGTACACTGACTGCTGGAAAAATAACAAATACGGCTTCACATGCTTCCACAAAAACACTTGAGATTCATATTTTCACATGAATAATTGTTGCAGATTATATATTCATCTATACTGGAAATCATATGTTATATGCTGCACTAGTGGCTTTTGGAAATTGATAAACTAAAGTTTATTAAACCACAGAAGCTCAAGTGCGATGGTACTGCACTAATTACCGCAGGGAGTCGCAGGAGGAACACAATGCAGCAAAAACAGTGTTTCCCTGCATGAGCCGTACTCTAGTAACAGAGCACAGG
The DNA here is from genome assembly GCA_018749465.1 of Paracanthobrama guichenoti. Taxonomy (NCBI): domain Eukaryota; kingdom Metazoa; phylum Chordata; class Actinopteri; order Cypriniformes; family Gobionidae; genus Paracanthobrama; species Paracanthobrama guichenoti. Next base: position 22,221,610 of record CM031966.1, on the reverse strand, counting down.
TGAGCAGTGTGTCCACACATAAATGATTGCCTGAAATAGTCATTTTGGATCAGCGCTTCGAAAATTATCATGGATTTTAAATGCAAGTTTTGTTTGTAGTGGATTTTCGTATTGATTTTTTCCCCAGTCACACAGGTTTAATTTAGGTTTATCACTGTTTAATATCTGAAAAAGATGACTGGAAGAGAGAAATTACACTTGAGAAGTGGGCCGGTGGTTTCTGTAGTATTTGAGATATTAATAGAGCGCAGATTTGAAAGCGTGTGTATTTATTAGTGCCATTGCATTTAGATGTAATCTTGTGCGGTCACAGCTTCTGTATCTACAGTAGCACATACTGATCCAAAACAATGATACAAATCCCAAGAAATGCAGAAAACAAAAGCAGCTACAGTACTTTTCCTCCCATAAATCACTGAAAACCTCTTTTCCATTACAGCTGAACAAATAACAGCTCCGTATTACAAAACACCTGAAGCGCCAGAGGGGTTCTGCAACAGTCGATGTTCTGTAATAATCAAATTTTAGCTTTATCATAACACTCCGCTTTGTCTGGGGGACAGGGATGTAGTGCAGAGCGACGGTATCAGCAGAAGTGAGAGACAAAGAGAAAATGTGGATGGAATGGAGAGAAGAAAGTTCAAGGTTAAGTGTGTAATTTTGTTTTATTAATATTTTCAATGTAGTATGTTAGATTTGAAGTATTTGAACTCGCTCTCATCAACCAAATTATAAATAGTGCTGCTTTATTTGGACATTACTTGTATTTGACATTACCTTCCCTACACCTACTCCTAACCCTACCTGTTAAACGCTTTAATCCTACTATTAAAGGGGTCCTATAATGCCCAGTTTTACAAGATGTAAAATAAGTCTCTGATGTCCCCAGAGTGTGTATGTTAAGTTTTAGCTCAAAATACCCGACAGATCATTTTTTATAGCATGTTAAAATTGTCGCTTTTCGAGGGTGAGCAAAAACACAATTTTTATGTCCCTTCAAATGAGCTGGCGCTCCTGGCCCCCTTTTAGTAAGAGTGCGAAGCTTCAAGAGCTCGTGTTAGCAGCTCCGTAAACCTCATGCAGACACACACTGAAAATGTCCGAAACTGTTCAGCCTTTTATGTTCAAACCAGAGTTGGACAGTGATGGAGAGACTCAAGAAGAAGTGCCAACATGTAGAATGCAACAGGCCGTTTCTGAATGGTTAGTTGATGAATTTATGGAGCTGATGTGGAGTTAACCATCTTCAAGTCATCAATTAGCATATTCTGTCATGATTGCTGGTGTGGGAACTGTTGTAAGATGCCTTCAGAGCCAGAGAATATATGCTGCCGCATGAAGATAGAATAGTTTAGTTTAATTACAAATTAGTTTTTATGACATTCTATTGCATTTGTGTTACGTACTGCAATAAATGTGAAAAGACGGATGCGACAGCTTGAGCAGACTCCCACATGTGCTCTACTACAACTCTTCCTGTTCTCAACATGGCCTAATCTCCTTTGTTGTGTGTTCCCGAGGGCAGGGTTGATGTAAATTTTAGTGATGTTACAAACCTATGAATAAGCTTATAATAGTCCCTTCCAGCCGTTTGTTGTAGTTCTTAAAAAGCAATTTCTGTGAAAGAAAATATCTCCCTTTGCTTTGAACTTTGAGGGTCGTAACTTTGTTTATGCTCAAACAGGAACATTACACACTAACTAAAGTTAAAAAAGTGAAATCATAATCAACCAATACATGTTAAATACATATTTTCATTTTCTCTTCATGCCAATGGTGGGCGGAGTTAGTGTAAATAGCCTCTGCCAACAAAACGGTCTATTTGTACTTGGTGTAAATAGACACTCTTTTGTCTTATTTGCTCATCTATCTATCTATCTATCTATCTATCTATCTATCTATCTATCTATCTATCTATCTATCTATCTATCTATCTATCTATCTATCTATCTATCTATCTGTTAAACTGATTTCCACTGTCTTTCTTTTTCTCTCTCTCTCTCTCTCTCTCTCTCTCTCACCTCTGCAAAACATGAATAATGATGGTTTATTCCAACACAGCGTTTGGTCAGCCCGTCCCATGATGCACATGATGCACATCTCAATCATTCCCATCATTATCCTGTGCTGATTAGTTTAAACAAAGTGTCGGCAGATCACATCGGGGAGAAACGACTCTCAGGGGTACTTTCGTTTAAACCCCCCGCATGGCGCAATGCATCCAAATGCCTCCTTACATCACTGTCTGCCTGCAGGGATGAGGAAGACATGGTTGATCTTCCTCACAACCCGTGATGAATTCTATAGGCTTTCCTGTGCGCCTGCTTCACAGCTCCCCCGCTCCAACAAAAAATGGCTGAAGGAGTGATCTGTCTCACGGCCCATCAGACCGAGGTATCCTGTTTCTGTTGTCGAGGTGCTGCTTCATGCTTGCACTGGGGATTCAGAAAATCCCTTTGTTCCCAATTTCCTTCTTCCTGTTTTTTTTTTTTTTTCCTCATCCCCTCTATTCTCTCCCCCAGTGGAATCAGAGCTCTCCTCACACAATCACTCAGACTTATTTTAAAAAGTTGTTCTTTCATTCGCCCTCCCTCTGGGCTCCGAGTCTGACTTTCTGTAACAGATCCAGAAAGGTCATGTTTGATCTTACATAAAAATACAGGCAGAGCAATGTTTTAAGAATTTGAACTAAATGAAAGTTTTCTAGAGTTCAGAACTTACCGAGTCATACTGTAAATGTCCCTCATTGCACAAAACCCAACTGTGTCTCTGTTTTAGTGCAAACTTGGAGTCTAATCATGTACTGGAGTCAGTCTGTCTATAAAAACTCAGTTTGTACAATTGGATTCTGACCATAGGAGCTGGGCACAGCCAGACTCTGTCGAACTGGTCTCATTCTTGCAGAACTTAAGTTGTTTGAGTAGCATTGATTGGAATTTAAGTTAATCTATTGGCAGATTGTAGATTTACAGACTGCTGTGCAGGTCATCCAAGAGAGAGAGAGAAAGATACACTGTGAAACACAAAAAGTACTTTGAAGTTGTTTCATTTTAGTCCATAAAAATTCTTAATATTAAAAAGATTTAAAAAATATACTTTACCTGAAACACATTCAATTATCAAAAGTTATCAAACTATTTATAGACGGTTTTCTTGAAGCTTCGAAACCTGTTCAAATCTTCAAATCTGTATCTAACTGCAAAAGGCCACGTGATTTCAGTAAACAAGGCTTCGTTGTCATAATGGTTTCGGAACGCTTTGAAATGTCAATGGTTATTATCCTGAAGAGTAGGGCTTGTGCTTACGTTGAGGATGTTGCAATAGCAGTTTAGTGTCTTTTTCTTATGTTCGGCAGCATATGTTGTGTATAATAAAAGAGAAAAATAGCATCACTATCTACAGAACATATATAGGCTTTTGCTACACAATGTAGTAGTTTATTTGGTAGTTCTTTACCTGGCAGAGTAAAATGTGGGGGGAAGTTTATTTACTGTATTAGCTTTTTATTATTTATTAGCTATTTTTACAGGGTTCCTGATAAATTTCAAATACAAAGAAGTCTTGGTAACACTTTATTTTGATGGTCCCCCGATTTCACAGACAATGCTTAAGTCTAGTCCCAGACTAAAATACATGTCTGAGCTGTTTTAACTGAAAGCTCGCACTGAACTTGCACTGACTTAACTTAAAATATATCAGTGCCATGTTCTGCCTCAAGATGCACACCAGTAATGTTGTTTTTTTTTTTTTCACTAAGGCATCTTCATTAAATCTACTTAAATGCCCTAATTAAACTAATGCCTAATCCTGGCTTAATCTAAACCCTCTCTGTGAAACCGGGCCTAAGAGTTAGTTGACATGTAGGTGCAACGTTACTTATAGTCAATAAAATAAAGTGTAACCAAAGTCTTTAAAGGCACAATAGCAAAATAAAATTAATTATTTTTGATGGTCCCCTTTAGACATTCTGATGACTAAGTTTTATTTTATTTTTTTATTTTATATTATTTTAAATAATGTAATATAATAATAAATAAAATAAACAAATAAAAAATAAAGACATGAGAGAATTGCAAGGGTCAGAGAAAGTGAAAAGCTACATTACAACAGCTGTTTTTACCCCGCAAACCTTGTCTAATTGTGCCTTATGTTAATAACAAATAATGCTAGAAAAGTATATGATGCCACTTCATAGGTTTTAAGCTATTTTTTTAACATTGCCAACTTAAATATAAAGGTTTCCTGTTTTTTTCTGAAGCTAGCACTTGCAAACAAAGAACAAAGAAACTAAATCGCAGCTTTAAAGTCAAATCTAATTATATTTATACACAGCAAATAATGTTGTATGCGTTCCAAAATGTGAGTTTTTGCCACTCTTTGTGTTACAACATCCCAGGATGTAAGATGCTAATTCATATCAGACCTGAGGTGACTTCAGCATAAAACGTTTAATGAAATATGCTAAGCGGAGTGACTCTAGCCTGGGGAGTCGCATAAAATCCATATAATCCTGTTACTTTCCATGTTGTCAGCTCCTGTCAAAGTACAAAACAACGTTCCTCAAATGGGAAATAACAAGGTCTAATTGACTAACTATATGCAGTCTGAGTGTTGGAGCCACAGGAGCTGTCATCGACAGACTGCTGGAAACACAGAGTCACGCCAGGCACTATAGCTGCTATTGTTTCTACAGTTTCCAGCTTGCTGTGGAAGGGTAAAGAAAGCTTCTGCCCAACAAATGAACATATGTTAGCAGATGAGGCCTGTTAGAGCCAAACAATTGAGGTTCCTTCCACAATTGATGAACAGTCATACACAATTCCGTTTATTAGCAACTTTATGAGAAATATGAATGAAATCTTGATGTTGCGGGTTGTATAAAAATACAAAAAGCTGTGATAGATGTTTTATTGAGTCACTGAGTGTGCGTCTGCTGGTGAATATCTGATCCATTTATTAATGATGATGGCTAATTTCATAGTTTGGGATCTTATTTGAGCTGTTCATTGCCAGACTGAAATATTTCAAAAATTAAATTAGAATTAATTTTATAACATCATTAGTCACTCGCTTGCAGTGTAGGCAGTGGCAGTCTTGAGAGAGAAAAAAAGTAATGTCTTCTGCAAAAATCCCAGAGGGCAAAAGACAAAGCACATTCATATCTTATAGTAAGTGCTGGCAATGACTGTGCAAAAGGCTAATTGCCCCAGACTTCAAACTATTTAAACATTTGTTTCTTAGTTTTTTTTTTTTCCTACTGATGTACACACAAATCCTTATCACCAACATCATCAATTAAATGTTGAATCAAACAGAGATGCACACTACAAATGGCATCCCGGGAGTCAACAGAAGCAGAAAACAACAACGGTTCAATAGAGTGAAGAGACAGACAGCAGGATAGATTTCTCTATCTCTCTGTCTCTAACTGAACACATGAGCTACTTTTTTCCACAACAAATGACAATTGCAGTGCCCTTAAAAAAACTCTCAAATCAAACTACACAATTCATATTCTGAGCACTAATTAACGTATGTGAGAATTGGTTGTATAAAATAAAAAGGTTGTAATTTTAACAGCAAAAGCAAGTAAAGCTACTACAATAAAAAAGTTAATTAAAATAAAATAAAAAAGGTAATTGCAACTTTTTTTTTCTCAGAATTGCATGACATAAAGCCACAAGTGCGAGTTATAAAGTCAGAATTTGTGATATAGTCGCAGTTGCTAGTTTATATCTTGCAATTTTGACTTTTTGTCTCACAATTGCGAGTTTATATCTTACAATTCTGACTTTTTAACATGCGATTGCAAGATAAGTCAGAACTGTGAGATATAAACTCGCAATTATGAGGAAAAATTCAGTCTTTTCCCCCCTCAGAATTGGACTTTATAATTCTATTATAATGCAATTATAACTTGCAATTCTTTATAACTCGCAATTATAACTTTAATGCGCACTTCTTGTACTGTGATTTATTCAGCTCTTACATTGATTTTGTGGAGTAAAACGGACGCGTCATCTTTTGTGTAAAGTACAATAAACTTCATAAAACTCATCAGTAAAGTTTTGCCCATCATTCGGGCGGGGTCCTCTACAACGGGCTTGTACTAATAGTGGATAAAAGCAAGATGACAAATAAGTTATAACCGTAATTAAACTAAACTATACTATACTGTTCTGTCTCCATGCAGAATTTATTCTCTGGCTCTGTAGGCATTATTGTCCGACTTCAATTCAAACTGACATTTTTATTACGTGAGATGAGATTGTCCTGACATGAGCTCTTGAAGCTCCGCCCTCTTTTTGAAAGGGGGCCGGAGGCACCAGCTCATTTGCATTCAAAGGGATACATGAATGATCTGTAGGGCATTTTGAGCTAAAACTTTACATGAACACATCAGAGACCCTTCCTTTTTAATATCAAGGCTACCATTACATTTTTGGGAGTAAAAATCTCAACAAGGGTAACACACAACCCTCAACCAGCTATTAAAGGGTTAGTTCACCCAAAAATGAAACTGCTGTCATTAATTACTTACCCTCATGTCGTTCGACACCTGTGAAATTAAGATATTTTTGTTAATCCGACGGCTCAGCAATGACACCTCTCTCAAGACCCATAAAAAGTACTAAAGACATCGATAAAAAGTCGAGAATCGTTTTTGTGAGCAAAAAAAAATCTAAATAACGACTAGTGTTGCACAATATACCGGTACTAGAAAAGTATCACGATACCCTGCTATAAAAAAATGGTACAATATGAAATTTTATTAGTTCCGGTACTTCAAGAATGACAGCACCCTAATAAGAGCAGCATTTACTTGCATTGATGTGTGACAGCAGGAGTCAGGACGTGAGTGCAGAGCTCTGCTTCCACCGTTCACTAAACATTGGAAGCAGAAGAATTAAATATATACACGCTGCGCATGACAAAGAAAGCAACAAAAATGCATGCATGAGAAAATAAAGCGCAACGCGGGACGTGCTCACGCTGCCGGACTCACGCACAGCCGCACACATGCCTTTCACTCAGCATGTGATCGCCAGACTCGTTAGTTTCGCGGATTATTGGGTTTAAATGGTCAAAAATATGATGAGTATTGTCATAACCTGACGAGTATTCAGGTAAACACGGTCGGATATTTCTTTAGTGAACGTATACAGAGTTGAGTAAGAAATCGGATGTGTTGGGTCCGTGCAGCTCTTAAAGGGCCGGGCATAATATTCTGTGTGATTTTAATGTCAATCAAACAACAACAACAACAACAACGACAAAAAAAAAAATAGAAAATCACTCCATGCTTGACTGAATAACTTGAGAATCAGTGTATAGTAGGGGTGTAACGATACACCTATGCCACGGTTCGGTTCATGTCACGGTTTTGGAGCCACAGTTTGGTTTGGTTCGATTCTGTCTGCTGTGGAGTCAGGGTTCATGGCAGGGCACCAGCAATAATAACACTAGATTCACTTTTAACTTAATAATAACAACATATAATTTAATGTATTAACTTAATAGGCCAATTTAACTTATTAACATTATATTGATTAACTATACATTGGCTTCACGTTTTCTATAGAGCAGTTAGCATACCTGATTAAACTAAAATTAAATAAATGCCTCCACTGTAGATTATAAATAATCTAATTTTACCATTTACCATAATGTTTTAAAAAACAAGCACATTTATTTCATAAAAATTGATGACACACACAAGTAATTTACCACTTTAGCCTTATTAACAAACACTTAAATTGTACGAATATGACTAATACTGATGAATAAATAGGCCTATAAATTAAATAGCAGTTTTTGTTAATACAGTAACGTACACCACACTAATTTAAAAATAGACAAAATAACATAAATTGAAATTAAAGTGGCATTTTGGGGTTTGGAAACAACAGTTACCATGGTGAATACACAATACATCATGAACTGTTAATGAAACATGAAAACTACTCCTGATGATCAGAATGAACACCTGCATGCACATCCTTCCCAGCTAACACACGTCGAACCATTTACGTGATTTATTGGTACTTAACTTTTATTTCATGACTTACGAATTGACATCGTAACGTTGCATGCTCATTCTCTTGCGCTTTATGAAGAGATATACGGCGCGCGCGCCTCATGCGCACGTGAAACAAGAGTGTGCGCTACGAGCGCAGTATAACGGCTGACAGGACACGAAAGCGGTTTTCTGAGGTGAGAGAGATTTTTATTTCGTAACAAGGCACAAGCTACGAAAATAACGATGTTGCTGGGACTCCAAGGTAGCATTTTGCCTACCTGGCTAAAAGGGGAAACTGTCTCTCTGTCCTTCCACCATGCAGCTTGAGCGATCACCCAAGTCACGTGACATGCGTGAATAATATTATTATAATAATATTTAGTAACAATACAGCTCTTATTAGTTGTTAAAAGTGCACTAATTACTATTTAATCAAATGTCAAGGAAGAAATAAATGATTTTGTGACAGGGTGAAGTGAGAGGTGGGCTCTGGCAGCAGGGGGCGGGGCTCGCTCGGTTCGACATGAGAGAATCGCGGTTCTGTGGGTGGTATATCGCGGTTTTTCGGTTCGGTTTGAAAATCGTTACACCTTTAGTATCGAGGTATTTTAGTCTGGTATCGTATCGAAGTCATAATTTTGGTATCGTGACAACACTAATAACGACTTTATTCAACAAATTGTCTTCCATCTTGGCCTCTGACGTAAACTCACAAAGCACCACGACGCATGCATGAGAATATGATGTTTCTCACGGTTCGGGCATCCAGGAAATGCACACTTTTAGCACCATTTTGAGCACTACGCCAAGACCTAAAGCACAATCAGTGTAGACTTCAACAGCTTAGATACGGAGCATCTTCCTCTGCTTGTAAACAAAGTTTCTGGCTTCCGGGTCATGTGTCAGAACGCAGGCTCTACGTCATATTCTCACGCATGCGTCGTGATGCTTCGTGAGTTCACGTCAGAGACCCAGGCAGAAGACAAGACCTTGTTGAGTAAAGTCGTTCATTTGAATTTTACTTTTGCACACAAAACTATTCTCGTCGCTTCATAAAAAGACTGTAGAACCACTGTAGTGAGATGGACTTTTTAACGACATCTTTAGTACCTTTTATGGGTCTTGAGAGAGGAAATGTCATTGCTGCCAATGGAGGCCTTTCTGTGCCATCGGATGGCTTGTTTGCAATCACGTTGTTCTGATGACGTCCGAAATTCAGATGAAGGGCAGGAAGTGAAAAACAGAATGGATGAGATGAAGGAAAGTCCCTAATGTGCTGGTTTGGAAAGCTATAAACAGAAAATCACAACATATGTTGGACGTGATCCTTATGTTATGAAGATGAGCGATTTTTCTATTGATCTTTAAGACTTGCCTGCCATCTAGACGGTTGATATAGAGAATGTGAAGCTGCCGTTACGGCGTGTTGAGTTCTGGTCTGTTTTGTTTATATCGCGCTGCCTTTCTGCTAGTGAGTTTAGGTTATTTTGATTTTCTGTCTACTCGTAATTGTGAAAAATGTCACCATTGTAGGTCATTCATGTTGCATCGAGAATCGCCATAGGAACTCACATCATCGTTCAGGTGGAAAACTGGACAATGTAATGCACTTTTCCGCTTTTCTACGTGAGTAAACAACTGCGTAAAACTGGCAGGTTGAGGATGTGACAGTAATGCCGGATAGCAAATCTAGTAATAATGTCACTGATTAAGTGACTGTCTGTCCGCTGAACGTGACCCTCTCCGATTCTCTGATGTGGGAACGTGAATATTTACAATGACAACAATAAGCTTCAGTTACATTTACATCTTTCCAACAAAGAAATAGATCGACTGCTGTAAGCTTGTTGAACACATTTTTATTTGGACACATTTCTACCATATAATGATGGCTGACGCAGCAGCGAGTGCCCAGCGTTTTACGGTAACCAGATCAACATTGTGAACCGAATTCTTCAAAACTTCAGTGAAAACATCAAATGAACATGCAATGAAATAAAATATATTCACTGCAAACGATACCAAGAAGAATGTGAATATTTAACCAAGTCAAAAACAAAGGTAAGCCAGTCTCCGTATTAAAGGTGCTCGATGTCACGCGTTTTTAGGCCAAAACATTTTTTGTCACATACCGCAAACATCTTCTCGCTATCCGCTAGCTGCCCGTCCCCTGAACACACTGTAAAAAATGCTATCTCTGTAGTCCACATAAGCTCTACAAACTGCAACCAAAACAAACGTGGGCAGTCTGGACAACGAATCATAACAAACAGTGCTCCAGCCAATAGCTGACAAGAATGATTTGGGGGTGGAAATCATTCTTGTCGGCTATTGGCTGGAGCACTGTTTATTATGTTTCGTGGCCCAGACTGCACCAGTTTGTTTTTGTTGCCGTTTTTGTAGCTTGTGGCGACTACAGAGACCGCGTTTTTTTTACAGTGTGTTCAGGGGACGGGCAGCAAGCAGATAGCGAGGAGATGTTTGCTGTATGTGACAAAAAATGTTTTGGCCTAAAAACGCATGACATCGCTTAGAGCACCTTTAAGTTCAGTATCAGCAGATGCAAAACGCCATTAAAGGTGACAACTTTTAAAGTAAAGTGATAAAACTTACGTAAACGATAAAAACTCTTTGTGTTTTTTTCGGTTTGATCGATTTGAGCAACAAAAAAACAACGCAAAACATAGGCATTTTGAGTTTGTGCTAGTGATTCCTATGTAGAAAATCGCTTCCTGCCCTCCATCTGCATTTTGCGCTACAGCAGGGACGTCACCTGCAAACAACCCATTAACAAAAATATCTTAATTTGTGTTCCGAAGATGAACAAAGGTCTTATGGTTGTCGAACGACATGAGGGTAAGTAATTAATGACAGAATTTTCATTTTTGGGTGAAGTAACCCTTTAATGGGGTTATTCATAGCTGGTTGACCTATGTGTGTTACCCTTGTTGAGATTTTTACTCCAAAAAATTTGATGGTAACCATGATATTAAAAAGGAAGCATTTATATTTTGACTGTAGAAGTTTTGGTTTTGGTTTTGTATTTTATTTATATATATATATATATACTGTGTGCAAATTGGTACACAGCCTATATCTCCCATTATAATCAAGCTACAGGCATTGTGACGTTGACGGCATTGTTGATTATAGTGGAGAAATCTAGGTGTGTCACATTGCTTGCAGTTTAGACAGTGTTACATTTAAATTGAGGCCGTGGTAGTCATTCATACACAAACCCACACAATATTCCAGACAGTCTGCGATACACAGCTGATTGATATATATATATTTTTTTCAATGTTGTTTGCCTCCTTTGACATAAATGTGTCTGGGATGTATACTCATCAGCCATCTAATCTTTTTAACATGAGCAGGGAACTGCAGTCGTGCTGGAAGATGCCCTGTGATTGTCTGTGGTTAAAGCTGAGAAAGACTCTTGTGGCTCCTGTGGTTTGGTATTCGCACAAATACCACATGTGCCCATTAACATAAGATAAGAATCACGCAAATGCTCATCACTCCATGCAAAAGACCCTGCACATTTGCAAACTATACTTTAGATGAGGTCAATATCATTTCCTTGTTCTTGGAAATGAGTTTGAAATTGTTTTCTTCCTTTAAATTATTTAAATTTTAGTTTCAAAACTGAGAGACCTTCACATGAGTGAGAAGACAATAGAAATTTTGAACCATAGACCATAAAAATATGGACGAAGAAATATGGACTTCCACTGAAGAAAAGTGAAGCCGCCAACATCCGAATATGGCGCTGACATCTTAGTGTGACATCTTAGTAGTGACCTCGGGACCGGAGTCTGCGCAGTAGAGAGCAGGAAGTAGAGCCGCGATATCAAAAGCCCGCCCACACTCTTGAGATGCAGAACAATTCATTATGTCAGTGTGAAATAAACAGTTATGGAAATGTAGAAATTAAAGCTAAAGCTCCAATCTCCTCCCGAAAATCCAGAAAAAAGTCTTGTTAGTGCCTTCACTCAGAGAAGCCGTAAATCTCAGCTGTCAATCATAACATCACACCACCCGTTTTTAAAGCATCAAATAACTAACTACAACCAAACTTATTTTAAAAAACGAACACTTGAAATTAAATCATTGTGATAAAAACTGCTTTGAGAAATCTTTGAGAAAAAATTATATGAAGTGTAATTTGATTGTTTAGTTTGTCTCGCGTCCATTAGAATACACTGAGGGGCGGGGTTTATGAGCTATACTGGGACCAACCACCTGGGGGCGATCGAGACTCGTCTGCTTCAGTTTTTAACATGAGTGCAGCAGGCTTGTTTTGAACTGCTTTCTGCAGTGTCTCGTGGATTTTAAATAAATTTTGACCCTATACACTTAATTGTTTCATCAGTGCACGTTTATCCAAAGAATAAAAATGTTTGTCTTTGTAAAATTTAATTGAAATGAAACTACTACCTGCATTTCTAAAATGACTTTCCTTTTCAACTAACATCATCTACGTTCAAAAATACGTTAAAAATGCTACTCTTGTAGAGCCCTTTTCTATAAAGATCATTAAATTAATTTACTTATGGTATTTGTTTTAAAAAAACTTGAAAATATATATTTTTTAAATGTTTAGGTACTGTTTTTGTATAGAGACATGTCATGCAGAAGAAAAAAAAAGTATAATGTAGCCACAAAGTTGTGATATACATATAACAAATAGTAATACAAAATTGTACAAAATACACAATCTAGTCGGCTTTACTGAAAAATATGCAAAACCTTTCGCATGAGCTTGCGTTTCCGATCTGACACATTCTCATGTGTATGAATGGAAGTCAAGCGGAATTTGAAGTGTGTCCGTGGCCGCCCCTTAAATCGTGTGCATGATATAATAATTTGTTCCCTCATTTTACACTGAAAAAAATTATTTGTACTGCTTGTTCAAATTGCTTAATTAAAATGAGCTAAAGCAACACAATTGCTATACGTTTTGTCCTAATATAATTTGATTGTGTTCATTCGACTTAAATATGTCAAATTGAAGTTTACTTAATCTGTTTGTGTTGAGATTACATGAATGATTTGTGTTTCATTAACTGAAACTGGACGGGGCTTGTTAGTTCCCAGCATGCTTTGCATATGGTTAAATCAAGAGAGAGTAAATGTTGTTATTTTATGTTTTATGTATTTTTGAGCAAGATGAGAAAGGGGGAGACTTGATTGTGTTTAATAGTGTTTAACATTCAATTATGTTGGAATTATTAGAAAAATTACAGTGGGTTTCCATTTTGGAGAAGAGTGGAGCATTTGCTTAGGCTGTGGACTAAAATAACTGATGTCATTATGGCTTTGCTGAAGGAGCTTTTAATACTTAGCATTTAAGATGCTAATGTGTTGCTAGCTAAAAGTTTGTCAACTAGCTAGTGCAGTATTATAATTAAGTTGTGTAACATTAAAATATCTGAAATTGAAGTGGATGACTGAATATATAAAATTAGATCCCTGAATCATGTCAGGAGCCATATCAAATTCACTTTGAGACTACTTAATTGGGTCACTTAAAATGTATTCATTCCATGATGTTGAAGTTACATGAACAAATTATGTTTGTTTAACTTAATTGATTCATGTGGGACCGATGTACACAATTAAATCATGTAAATCCAACAAGTGTTCTAAATCGTGGCAACGTAAAAAATTGATTTAAATTAAAACAAATTCTTAACCTCAATATATATAGTCTTGTCAAAGTCAAAGTCAGCTTTATTGTCAATTCTGCCATACGTACAGTACATACATACAGAGAATTGAAATTCTATGACTCTCAGACCCTAGGTGCCTAACAACAACAAAACAATAACAATAACAACAAAAGTTTAACAGTAACAACAACAGAAGAAAGATTAAAAAAAGATGGATAAAGTGAATTATAGAGGTAAAGTGGCGATGGCAAATAGTGCAAACAATAGTAACAATAGTGCAATTTCAGATTTAAGTCAGTGCAGGTATAAAATAAAATTATAAGAGTGTGTGCAAAAAAAGAGTCTGTAAGAGGGGAGACCAATTCCTCAGAGAGACAATATAATGAGGTAGATGAAGGGAGGAGAACTGGGGGGGGTGATTCCCAGATCAGGTGTGTGGGGCGGAAGAGGGGAGAGTCGGCAGAGTCGGGAGGGAGTTCAATGCCCTGACAGCTTGGGGAATGAAGCTGTCCTTCAGTCTGCTGGTCCTTGCTTGGAGACTGCGAAGCCTCCTACCTGATGGCAGCAGACTGAAGAGGCTGTGCGATGGGTGGGTGGGGGCTCTCGCAATGATGAGGGCTTTGCGGGAGACGCGGGAGTTATAAATGTCCTGAAGGGGTGGGAGAGAGACACCAACGATCTTCTCAGCTGCTCTCACTATGCGCTGAAGTGCTTTACGGCAGGATGCGTTGCAGGTGCCGTACCACACAGTGATGCAGCTGGTCAGAATGCTCTCGATGGTGCCTCTGTGGAAGGTGCGCATGATGGGGGCTGGGGCTCCGGCTCTTCTCAGCTTGCGGAGAAAGTAGAGTCGCTGCTGTGCTTTCTTGGTCAGTGCTGTGGTGTTGGCGGTCCAGGAGAGGTCCTCTGTGATATGTACACCCAGAAATTTGGTGCTCCTCACCCTTTCCACGGTCACACCGTTGATGGTCAGAGGAGCGTGCTGGGTGTGCATTCTCCTGAAGTCAACAACAATCTCCTTCGTCTTCTCCACGTTCAGAGAGAGATTGTTGTCGCCACACCACCTGGCCAGGCGGCTCACCTCGCTCCTGAAGTTTGTCTCATCATCGTTGCTAATGAGACCAACTACGGGCGTGTCGTCCGCAAACTTGATGAAGAGATTGCTGTTGTGTATGGGTGTGCAGTCATGTGTCAGCAGAGTGAAAAGGGGTGGGCGCAACACACATCCCTGAGGGGCTCCAGTGTTCATGATGATGGAGCTGGATGAGTTACTGCCGACCCGAACTGCCTGAGGTCTTCCCGTCAGGAAGTCCAGCAACCAGTTGCACATCGATGTGCTGAGTCCTAGCTGAGGCAGTTTTTGAGTGAGCTGTAGAGGGATGATTGTATTGAATGCTGAACTAAAGTCTATGAACAGCATTCTGACATAAGTGTCTTTATTTTCCAGGTGTGTGAGTGCTGAATGGACGGTGGTGGCGATGGCGTCATCGGTCGAGCGTTTAGACCGATATGCAAATTGGTAGGGGTCCAGGGAGGAGGACAGACTTTAATGTGGTGCATGACTAGCCGCTCAAAGCACTTCATAAGGATGGGGGTAAGTGCGACTGGGCGGTAGTCGTTGAAGCAGGATGGAGATGATTTCTTAGGGACTGGAATGATGGTGGTTGCTTTGAAGCATGTGGGGACGACAGCTTGACTCAGTGAGATGTTGAAGATGTCTGTGAAGACATCAGTGAGTTCCTCTGCACAGTCTCTCAATACACGTCCAGGAATGTTGTCAGGACCTGGAGCTTTGCGTGCGTTGACCCTGCTGAGGGATCTTCTCACGCTGTCCCTGGGCAGTGACAACATCAGGTCATCGGGAGGAGGTGGTGACTTCTGTGCAGTGGTGCTGTTGTGAGCTTCAAAGCGAGCAAAGAAAGTGTTCAGCTCATTCAGCAGGGGGGTGGAGCTGTCACATGTCCGTGCAGGGGGCTTATAATCTGTGATGGTCTGAATACCCTGCCACAGGCTCCTTGTGTCTCTGCTGTCGCTGAAATGATGGGCTATCCTCCTGGAGTACTGTCTCGTAGCCTTCCTGATGCCGCGTGACAGGTTGGACCTTGCTGTCCTCAGGCCCACCTCATCTCCAGCTCTGAAGGCAGCGTTACGCGTCTTTAGAAGTCTGTAGACATTTCCTGTCAGCCACGGTTTTTGATTGGGCCAGACGGTGATGGTCTTTGTGACTGTTACATCCTCCATGCACTTGGTGATATAAGAAGTAACAGTCTCTGAGTACTCCTGGAGGTCTGTGGTGTTGTGGTAGGTTGCGGCCTGTTTAAACATGTCCCAGTCAGTGGTGTTGAAGCAGTGAATCTGCTTCTGGACTGGTTTGGTGGCTTTCACAAGTGGTCTGTATGCTGGCATTAACATAACAGTGATGTGATCTGAAGCACCAAGGTGGGGGAGGGGAAGGGCTTTGTAAGCTCCTCTCTGTGTAGTGTACACAAAGTCCAGAGTGTTTTTTCCATGTGTTGGGAAGTCAATGTGTTGATGAATTTTTGGAAGCACACTCTTTAAGTCTGCATGGTTGAAATCTCCAGCCAAGATGAGAAAAGCATCTGGGTGGGCTGTCTTAAAGATTATTTAGTGCCTCACTCCTGTTGTTGTTGGAGCTGGGGGGGATGTATACAGCAACAAGTATAAAAGCTGAATATTCCGCGGTAGATAAAACGGCCGACATTTAATAATCATAAACTCCACCAGGGGTGAGCAGTGTTTGCAGACCACAACAGCATCGCGGCACCACGCATCATTGGTGTAAACACAGAGTCCGCCGCCACGGGTCTTACCTCCCTCGACGGGCACTCTGTCCGCCCGATGGCATGTGCGCTGATCGAGCTGAATGGCGCGGTCCGGAACGCTGTTGTTGAGCCATGTTTCCGTGAACACAAAAACACAACAGTCTCTTACAGTCTTCCGAGTAGAGCAATATCCACATATCCACATATCATGTGTGGGGCTCCGTATTTCTGGGACTGGTGATTTTTTTCAGTGAATATCCTAAAATATGTCACTTTACGAAAGTAAAATGGGTTGCAGATGGTGTTTCATGTCAACTTAAATTGTTTGTGTTTACGGTGAGGTAATCAACTTCCAAAGAACAATTTTAGCTAATGACACTGAGCAGAGCCATGTTTAATTCCTAATACAGATAACAGTGATTACTAAGCCATCTATGGTCATCAATAATTCAACCAATCAATTCCAACAGCACTTGGATAGCAGCAGCTCGACAGAAGATTTATACTGAGCGTGGCTCCCTCTCGCAGTGTCAAATAACCGCTGGATTTTGGCTTAACAGCTCTGAGACAACGCAATAACACTCTCTCCATGGCACGTCACATTAGATCTTTTTGTGCCACTGTTTAATTTGAGTCTTAACTTCAACAGTCAGGCAGTTTAAAACTAGCCATTGATTAATCTTCAGCACATTGATATGGGTTTAATGTAACTTTAATGTTATGTATTGACTGCTGGCCGAGGGCCAGAAGTCAGTTTTTCCTCTATTGGCTCCAAACCAACCTGAAATATGGTTATTTTCTCCCAAATAGGATCTAAACCATAATAAGGTTCCTGGAACATCTGAAAAATCGAACTTCTGGCTGAGTGTAATTTTGTAAAGACTGACGCTGTATCAAATAAAAGTCAGCCCATGAGGACATCCTTAAAACATCCATAAAACATCCTTTCATAGAATATTCTATGATGAGAGCCACTTTCCATTCAGAATCCTCCTACATGGGCTCTCAGTTCCCCTCAGTTCTCGCCTTTTGATTTATCCTTTGATCATAGTTGTCAGGTGATACGGCTCCTCGCTGGGCGAACACAATCTGCTCACCTGTCCTTTGCGTGCACATCGCTCGACCGTCCCGCTGGTGCCACTGACCATCTTCTGAGAGCCACTAGCATTGAGCTGGATGAGCCTAGGGGTTTGAGTGTAATTCGCCTCGACACTCTGCTGCATCACGTTATAGTCCATGGCAGCAGGACCTGATTGAACTTATTCAAATGCTGGGGTGTCTTTGAAGAGGGTAGATGGGAAGCTTTGTAGGGAGGCCCAGTGGGGCTCCGTGTTGACAGTTTCTCAGGTCTCTAAGAGAGGGAGACCTTGCGGAGCGCCTCAGGCCCTGTTCAGCATCGCTTTTCTTCTTTCTCTGATCACCTCTCCTCTTGTCTCAGCTCTACCCTTGAAGTCCGTGCACGCTATGAAAGACAAACAAGTGACGAGGGCTGACTTTCTGCCAGATTCACGTCAGATTCATGTGCTCTTCAAACTTGGTATTTTTGAGTACCCAGGATGAGATACCCAGTTTTCATATATCGGCCATTTTGGACATCTGCCATTTTGAATTTTGTTGTAAAATGCTGTATTTTACAAACACATTAGCACATCATTACCAATCTCGGTATATGTCATCAGTACCATAGTGTTGTCAAAAGTATAGACTTCGGTACCAAGTCAATACTGAAATTGTTGGCCATCATGTTCACAAGCTCAACATTAGTGATGGGTCGTTCGCGAATGAGCCGACTCTTGTAGGTGAACGTCGGGAGCTGGCTCGCATATCTGAAGAGCTCTATTTTTAAAAATAACCTATAGAAATTAAATCATTATGTAATAATGAGTGATTTAAATTTTATTTTAAATAAGACTAATTCAAAGAACAACAACATAACAATTATTATATAGGCCTAAAGACGCCCACACATTTGTTTCGACTGTCTGATCAGCCTCACATTCTGTTCCTGTCAATCATACGGCCCTCCCTCGTATGTTTTTGTAGATTGTTTGTTTTTGTAGATTATGAAAAACGTATGTTTTGTAGATTATTTGAGGTAATAAAATGGGTGTGGGTCTAATATGTAATTTTATGTAATCATGTCATTTTATATATAAAAAAAAATAATAATAATAAGTTATTTTATCTATCCATAAAAAAGGAAAAATTGCAGTTTATCCACATTTTTTAAATACAATTTTAGGGCATATTAATGCCTTATTCTGCATGACCATATTCTATATCCCTTAATCCTACCCAGTACCTAAACTCAAATGCTACAAAAACTATCTTACTAACTATTAATAAGCTGTAAATTAGGAGTTTAATGAGGCTAAAGTCATAGTTAATAGTGAATAATAGTTTTCCCCATATTAAAGTGTTACCAACATTTTTAATTAAACCTTTTTTAAATTAAAGTGATGTGACGCGAGGGCCATTTGTCCTCTGCGTTTATTAGTTCATAAATTAAAAATAAAAAATATAAGCAAATTAATGTGCAAAGCACACACAAAAAAAAAAAAAATTGTGGACATTATTTTATGTAATTTAGTCTAATACAAGCTATATTTCTAAGCTCAAATAACACATCGATTTGTCTAATTTATCTCATTTAAAGTCTATCGGTTAATTTAGAGAGCAATCAACACATTAGCAGTGGCATATTTACAGTTATGCATTTTGAAGCATCATTCAAGGTATGCATTTCATTCAAGGTGTACATTTTACATTATGTTCCTCTTTACATTTTAGTTCAGTTGCAGTTTAGCTTTATTTATAATTTGTTAAAGCATAACTATTTAAAACCAATTCTTTTAGTGTGCCAGGACTGATATTGCATCAAAAAGAATAGGTTCAATCAAGACACCACTGGACGCAGCCATGCACAAACACGGACACCATCGCTATCACACACTCTCAGATGTACACAAAAGCTGTGATTACAGCGTGAGTTCAAAGATCAGTTGCTGTCTTTGGATCTTAATGACACTTGTGAGCAGTAACGGCTCATTAGACGATGCCTCTGCCATAATGAATGCTTTTCCACCCATTAAACTCATTCGCTGTCCACATGAGAACTCAGGGCAGGTGAGAAAGATTAGCAACTAAACGAAAGCCATTGGCTGGTCCTCCCACTCCCACTCGCAGTCTCTTAGCTTAGCTGCCCTGACCCTTAACAGGCTCAAACCACACGATCAATAAATAGCAGTGTGCTTGTATCTGGAAGTTACAGCAGACTCATCAGAATGTGGACTTTTTTCTGTATACCATTGATGTTCAGATCGATCCACATTTACACTGATATGATAAAGCTGTTAGCATATCATGTATTTAAATAATATTAATAATAATAATAATAATAATTGATTAGATAGTTAAGGGTTTGCTAAATAAATATTTATTATTTTAAACATTTGGAAATACAAAATAGTCGTCATGGAAACAGCACAAAGATTTTTATTTACTCCACTATGCATATATAACATGTAGCCAATACCTTTTTCAAATTATATATATAGTTTAATTTATTATAAATGTATGTACTATTTTGAGTTGAAACTATTTTCAAAAAGTGGGCTAACTGTCATTATTCTAAGTATATAACTATTTAAGTATCTAAATCAGTGATGTAAGAAAGTATTAATAGATTGCGTTAGTGTTAACTTTTTTCTATTGAAAAAATGTCATATTGGAATTTGAAGCTTGTATTATACATATTAAGATTGTTGGGAGTTGGGAGCAAGTGCAACGCCCAATATGGCGAATAAGCCCCACCTTCTAAATGAAAGAGCCAATCGTTGATTAATAAAGTCATCGCGTCACGGCAACTGCTGTTAGAAACTGGTTGCTATAGAAACAGGCAGTGTTCAGAGACGCGCATTTAGGACTGCGCAAGCGCATTAGCTTCGTCCAGGCTGAAAAATTCATTTTTTTTGTCATTATTTGAGCGTTTAGGCCGTGTGTCCGCCATGGCGTTTTTAGAAAGCGAGTTTTTTACTGGTCGCCGAGAGTTGAAGAATGTTCAACTTTGAGCAAAACACAGCGCTCATCACTGTCACTTTACACCCAGCCGTCCAATCACAGTGGACGAGGGGCGGGACAAATACCACACCGACCAACCGCCACATTCTGCGTGTACAACGTCAACAGATGAAAACAAGCAGCATAATAATGGAACAAAATAATTTAAAACAAGAGCCAGAGCAAATACTTTATATTGTATATGTATTTTTTTTAAATACAGAATCAATACAGAAACAAACTATTTGTGAAATGAGATGCTAGTAACACTTCTGCGGATATTCCGCATCATAACAATCAAAGAGTCTCAACTGAAAAAAAAAACAAACAAACGCTGCGCTGCCAAAACGCTCTCAAGCCATCTGTGAGCCAGCGAGGAGTTTTCAGCAGAGCGCATAGCGTTTTCAGCTGGATAAAAACGCTTTGGTGGATACGCAGCCTTAGAAACTTGTCAGATTTCATTGGTCATATTAAGCTTGGCGAACAGTTTCCCCATTCAAAGAGATAGGAGCTGCACTTTCATGCCCGAGAGATGTTTCAAAGATGGCCGCAGCGCAGAGTGAAATGACTTGGTTTTAAAGGGACTTTGATATTGTTCAAAACCTCATGGTTAATAAATTGTGGGACAACTAGCCCCGTTCTCTTTTACAATAGTATTGCCATAGTTTTCATCATATTGTCCCTTTATACACAGTCTGCTCGGTTTGGACTGTTTGTGAAATTGCCTGTGAATTCTGATACCCTCAAGTATAAAAGGAATATCTCAAAATTCATTTTTACATTCCAGTGTCAGGCCTCCAGTAATAAAACCCAACCACCATTATATACAGAGAGTTGATGTCTCTCAAAGTGACGAGATGCTAGTGGCCATGAAGTTCTGAAGGTTACGTGTACAATTACATCAGCCCACCAGGCGTTAAATGCTCGTTTCTGTAAATGGCATCAAATCCATACACCACCTGCTGTACTTCCCATCATAATCACTGTTGCTTTTACAACACCTCTCCACTTGTGCATTTTTCTAATAGCCAGACTTAATTACCTGCATAGAGCTTCATATTCTCATTGCAGTTGTTAAACATCCCAGTTATGCTGAATTTCTGGTTAAGTTAGCTTTAGAGCCTTTTAATGTACGGATACCTTTTAGTTTAGCAATTCAGAATATCTGGTGCTTTTCTTTTAGCTTTTCTCTTTGATGATTGCCTTGACTGACAGCAACGGAAACTCTCCTGCTTTTTATTTCTCAAAAAGGGTGGCTGTTTTATGATTTGAAGCTTAGCGTTCCTTTTGAGGGAATTATGGGCTGGCAGTTACGTGGAATCTCTCTGTACCCATGCAGCTTGAATATTCAAAGTTAATGCCATTGGCCAGCCTGTTTGATCTTTGTTCATCTGCCTTTGAGAAGACGGAGAAGAGACAGTCAGGTCCCATATGGCCCCTGAAGAGAGATGTGTGGGTGCCCCCACCCCACCCCACCCCACCCCACCCCCCAATAATGCTGCAAAAGACAGTGCATGCAGAGAATTAATTGAACATTTTCATTGTTGGACAGCTCAGGTAATTACTAACAGAGTGAGGAGATGAAACACAGGCAAACACCTCAGTTATGGTTTATCTTTTGGAACAGATTAGGCAAACTACATCCTTCAAGTGTCCATGCACCCAGCAGAGCAATGCAGGTGATGGGGGGGATTATAGTCACATCATTTCTTGATTGGATGATACACGTGCCAATCAGACAGTTGAGTTCTACTGGAGAGTGTTTCAAATCGAACATGACCAGAATTTTATTATTGCGTGTAATTATTAGAAATAATTTATCGATGCATATCATTACAAGTGCCTTTGTTATCTTGTTATCTTAATCAAAATAACTTCCCCTTCCGACATCTCTTCTCTGATGACGTGTTTGGGCGGGACAATCTGTCAATCACATGAAATCAAAGCAATATATAAGCATATATAGTATGCTTATTTTTATGTTATATTTAATATTTATTTATTTAACCTCTTATGCTCTCGGACAATTTTTGGGGTTTCCACCTGGAATTGGCCTACCCAAATTGAAAAGCTTCCCATACCCACATACAGTGGTCTAAATACACAATTGTGGTGCCATTTTACAGGAAACCCTTTGAAGTTACATAAAACACTGCTAAAAGTGATAAACGTAAGCATATGTTGTCTGAGGTGTAAAAAAAAAGAGGTGCTTTTTGATTTTTGTGGTTATAAATTCCTTTTTGAAAGTGCATAACTCGGTGGGCCC
Organism: Paracanthobrama guichenoti; assembly: GCA_018749465.1. Lineage (NCBI taxonomy): Eukaryota > Metazoa > Chordata > Actinopteri > Cypriniformes > Gobionidae > Paracanthobrama > Paracanthobrama guichenoti. The sequence continues at coordinate 22,198,807 of CM031966.1, read as the reverse complement.
TGTGTGCTCTAGCACCCTGCAGACAGTTTTGGCTATTTCCACTAGATTCCAGAAAAAATTGATTTTTTTTTTTTGTCTGTATCATGTTGTATGCAAATAGTTCTGAAGGGAGGAATATTACATTTTTATGTAACAGTGTACAAGATGTTTTGTTTGGAAGCATCAACAAATCTTGCAGTAGGACTCTCTCTCTGTGTGTGTGTGTGTGTGTGTGTGTGTGTGTGTGTGCGTGCGTGCGTGCGTGCGTGCGTGTGTGTGTGCGCGCGTGCGTGTGTGTGTGTGCGTGCTTTCAGGTGGCAATTTAGGAAAAGTAGCCAAGTCTTGTTTTTTTTTTTTTTTTCCTCAGATTTAGGAAAGAAAAAAGATTTTTTATTTTTTTCAAATTTGTCCCCAAGGCTGCTTGTGGCTTGAGTGCAATTTTAAGTATATTTCTGAGAAGTACATAAAGTAGCTATATTTCTGAGAAGTACATAAAAAGTAGACTGAAAGTATACTTTCTTATTTTTAGTTTAAAAGAAGTATAGGCCTACTAATAGCTCATTCGAATAAACTTCTTTTTCGTAAAGGTTTGGAATGAAGTTAAGGAAAAGCTTTCAGAAACGAAAATACACTGATAAAGTGCAGATACTTGGAAAATGCATTATCATTAGAGTGGTATGTGAAGCAACCAATTTGTTTAGGTTTTCTCTCCAAATTGTAGATATAAGATTTGTGGAAAAAAAGCCTCTCCCAGTGTTTTCCTTGGCTGTGTGCTTGGGATGCACAATGTCTAACCGCCAGAAACAATAGAGAAGTTGGGATGCTACACTACGACAGCGTGAACTGATTTTTAAGCTCTAAACATTAATATTTGCTTTGGCTCTTGTGCTGTTTAAGAACAAAAACACACTCTCACAGGCACATGGTCTTTCATGTGTTTTCCGCTTTAGGTTTGTGAAGTTGACTAAGCATCTATTGTAAGCAACCCATTTCGCTTTTATTCCGACTATAAAGAGGTTACCAGTCTTTGATTGGGCAGCGAGCCTCCAAGACACGTTTTGAGAGTGAATTTGCTCAATTAAAGCACTTCTTCCCCGTTAATGTTGGCCTATGTTGTATTTTTCAGTCACTGTTACCAAATGCAACACGTACCTCGTATAAATAGTTTGAAGTCCTATCATGCAGAAGAGTTCTTGAAGAAACTGAGATGCTCAAATGGAGTCCGTCCATAGAGGGTCAAATCCTTTGAAAATCTTTTTAAATGCTAAGCAGAGAATGCCTGCCACTAAAGCGCATGGTGAAATGGCAAACTCAAAGTCTTTGCCTAAAGAAAAATATCAAATTGGCATTCCTTTGAAAGCTTGAATAGAGATGTCCAATAATAATGCAGAGAATTCATTGCTGATCTAACTGGTGAGGATACACAGACATCAAACAGCGGATAGAGAGAGCTCTTATTCGAACTATAGAGGCTGAAATGGAGACAAGGCTTTCATATTAAACTCAATGCCTAATGAGACTCCATGTGTAGGTACCATTAGATTGTGTAGCTTCCAGCGCTCGATTAGGAAAGGAGCCAGAGGGACCTGTAGGAAATGAGTATAAAAGTTTTTCTAAAGTAAACACGCTGTTCTCATCCTGTTCAGACATCCCAGATGACCTGCTAATGAGCTGTAATGCATGATAAATGACACGAGGAAGTAATTAATTAAACAACGTGTTATGCATGAGATAGCTAACATTTATTTTAACCAATGCATTTTTGGGATAACAGCTCACTTATTGGCATTTAAAGGGATAGTTCACCCCAAAATGAAAATTCTGTAATTTACTCACCCTCAAGTTGTTCCAAACCTGTATGAATTTCTTTCATCTGCTGAACACACAAGATATTTTGAAGAATGTTAGTTCTACCAGACGGTAGCCATTGACTTTCATAGGCTAGTATTTTTTTTTCCTACTATGGAAGTCAATGGCTACCGTCAACTGTCTGGTTACCAACATTATTCAAATATCTTGTGTGTTCAGCAGAAGAAATTGATACAGGTTTGGAACAACTTGAGGGTGAGTAAATTACAGAATTTTCATTTTTGGGCAAACTATTCCTTTAAAATGGAATGTTTGAAACTGAAAGTATCGGTCAGACGAAATGCACGGTCATTTAAAACCTCAAATCACACAACACCGAATAGACAATAAAACCATCTGACCTGACAAAGCAAACAAACAATTCACACCTCAGTTTCATGGTTGGTTGGAATCCAGTTTTTAATAATGAAATGAACCATAAAAAGCACATTTAAAACAATTTCTCATTTTAGTTACAAAAATGGGTCACCGAAAAGGCCTTATCATTGCATTCACAGAAGGTTTTGAACAAAAAGAGGCCTAACAGATATGTATTTTTCCCATTAATAAAAAAAAAAAAAAAAAAAAAAAAAAATCCCCACCCAAAATATATAAACTTAACTGTATAACCAAGGTATATACAGGGCACACCATACTTGCATCGGTATGGTTTTTTTCAAGAGAGATTGAGGTATACGACCGACCTACAACTGAAAAAAAAATCCTATAACAAACAAATAACAAACAAAAATTAAATTAAAGTGAACGGCAAGATTATTAAATCAAGCACAGGAGACAACATTAGTTGCGTTGGATGTGCTGTTGAATCTTCCTCTTGAGGTGTCCAGTGGGCCGAACTGCGAGCGACTTCGGGTGGTCAATATATACAAAGGACTTACATTACAATTAATAATAGGGAACTGTTTGAATGCTGTCTTTTATTTGCTTAATAATAAGTACACAGTATTCATCCACAAAATATTATTTAATTCTTTATTTATTGAGTTCTATAACTTATAAACGTTCATGAGGGATTTGGAATTTAAGAGCCAGATGTAATTGTGATACACATGCAAGTTTTGAAAGTGGATTCAGAAACATCAACAATGTACAAAATAATAATTACAGTTTTATTAAAATACATCCTCTTTCTCATAGCACCTCTTTTTTCTATTTTGAACAAGCACCATTGTTGTCATCTTTTTTTTTTAATTATTATTATTATATTTTTTTTTGCACTGCACCGATAGACTCCGGATGAGAGGTCCTTCCTTTCTCCAACTCATGGACCTCCCAGTTTCACCGTTTGCCTTGGCTTGACGTTGTCCTTCACCTTTTCGTTCCATAACAGGTTTCATGTCATGTGATCCTTGCCCTACAAGGGCAACAAGTATTTTCCTGGGTAATACATACATAAATGGTAAGACGTGTTCGCTACCCCATTTTTTTAATTCAAAACTTGCATGTGGCAGGAACGGGCTCGATGGTTTGATGACATCAAGAAAAAAGTCTCGACTCGTGCGCTAACCCGTCCTACCCTGCCAAGTTATTGGTATGTTTTTTCTTTGTCTGTGTTTTTTAGCCAAGGAAGCAGACTGGACCAACTTCGAATCCAAATTTCTGGTTGGGATCCCCAAAGTCAGTGAGCATCACATCAACGATCGGAACCTGATCGATTTTGGGAGTGTTGATCTCCAGAACCGTCTTTCCGTAGCCCTTCCTCACCTGTAGGACGAGGAACAAAAACATCAGAACTGTGTGTTTGCATATTTAACTGACTAGTTAATTGGCACAGATCTGACGGAGGTCTTACCGCACAGCCGTCTGACAGGGCCGTGATGAAGGGGTTGTTGTCATATGACATCTCCTCGTCGTTGGAGCCGAGGAAGCGCAGTGCCCTGTCGTAGTTGTCCGTAGTGGCGTCGTGCCAGGCGACCGACTGGTGGCAGTTGTAGGTCAAGTTTTGCCTGGCGGAAGCTGTCAGTAGTTTGAGGAATGTCATCTGGACCATGTTTATAGGATTGCCTTCTGCGTCCACGTACGAAAGCTTCAGGGTGAAAACAAAAATGATAGAAAGGTTTTCAAGACGCTTTAAGGATTTATTCATCAGCAGCATTTGTACTTGCCCCATCAAATATATTTTTGTATAATTGTTTTTTATATGTGGCACAATATAATAATAATAATAATAATAATAAGTATTAATATATTTTTTTATTCAGCACTAATCCTTCTAATTAAAAAACTAATTAAGTTTCTCTGACCTATTCAAGTAGGCAGATAGTATATTTACTTTAATGTTTAATAATTCATGTTTACTACAAAACAGGCATGACTTTTTCAAAAGGGGATTGTAATTTGTTTCCATTCCAGTAACATTGTTTCTGTTACTGTAAGCAAACATGCACAGTAAAAACTCCAAACAAAACTATAATTAATTAATATAATACAATTCATATGAGTATTGTCAAACGATTAATCGCATCCAAAATAAAAGTTTGTTTACATAATAATTATACACAGTACACACATATTATACAGACGCATGCATATATTTAAGACATTTTTTTTATATTTATATATAAAATAATAAAATACTAATATTGATATACACTCACCTAAAGGATTATTAGGAACACCATACTAATACTGTGTTTGACCCCCTTTCGCCTTCAGAACTGCCTTAATTCTATGTGGCATTGATTCAACAAGGTGCTGAAAGCATTCTTTAGAAATGTTAGCCCATATTGATAGGATAGCATCTCGCAGTTGATGGAGATTTGTGGGATGCACATCCAGGGCACGAAGCTCCCGTTCCACCACATCCCAAAGATGCTCTATTGGGTTGAGATCTGGTGACTGTGGGGGCCATTTTAGTACAGTGAACTCATTGTCATGTTCAAGAAACCAATTTGAAATGATTCGAGCTTTGTGACATGGTGCATTATCCTGCTGGAAGTAGCCATCAGAGAATGGGTACATGGTGGTCATAAAGGGATGGACATGGTCAGAAATCATGCTCAGGTAGGCCGTGGCATTTAAACGATGCCCAATTGGCACTAAGGGGCCTAAAGTGTGCCAAGAAAACATCCCCCACACCATTACACCACCACCACCAGCCTGCACAGTGGTAACAAGGCATGATGGATCCATGTTCTCATTCTGTTTACGCCAAATTTTGACTCTACCATCTGAATGTCTCAACAGAAATCGAGACTCATCAGACCAGGCAACATTTTTCCAGTCTTCAACTGTCCAATTTTGGTGAGCTCGTGCAAATTGTAGCCTCTTTTTCCTATTTGTAGTGGAGATGAGTGGTACCCGGTGGGGTCTTCTGCTGTTGTAGCCCATCCGCCTCAAGGTTGTGCGTGTTGTGGCTTCACAAATGCTTTGCTGCATACCTCGGTTGTAACGAGTGGTTATTTCAGTCAAAGTTGCTCTTCTATCAGCTTGAATCAGTCGGCCCATTCTCCTCTGACCTCTATCATCAACAAGGCATTTTCGCCCACAGGACTGCCGCATACTGGATGTTTTTCCCTTTTCACATCATTCTTTGTAAACCCTAGAAATGGTTGTGCGTGAAAATCCCAGTAACTGAGCAGATTGTGAAATACTCAGACCGGCCCGTCTGGCACCAACAACCATGCCACGCTCAAAATTCTTTCCCATTCTGACATTCAGTTTGGAGTTCACGAGATTGTCTTGACCAGGACCACACCCCTAAATGCATTGAAGCAACTGCCATGTGATTGGTTGATTAGATAATTGCATTAATGAGAAATTGAACAGGTGTTCATAATAATCCTTTAGGTGAGTGTATATATATGCAAATATTTCTGAAATATATACATGTATGTGTGTATATTTAAATATACACAATAATTATACACAGTACACACGTGTTATGTAAACACAAAGTTTTATTTTGGATGGATGCGATTAATCATTTGATAGCCCTAAATATAATATAATATAATATAATATAATATAATATAATATAATATAATATAATATAATATAATATAATATATATATATAGTTTGTGCAGGTTTGTTGTGTTAAGTTGCAATTCTATTTATAATCAGCTCTTTTATAAGATTAAGTTTGATTTTCAAGCTTAAAATAATGCAAATTAATGTCCATGCATCTTCCCGCTGCTGTATAAATTTAAATGATATAAAACTAGTATGCTTGTATTGTGTTCCTCTTTAAATGTTAACTCGTTTTATGTCTGTAAATTGTATTTTTATACAATTTTTCACAACATATTTACACAAATCTATTTATTTTGTATTTTTAAAAATACTATATATTTTTTCACCTGTTTAGGTTTGTGATATTTTACTTGGATGTGTTGATGTATAACAACTTTTAGTGATAAAATAAACCATTTGCTTATTTGCAAGTCAGTGTAAACTAAATGTCTGCACTGATCTCTCTTATTGACTAGTGTTGGATAGAATATACAATAAACATGGTTCATTGATCAGTACTTTTAATTTGAATACGAATAAAGTACTTTTACTCAAGTAAAATTGAAAACGGTACTTACTCTTTTACTGGAGTAATATTTCATTAGGGTTTTTTTATTACTTGAGTACTTGATTTGTGTAAGTGTTAAGTGATAAAGTGTGTGTGAGTGATAAAGCAAGTCACCAGAATTCACAGGCACCAATAAATGGAAAGTTGGAACTCTGAATAATAGAACAACTATTGCTTCAGACAAAATAGAAAACAGTCGGAACAGACACCAGAAACACAAAGCTGTGCAGTGATGTCTTTATAACTCTACTCCACTGCATCAAATATAAATGCGGTGTGTGTTTATGTGCACAGTTGTGTGTTTGTAGGTGTTTGTGGGTTTGCTCGGCTTGTTGATGGATCCAGGGCTGCAAGACAGAATCTTTTAAAAGCTGAGCTCTTACTGGTGTCTGCCCAATGGTTGAGTAAAAAAAAAAAAACCGAGGCAGAACACTCAGGTTCTTTTAGTTTCGAAGGACAAGATGATGTTTTTCATAAAGGAGTGGATGAAAGAAGGATGAGAAAGTGCACTTACTATTTTGCCACGCTTAAATTCACTGAACCAGGAGCCGGGAACTTCTTTGGGCCATGAAGATAATCTCACCTTAAAGACGACACAAAGAATATACCTGCTGTGTGAATAGTGTGGTATGAAGAGCAAACCTGCTTCAGCAGAAAATGAAATAAAATTAAACCCAGCTATTTTTCATACAGCATCTGTTGCAATGAACATCCCTCTCAATGTAAATTTGATCTCATTTCTTCTGATCTTTCGGGTATGAGTGTACAAATAAACATTACTAGATTTATGGACATTACCCACCACTTCATTGCCACTGATGTAATATGAAAAAGAAAGAAAATATTGATGATATATTTAAATTATAAAGTATTTATATATTGTTTATTTAAACATCTGGATTTTTACAACAATGAGAATTTTGGGGAATGATTAATTGTCACTATTGTTGAAATGCTTGAGATATATATATATATATATATATATATATATATATATATACATACATAAAAATTGAGTGCACTATATATATATATTTTATATACAATTTTATTAATCAGTTTGACAGCACTATATATATATATATATATATATATATATATATATATATATATATATATATATATATATATATATATAAAAATTCAAATATATATATATATGTATGTATGTATGTATGTGTATATATTTGAATTTTATATATAAAAAAAAAAAAAAAAATAATATATATATATATATATAGTGCTGTCAAACTGATTAATCACAAGTAATCAAATCTAACATAAAAATTTGTGTTTATAGAATACAAGTGTGTGTGTGTGTATGTATATATATATATATATATATATATATATAATATAAAATATCTCGCATTTCAACAATAGTGACAGTTAATCACATTTCCCCAAAATTCTCATTGTTGTAAAGAATCCAGATGTTTAAATAAACAACAGATGTTTTACTTTTGAATTTGTTTTTCATTTTCATTATTTTCAGGTTTGATTCTCAGATGAATATACACACACATATATATATATATATATATATAAAATATCACACCTCCAATAACCAACAATCACACTAAGAAAGCATCTCTTTGAACTGACAGCTTGATGCACTTATGTGGTCTTTATGAGAAACCTACTGTATGTGACAGAGGTAAGATGTCGTGATCATGTCTGTCTGTTATTGGCTAGCTCTTCCTTAGGGGTTTCAGAATGCCACTTACTCCATTTGACTTTTTATCAGGGAAGATGCAGGTCTCGCCTCCCGCTGTGAAGTTGCAGTACACTTTGAAGGAGTCCCCGGAGCATCCCTGGTTGGGATCGATGTAGTATTCACCTGAGGGAGAAAAAAAAACATCATACACCAGGGTCTAGAATGATGACGCATACAGTATAAACGTCAAAAATCATTTAGATCATATATGAAGATAACTCAGCAGCTTTGTCTAGCTTTTTATTCATCTCTTCGTGAATTCAGTGGTGAAGATGCATTGTGTAAATAAAACAGCAGGCTAATGCGAGTGCGGTAAAACCAACTCTCAAAGGTCAGTGTAAGAGCTGGCATTTTGTAAGCCATGATTTGGGAGGGAGAGGTTAGCTCCCGCTGGAGTCCACAGAATGCTAAACATCTTCCCAATCAGCCGTCGGCTGCTGCTGCTGTTATTCAAATCCTCCTGAGTGACGGGCTTGGAATGTTAGAAGCACTGCCAATACCTACTGAGTAGCTCGGAATGCAGCGAACGTCGTTGCATGTTTTCCGGATTTATCTGTTCAAGACTGTCTCCTTTACCCCCACCCCACCTTGCTCACTTACCATCTGGGAATTCTGGGTGAGCGAGCTGAAGGTCTTTACAGCTTCGTGCGGGGTTGTTTTGCGTGCCCATGGGGTACTTCATGCGCTCAATGTCCTGTTTGAGATTATTCAAAGAGCTGAAGATGTCCTCCATGCCCTCTCCGTAGTCCAGCATGCTGCCCGCCTCGTCCGCTTGCATGTCGATGGAGCGGCGGGACTTCTTGGGCATGTGCATAGGCAGAGGCTGGATGATCTCACCAGGAGGACCCTACGGAATGAGAAAATGAGGGCGTATCCATGAGCCTCTTGCATTTTATATAGTAAAATTCTCCTCGAAGCATGCAAAAGTTCACTTACAGGAGGACCAGGTGGTCCGATTGTGCCAGTGTCTCCCTTTTGACCAGCGGGACCCTGCAGGAAGATGATTTAAAAATCATAAGCGCACATTCATCATTATAACAAGCCAAACAAATTGATCACAGATAAAGTGGTACTTACAGTCGAACCCTTGGATCCCTTTGGCCCTTGTGGACCCTAAAAAATGGAAATGCATTCTGTGAAAACTGACTTACAAAATAGGATTCAAACTGAGCTTGGAAAGTACAGCTGACATTATAATTTGTGTAGAAGTTTAGAAGACCGAACAAGATTTTCGGAAATAATACTAATATCAGTTCAACATACACTACTGTTCAAAAGCTTGGGGTCTGGAAGGTGTTTAAAGGCCAATTCACACCGCACAGATAGATGCATTTTGTCGAATCAGTGTGTTACCCCCGTCAGTGTCTGTTGCCGTTGGTCGGGGTTTATTACGCCAAACGTTTGAACGGTTCAAAACTATGACACCGGTAAACACTTAAATGGTGGACACAGTTAATATCAGCAAGACCGTCGAGGTGGGACAGAACAAAATCCCAATTTTAAAAGGGTGAAAGGCATTAAATGTGTTTAAAACTGATTACTTAGTACATTTTTGTAAGATCATAGTTATCTAACATATCTAATAGTTCTCTCAAAAAACTTTGTGATGGTTTAAATAGGCAATGTGACTAATTTGCACCTTGGTGCCATGTATAGACTGACAATAATGCAACAGAGAAAAGACTCACAGGCAATCCAGGAGGACCAGGTGGACCAAGCGGACCAGCAGCACCACTGATACCCTGCAAGTTTAAAGAGCAAATGGTTAGAAAGCAGAACTTCATATGATTGATATGTAATTGGTTCTATAAGAAAAACATGTAAGATGCTGGTAAACAGAAACCAACTATGGGAGGAGAATTTTTTTTAAAAAGTACAATTCTTCTGTCAGCGAGATAAAAACGACTCTTGCTAATCATATATTCCTCTGGTTTGTATTACACACTGATCATTACACTTCATTAGAGTCAAGGACTTTTGAGTTAATTCTGTGGGGAGAAATGCAGCCTCTGTTACTAAACTCAGCAACAGATCGCAAATCTGTCCAGTGGGAAACGTTAGTGAGATGGGATCGTTTTCGATTTTTCCAAACTCGCAGAAGGGGAGACTACAATTTCATTAAGCAAAATCATAATACGTTTAAAGCTGCATTGCTTTAAACCACTGAGAATGGGCCAATGCAATTTCTAATTGATTATTCAAATCAACTTTTAAAGGTTTTCTATATATTTGCTGATTGCATTGTATATGTGTTTTTCAACGAGGCAAAGAAAGACAAACATTTCACAGTTTGACTGTGAAAAAACGTAATTGCACCGGTGTTTGATGGGAACGTCTGGCGTAATAGAATTACTGCTGGCTCTGAGAACCTTTCATGACAGCTTCATCCATAACACGATTATGATGATGTACACAGATGCAATAAGTGCAGGCGTTATTGTTTCAGTTGGTCGTTACTTTAATTTGCAAGCATTACAGGCGGAGAAGTCCTGATAGGTGCGCTGCTGGAGGTACGACATTTGTTGTGTGGTGGGGTAGAAAGGACAAATAAATCATTAGTGACTCACAGAATCTCCCTTGCTGCCGGCAGAGCCCTGAGGACCAGGCAAACCCCGATCTCCCTTCTCTCCCTGCTCACCGGGAGGTCCGATGAGGCCGATAAGACCGGGGTGACCCTGGAAGAAAAATGCATATGATAGCGGATCAGAAGATCAGTTGATGGTCAACTTGTACAAAATGCACAAATAATGAATGTACTGTATATCAATTTACATTATACTAAAGGACCATTCACACCAAGTACGATAACTATAAAGACTATAAAAATCGTTTTAAATATAAAAGAATTGCAGAGTCCACACCACAACTATAACAGAATAGAGAAACGATATTGTTGTAATCACTTTCAGAATGATTTTTCCCAGCTAATGAATAATAAAAACATTGATAGCCAATCAGAATCAATCCGGCTATACAGAGCTTGAGCATTTAAAGTTATCTCTACAGTTATCGTTCTTTGTGTGAACAGGCTTTAAGGTTAATTAAATTAAAGTGTCACCTCCCCCTTTCCCCCGCATAGACATGCAAATTCACTATCTGAACTTAAATGGTTGTAATTCAAGAATGCTTTGGAATATAGACGTAAGATTGGTCTTGTTTAAAGAAGACATTTGGCAGATTATTGTAGACGTGAAATAAATTAAGAACGTGAAACAGGATTTTTATAAAAGTTATAGAAGTTTGAGTTTATGAAAATGTACAATGTTAACACAGAATTATTCATATTTTATATAAAATATATATTTTACAAAACATGTTGGGCTTTAAAACTGCAAGATAAGATAAATCAAAGCCAAAAATCTGAACAAGTTCCAAATTTTAGGTTACATCTCAAAAAATGGGCTTTCAGTAAGAGTTTGTTTGGGCGCAGTACCAAACTTTTTCACCAAGCTCCATTACTGACAATATATGGGCGTCTCCATTTCCATATATGGTTTGAACTGAACCAATTATGGAAATTTCCATATTTTTAATACAATTTATGAAGTAGATATCCTATTCAGAAGTAGTATGGGCAGTTTGGCAGTATTTGATTTGAATTCAACCTCTAATAAACACAAAAAGAACATGTATGTGCGTTATAGCTCACTGCCACATCACAAATGGAGAATCTATCATTTTTTTCTTTATATTTAAAACATTTTCAGACCTTTTTTTCACATAAAATTGAATGCATGTTATCTTTTGAACTCTTGGCATGAAAACAAACTGAGGTTTCTACCAATCTTATCGTTATTTCAGAATAAAGGTCTCAACACGCCTTATGAGTATGAAAATATTCTTGTTGCAAATTGATAAATTACCGCTCCTCTGTAATATATTCTAAAATCAAATAGTCACCAAATATGAAAACTAAGATTGTAAGCTTTCAAATGATATATATTTTGTGTGGATTAGTTTAGGTTTTGTATAGGATATTACTGTGGGCTTAAGGGGTATGGAAACTAAAATGTAAAGAAAAGAAAAGAAAATAACTGGAAAAAACAAAAACTAACTAAACTGAACTGCATGATATATTATATACAACATTATTTATATAAATACATTTCCATGGCAAAAAATAAATAAATACAATATTTTGCCCCAACTTGATCAGAAAGGATTCCTAAATGCATAAAAAAACGTTTAAATAACACTTCTATATATTATACTGAAATTTTTCCCCTGGCGGTGAAACTTTTCCTCTGGCTTCCTGGAGTGACCTAGGTCTAGTCTTTATCTTTGACCTTGAGCCTCTTTGAAATGTAAGACACCACATTAATAAAAATGGCAGGAAAAGAAATAGAATGTCACTCACCTTCTCACCCTTAGAGCCGGGGTCTCCTTTCAGGCCAGGGAGACCAGGAGGTCCCTAAATATCAGAGAACCAACAGTGAGAATTCAATTTGCTCACAAATGTACACGCACACACAGAAAAGAGAGAAAGGATAAAAGGTTGACAGAAAGAACGAGCAAAGGGAATGGGGTCTCTCCTCTTACCATTGGTCCAGGAGGGCCGTCTTGTCCAGGAGCACCAGGAAGTCCTTGTTCACCCTGTAAAAAGCCATCCAATTATAAAAGCCATTATTGCATTGTTTTTTGCTTATGGTCTGCCATTGATTTACTCTGGGCTGGACAATGATTAATAGCCCAGATACTAAAAAGTATTATCAAATAGACAAGAAATAGATAAAGACTATACAAGAGAAAGATATAGATAGGTGATTTATTATTCAGTGAGGTCTTTCATATAGTTTTGTTTCTGTGTGTGTGTGTTCATGTTTTTCTATCCCGGTGGGGACTTCAACCTGAATGCACACCGACTCATGGGGAACTAAATTAAGATCCCCATTAGAAACAAGCTTATAAATCATACAGAATTAGTTTTTTTGAAAATGTAAAAATGCAGAACGTTTTCTGTGACGGGTAATGTGTGTTTAGGCTATTCAGTGGCCACACAAATTATTTGAATACTTAAACATGTAAATTGTTTTTACTGTAGCTACACCAACAACTTTAAGAACACGCAAAAGCACCTAGCATTGGCAGTGGTGAGGAGTAATCTGTTAGAACTACTGGGCAAATGCCATGTCACATAATTAATATTCATGAGCAAAGCTGGAGAAAGTTTAGAGAAAAGGTCAAGCGTCATTTGTTTGCAGATGCCACCTGGTTTCATATATATACTGTTTTATGATATTAAATTTGTAGTATGTTAAAGGTGCAGTGTGTAATATTTATGAGGATCTGCTGACAGAAATGTTTTCAGTGATGTATAAAGACCTTACATAATGAACCGTTATGTTTTTATTTCCTTAGAATGTGCCATTTCTATCTACATACAGTGAAATCGCATTTTGCGGCGGCATGTACAGATGCTGCGTTCACACCAAACACGTATTGAGCATCAAATTTGCATCTAACACGTCTAGTTGGACGCTTGAACATTTTTAATCCATTAACGCGTCCACAGCGTTTGAAGCTAAATAGATGCGCGTTCAAGGCGCTCCAGGAGCTGCGCCTGGATGACTGCCGCTTTCAGCGGTACTTCCGCCTGTCAGCCGAGGAAAGGCTGCTCTCACCTGGGTTAATGAGCACTGAGCGCCCACTGATTGACTGGATCTCACAACTCCGAAAAAGCCAGATCAAAAATTTCAAATAGGCTCTCTCTTTATAAATAAACTACATTCTCGACTGAAAAAGTCTTAAAACTACATTTCGTGACACAATAACAGTAGTATTTTTAAATTACGTCAGTTTCCGCTATTGACTTGCCATATCACGTCACTTCACCACTTGACAGCAGCAAGCAGGCTCCTGATTGGTTAACGGTGCGAATTGACGCCAAACACGAATTTACTTCAAACGCGTGAATACATAAAAAGCACCACTCGCGCATAACGCACAAGATGCTCAATTCGCGTCAAATTCGTGTCATTCGCGCCAACTGGACGCACGGATGAGGCAAAATCGCGTCGACCTTGCTGTGTTAAACGCGTCTATCGCACTGCAGGACCTCCAGACGCGCGTCAATGCGCCTTTCCATTGACTTAACATGGAAATCACTCGTTCCAGACACTCTATTCGCGTTTGGTGTGAACGCAGCATCAGACGACAACATTTGTCCTATGTCGGCCACCGTAGCTTCTCTATGTGCTTCAAAAGGGAGGGATGAGCGGTGGGCAATTGCAATTCGCAACCTCACTGCTAGATGCCGCTAAAATCTACACAGTGCACGTTTAAGTGTTTCCTAAATGTTATGAAATGAGCCATTTCAAAACTATTTGGGGGCCACTGTATTTATGTGTATGTATAATAGTGGAACTCTTAGTTGATGAGTGGGGACCCACCACAGGACCGGGGATTCCTCGTAGACCTTCAGGACCAGGCTTTCCAGCGGGACCCTGAGGGCCAACTGGTCCAGTTTTACCTGGTGGACCCTCGGATCCTGCCTCGCCCTACAGATAAGGAGGAGAGAGGATTATAGACATTATTTCGTTTTTTAATGCATAAAATCAGCACGCAATGCTCACTGAAATATCACTGATAAAGAAAGAAAACCTACTGTATTTTTTATCAAATACAGCCTTTCTAATACAAAAACCCAAAAGGTCTAATAATATAATTAATATAATATAACATAATATAGTATAATATAAATACTCTTTAAAAGGTTACAACATTACATTACAAATCTCTGCATGCCTCAAATATGAAATTTAGATAATAGGGGTTCAGTTGATGAACTGAAGCTAAAACAACCTACACACTTCAATCCCACAGTGACAATCTTTCCACGTGTATTAACAGTGAGTCACTCTGTCAGAGATGTTCTTTCTCCCATGGCTCACTGTGCTTTAATTATGGCAGTGGAGGTTGCAGTGTGTGTCTGGGTTGAATTGATTTGGAATGATACGTTACCTTGGCGCCCTTCTCTCCTTGTCTGCCTTCAGCTCCAGCAGCCCCCGGGGGTCCCTGCGGACAGAGAAAAGGACGTTGTATTTGAGCATTTTTCTCTGCTTGGCTATAAAACAAATGGGAAAAAGGTCACAGTGAGACATCATGGTAGCACTTGGGGGAACTTTCTTGATGGCTATTAATGGGCAAATGGAACCATTTGCATTTTTTTGCGAATGTCTTTTGTGTGAGCATACATTCATTGATATTCGTAAAGGTTACCGGGGCTAGTTGTCACATTAAACTACTTAAAACATTGGCTATTGAAAATTTCAACCATTACATCCAGAAAAACCCCCCAAAACAATTAATGATGAAACAGCAAAAATTATAATGGTAATGCACACACACACACAAAAAATCAAAAATATAACATGTGACAACCTTCCCCGCCCTGACATTTATGAAAAATATCCTTGCTCTGGCAGCAGAGTTCAACATTTCAGTTAAAATCTACCTTTATTATTTGAATTTTAGAAAGAAAAAAAAAAGGTTTTGAATTTAATGTTTGATACCAACATACTGAAAATACAGAGAACCAACTAGAGAAAATACACATTTGTGTAATTTAACTTTTGAATCTTAACTTTATAGTAGATTAAGATAAGATAAATAGATAGATTAAGATAAAACCTGTGTGACAATTTGTCCTTGTCTCCACTGCATGATTTTCCATATGTAAATTTAATGAAGAGCAGGAAGAAATCAACTAATGACAGTTGGAAGATTCACCAAATTCAATAATTCTCAAGATGGTTAATGGTCTAGGGACTGTCTCACGGGAAGTCCAAGAAATAAACAGAGAGAGAGAGAATAAGTAAAGGAATCTCCATATTCATTTCCAACTGTGCTCGGTAAACTGCTGAGAAAGCAGAACGTCTCTGTGTTTGATGCAAAATAAGCTCCAGCCAGAATTATTGATGCAGGAGACTTAATTCCATGAGATCAGTCTTCCTGCGACCGTCTTCCTCTTACAGGATTAAAACACCTTTGCTGATGAAATGGCAGTTTCTCTATCCATAGTCCGTCAGCCATTGCTATCCATGTATGCTGATAGGGTGTATAATTTTCCCAAGGACAGCTCCATCAAGCATATTGGGAAAGTGAGTGGTTTTTCCTCTAGATTTTGCATGAATAATGGATGTGTGTGCACAAAGAGATGCCATAAAGCTTTATGGAGGAATAATGGGCTAGCACAGTGTTGCTTGGGCTGGCTAATACAATTCAACCAGGTCTGTTTGCCAAATAGCAGGTTTTAACAGAGGGTTTCTCCAAGGGGGTCCAGCGGTTGTTTACACCTGGTATTAACATCTCTCTCAGGCGATCTGGTCAAAAGTGGTACACTAAATACACTATATTGCCAAAAGTTTCTGGACGCTGCCTTTACATGCACATGCATTCTTAATCTGTAGGGTTTAACATGGAGTTGGCCCACCCTTTGCAGCTATAACAGCTTCAACTCTTCTGGGAAGGCTTTCCACAAGGTTTAGGAGTGTGTTTATGGGAATTTTTGATCATTCTTCTAGAAGCACATTTGTGAGGTCAGGCACTGATGATGGACGAAAAGTCCTGGCACGCAGCATTAAGAATTCCTTTCACTGGAACTAAGGGGCCAAGCCCCTGAAAAGTTGAAAAACAACCCCACACCATAATCCCCCCTCTACCAACCTTTCACAAATGGACTTATTGCACAGGTGGCAACCTATCACGTTACCAGTGTTTGTAGAAGCGTCTGCATGCCTAGGTGCTTGATTTTATACACCCGTGGCCATGGAAGTGATTGGAACACCTGAATTTAATGATTAATGTCCTAATACTTTTGGCAATATAGTGTAAATGCAAGGTCAAAAACATCACAAACATGTCACCTACTAACATGTCAATCAACCATTGCCGATTACACTAAATAGGTTAACTTGAACTAAAGGTTAAGAACCATAAGTAAAATGTTTCATTGTTTTTTCCACATTAAAATGTAAGTAAAATTAAAATTGTACATCAATGAAGATCATAAACGATTTACTGCAGGTTCAGTGTAAATGCAGCCAAACTGATCTACCACAAAAGACAAGATGAAATAATATTTCGCCAGTTCAATAGAGTGCTGTGAGAAACACCTCAATTCAATCTAAAAGTTAACTTCTTTTTCCCCTGTTCGGAAAAATTATGAGTTATTTTCGTGACCAGTGAAACAACACTATTTTCTGCAAGGCGATGAGGTGTCATTTGGCTGAACAAATTTCTTTTGATGTGGCAGTGGGAGAGGATCTCCAATTTCTGTCCCGAATGTGACAGTTATATTTCCTCTTCCTCTGTAACATCCTTTACACCGCCGTCCCCTCATCACTGTCACTCAAACAGGCCCAGGATCAATATAACGTCTGGACTGATTTTCTTCTTTCATCCTGAGAAAGATGTAGGACTACAGTGGAGGAAATGAGTTCTGGCTCTGACGCCGTTTAAACGCTGTTTTCGATTTCAGACTGATGATTTAGTATGCACTATTCATCACCCTGTGAAGGACTTTGTTTTTTCTCTTTGCTGTTGAGCGGTACGACCCTGGGTGAAAAACAACTGATCATCCGTGCTGATGAGGACGAGTCTTGAACAAAAATGGTGACTGTTTTACACGGGTCAGATTAATCAATAGCAGTTTTAGTATACGTGTTCCATTCTCAGTGAGAAAAAAATTTCTGCCTCTTCATTGGAAAAATATTGGTCATTACAAAAGGTTTGTAGAACAAAAAAAAAATCAATATGCTAAACTGGCGCTGCTTAAAGTATTATAGCGATGAAGGCTATACATACTCTTTTGCCAGGAGGTCCTGGTGGGCCAGCTTCTCCAGAAGGACCAGGAGGACCCTAAAATAGAGAAATGAATGAATCAAGAACAACAGAAAACAACTGGACATTCTATTTTAGATAACAGACTTTAGGTTTATAACTAAACTTTTGTACCTAAACTTTCTTTCGCCTTGCCAACCTTACCCGATTTTGTGAAATTAACTGAACACAATTAAGAAACACTGGGGTTTCAAAAGCACACCAACGTAGGATGGATACAATTTAGCGAAATTATTCAGCTGTGTGATTGATTTGATTCTAAAATGATAAACTTCTAATCAGAAGTTATTTCTGTGAAAGCTTGTTGCTCAAAACAAACCTCTCCTCATTAAACTTTCATAGAACTGTAGCTTATAAATGGGCCTCGCAATGAGACTCTCAAGGCAAGACGTTCACATTTGTAAACCTGGAGATTCAGATACATTGAATTTAATGGGAAATTAACCAATTTCCCTGCTCTGGAAAATCCAAATTACTATAATAAATGTTAATAAGGACTGCAATTTATGGGTTGCCACTGTAGGCTCAGACAATTATATTTGACTTCCGTATATCCAATTACAGTTTATTAATCTATTTGTACTGTATATTTACTTGTGCAAGAGGAAAACACAGTGCTCTGCAATTCCAATCATTATATTTTGAGTAATTATTGCCTGAATAAAATGACAAAGTATGCAGGAAATTATAAAGGCAGTTTATAAAAAAATATATAAATTATAGTCAAAGGTACAGGATTGCACCTAAATACTGTTAATACTCACAGGTTGACCAGACTCTCCATCCTCTCCTTTTTCTCCTGGGCCTCCATCTATTCCCTGATCATTTTATAGACAAATAAACTTACAATTCACAAAATGACAAAACATTCAAACACCTTGCTGTGAATTTACCCTGCAAATGACAGTTTTATTGATTTAAATGGATTTTTGGTACTTACAGCAACACCTGGCTCACCAGGTGGACCAGGGTCTCCAGGAAAACCAACAGGGCCCTATAGTAACAGATTGAAATCAGGTTTAACACAGTTCCGTATCAATAACTTAAAACTGAATTATAACATGCCCTTAACAAATATTAGGCTCTACTAAACTAAATAAATGCCAGTTGTGTCGCACTTACAGGGTTACCCTTGGGTCCATCATCTCCAGGTGGTCCTTTGGGACCTGGAGGTCCAGCAGCACCAGAAGGACCAGCTTCACCTTTCTCTCCTCTCTCACCTTTTGGGCCCTGCAGAATATATAACAAAGATGAAAGGGCCGAATAAAGAGCCCTGAGGCACTCCATGAACAAAAGCACTCTGAGAACAATGAGTGCAGCCACGCTCTACATTCTGATATAGCAATTCAAAAGAGTTAATCAACCATTCATGTCAGTATTGACAAGCTAGAATTTTGACAGGCTGTATTTCCATCTGTAATTCATATATTCCATTAATAACAAAGTTAACATTTTAGCTTTATTCAGTTGATTTCCCCCAGAGGTCCAACTCAAGGTTTTTGTGACAAAAAGGTGTAGTTTCTGAACACCAACCAGGCATCGTTGACATGTTTAATGCAACGAGTCATATTCTGGTGTCAGAAATCCAAGAAGCTGCTTACAGTTTAATTTCAATAAATGGAAGTTGAGTATATTTTCCAAAAATTCTGGTGAAATTTGATTTCTCATGATATGACCCCTTAAAGTTAACTGACAACAGTGTGAGTAATATTTTATTATAAATGTCACTATTTTTTGTATGATGAGAGAAGGACCTTTATTGGAATCATTCCTGCAATTTAGCGACTCACTTATGTGGCCACTTAATTCAAGACGATCAATAAAGCCTGAAAAGCTTACAGGAAGTGATTACCTGCACCATCACACAGATCTCTCATGAGAACTTAACTTACCCCAGGTCCAGGCTCGCCAGGAGGTCCAGGGTTGCCAGCCTCTCCTTGTTCACCCTGTGAAGGATATTACTAGTTATAAGCTATAGCACCATACCATTTGATAAGTGCTGATTGTGAAACTCTAAAAGAACTTCCTGTCAAACTTCCATTTTAGAAACTTCCAAATTCCAATTTCAAAAGTTTCTTTGACAAACACCAGCAGAGCTAACTGTCCTAGGTGTGTCATTGTTATTTTATTTCCTAGTATGACATCTTCCACGCTTTGAAAACCCTTTGAAGATCAGAGATACCAAGTAGGAATATGCCACATTTGACTTTTGAATAGAATAAATCAGAAATACTATCTAAATAAAGCTGCATTATATTTCTTAGCAGTAGCTTACATGAACTAGTCTGGGCTGTAGTGGACATAGCACTCAAATGCTAATGGGTGGAACATCATGGTGACCGGTTACATATTCTAAATTCATCTCCACAGCCAGCTAAAGCATTAAATATTGATGGCCTGCGGGCCTGCCAAACAGCAGTGAAATGGAGGGGCATTATCAGAACTGCAGTAATGTAGGCATTAATTGTTTTGTTATACTAATTCAGATAAAAGGATGACATGAATAATAAATTAATGAAGTCTTTAAAAGAGACTTGAAATAGGTCTGTGGACGCCATATTTTTTGGGAATAAACACTGGAGCTAGGAATACTCTTACCTTCTCACCCACGGATCCCATTCCTCCTATTCCACCAGGAGGACCTTGTGGTCCCTTCAATTAAAGAAGTCAATTTGTTAAGAGGAATACGTGAAAACCATTAACTAAATCCATTTTGTTAAAGTGGTGTAATTTAATGGATTTGCTGATTGGATAAAATGTTCAATGTTGAGAGACGCTCTTACATCAGCACCGGGAGGGCCTTGAGGACCTCTGGGACCAGGCGGGCCAGGGGGACCCTGTGGAGAAACAAGAATGAGATTTCACTAATAATTGTAGGTCAATAAAAAAAGTGAAGGAAAAAATGTATTAAATGCAAAATAACACACAAATAAACAAATACTTTCCCTTTCAATTGCCAGTCAGCACCAGCATTTTTGATCATTTGCACAATTTCCTGTCCTGTATTCATGTATTTTGCATTTAAATAGGACATTGGGGAGCAACATATCAAAGGCATTAAAAAAAAAAACAGCAACAGCTATAGTTGATAATTGATTAAAACATCTTACCATAGGACCAACGTCTCCATTTTCTCCTTTCTCACCAGGTGGTCCAGGAAGACCCTGTAAAAACAAATAGATATTATTGTATATGCATTGTCACTCTTGACACTGTTGCTGTGAGGCACCCATAAAGATCCTTTGAAGAAAAGAGAAAAAGAATCTGGCCCAGACGCAGTTACTGGAGGACAGCAATAATGCTTCATTTCAGAATTGGCGGAGAAAGGCAAAAGGGCCATATGGCAAATGGAAGAGGCAGAGGCAGAGGCGGAGTGCGGGAGCATTTATTGAGTTTCAGTATCTGTCATCTTGAAATCTAACAGAGCAGCTAATATCCTTTGTCAGATTTTTCAATGCCAACACTACATTATTTGTCACCTTTTCATAGCTGGCAAAAAGCGAGGGGTGAAAAACGTAGAGGACTTTCAACACTAAGCACAATATCAAAGCTATTTTACCCAGCACAGAAACTCATCTATGCACATTTGCCAAATATATTTCCCCAGAGCGGCACAGGATTCATTTGAACATTCGAAGGGAGAACACATCCCTCGTCTAACCATTATTGAGCCCTAAAAATGCACCTAGGACACATTTTAAATCCAGAACATTGCAGGAATAAAAACGGGCAACCTAAAAGACGTTAGACGGTTAGCAGCATGCATTTTCATTTCATTTGACGCTGCTCTCCGCTAAGGGGCTATAGCTGAAAAATTCATGCCGTTTTTCAGCTTAATTAATGGCCAATTAAATGTTTTCCCCAGCAGGAAAGGTGAAACATCCATCAGTGAGAGTAACCAGGGAAGCATTAGTGTGTTGGAAGTAAAAAACACTATATCATCAGAGACCTCAGATAAAACACACCTGCATTGGTGAATAAACAAGCTAGGCATGTGACCCTGGTATCATGCGTGTTTGATCCTTGACATTTACTCCCTAATTGCCTCACCGAGCGGGGACTTCAGGGGCTGCTCATAGCCGTAACATGTCAGGAGTGAGGACATCTAAAGTCTAATTTTGTCTGATATTTACTCGCCCGATACCCACGTGACCTGCAGACTTGGCAGACGGACATATACTCGTTGGATGATTCTCATG
This sequence comes from Paracanthobrama guichenoti, assembly GCA_018749465.1. Taxonomy (NCBI): domain Eukaryota; kingdom Metazoa; phylum Chordata; class Actinopteri; order Cypriniformes; family Gobionidae; genus Paracanthobrama; species Paracanthobrama guichenoti. The sequence continues at coordinate 22,176,682 of CM031966.1, read as the reverse complement.
CTGGTAAGAGAGCTCATCAGGGCAGAAGCCCTTAGTCAGAGACCATTAACATAAACACTCATTACAGCCTGAAGGGTGTGTGTGCACTGTCCTAATGTCTATTGGACCGGGTCACTAAATGCAATTAATAAAATCCAAATGGAAGTGCATTACGCCCAATTAAAACTCAATTGAATCAAATGGCTCAGAGATTTGGTGGCGTAAGAGGACTACAGGAGCAGTCGATGTTACTCCATTACTGCAATGACTCGCCTTCAGGGGAATCAGCTAATTGATGGATCGAGGAATGGCAGAATCTTGAGGCTTCAGATCATATGATCAAATAGAAAGAGAGAGATGAGATGATTAATATAAATCTTCTACAAATACAGTGTGTTTACTACACAAACATGACACGACTGCTGATGTTTAGGGTTGGCAACAGGGCAACCAAACTGTATTCACTGACAGCGGAAAAACACATACACTGCCCAGCCCCCAACCCCCCCCAAAAAAGTCTCTGTTTGTATTTATATAGGCAAATGCTCAAAAGTGTATGATTGGATCATTATTGCAGTGATTATGTTTCTATCATGTTATATGTTTGGCAACAGTTCTTCTAACCCTCATTGATGGAGTGTGCAGCTTTTCATGTAGGAAGATACACCATGGCCATATTCCAGGATGACAAAGATTCATCGGGCTCAAATAGTGGAAGAATGGTGGTGAGGGAGCATGAAGAATCATTCTCACACATGAATTGGCACCTTTGAGTCCACACCTTAAATTCATTGAAAGTCTTTGGGATGTGCTGGAGGAGACTTTACAGAGTGCTGGACTCTTGCATTATCGATACCAGATCTGGACCAAAAAATTGATGCACCTCTTGATGGAAAAACATCAAGAGGTGCATAATTGTTTGGTCAATATCTTGTATAGACAATGCAAAGATCAAGAAATATAATAATCACTGCAATAATGATCCAATCATAGCAGTGGCGTAGCCAGATTTATTGGATCTACTTTCACTGTTCATATTATTGATATCTGATCATATTTTATTTATTTAATAAAATTTAAAAGCACAGTAAATATTTAGAGCTGCTCCAGCAGAACCAGTCAAGAACAGTGAGTAATCTTCTCTGTTTTTAGGTGTTAGATTAGTAGTAAGTAGTAGTAAGTTCATGTTTTTACTTGATATACAATTTAGTTTTAATTCAAATGAGCATGTGTGCTGAGTGAATGATCTGCAATCAAGAGCAAGAAGTGCACTCTCTCTCTCTCTCTCTCTCTCTCTCTCTCTCTCTCTCTCTCTCTCTCTCTTAACTCTCAGTAACATGCTTCTCATTTTACTTTCTTTGCTATTGCTATATAAGAACCAAACTACAATCTTCCAGCAATGTATGTGATGAAAATGGGATGTGCCACCTGTACCACTGGGGCTACGCCCCTGAATCATAGACTCTTAAGCATTTGCCTGTTTAAATCCAAACAGAGACTTTTTTTGGCTGGGCAGTGAAACAAAATGCATTTTTCTTTAATTCTCTTAATTTCTCTTTTTGTATTCTCTTTTTAATTATTCTGCTAATTGGGAGAATAGAAAGTAGGATTAGATCAGTAGTAATAATACCACCAGCAAACCAAAATTTGAACTGTCCATTCAGTGGACCCTGCATGTCTGCAGAGACTATCTACTTGTTCACAGAGCAATTCCAGCAGAAGGGGAATCAAAAGGAAATCAATTCACATCTCAAACACCTCCCAGTGCATCTACTGCCCAGGGCCACCAGCTAATGTTGTTTGTGCTGCATTAGTCTGGGTTATCATGGGACTGGGGACTCAGTGCTACACAAAATAAAAAGGTTAGCTCAAACTTAGACCGTGAATGGCACTGTGGGACTCACCTGCAGACCGATGGGACCAGGAGGTCCAGGGAAGCCCCGGGATCCTTCATCTCCCTTCTGTCCAAACATACCCTGCTGTCCACGAGGACCCGGTTCACCATCACCTCCCTGAAGTAAGCATTAGTCAGAGTCTCAATGTATTCCATATTGAAAATAACTGAAATAAGGACATTCTGGATGTGCAATCAAGACATACAGCAGGTCCAGGAGCTCCAGTAGTTCCTTGAAGACCAGGTGGACCTGGAGGACCCTGGTGGACAACACAATGAAGAAGGTGATCAGAAAAACAGATCGGTACTATGAGATGGGAATCATAAGGAATTTAATGATTCCAGTTCCTCAATAATTCAATTCTTTTAATACTTTTGAGGAAATAAGTTGTTGGAGTTGGACATGATAGTAAGGACTTGTGGTTCAGTGAGTAAGTCAAATCAGTGATTGACAATTTGATTGTGTAATTCATGTGTTCAAGACTGATTCATGACTCTTTTAGATCAATTAATAAAAGGAACTGATTAATAAACATTCATTTTGTAAATCGGACTATAATGGTATTATGGTATATAACTTAATGGTATATAATGGTTGCGCATGTTTGTTGCCAGCAAGGACAACACAAAAGATGGCCAATTTAATGTCTTTATTGTTTTTCCAAAAGAATCAGTGAAAGAGCACAGATGTGTGTCAAAAAAAAAAAAAAATCCTACTGTTTGTATAAATAAGAATTTTAAGACTGAATATACTCACATGTTCACCTTTGTCACCTTTACTTCCCTTCTGTCCTGGTTCGCCAACTTCTCCCTGGAAAGGAGTTTAAAATCAGTAATGCAATATCCATTTTGCCTTTTAAAAAAATATATAATGCATGAATCACACTCTGGTGATTCTAAATGAAAGAAACTCCATGTTGAAGTAAACAGTTTACTGTGCAGTAAAAGATATGACATTGGCAATGACCTGCATGGAGTTTTACTGTAAATGAAATGACAAATATTGTCTCTGAACTAACAGACATGACCAGATAAAGCATTGCTACACCATATTCTTGGCACGTAAGCCATGAGGCTTGTTAGAGGATACTGATGGAGAGACAACGTTTATGGTACCCTGCGCTAATTTGATTATAGGCTGCCTTTGCTGATGATGATGGATTGGCGGCAAGGGAAAGCGACTGAGAGATAGGCCTGTGTTTCAGATGGCCATGCAGTGTGTGTTTGTGAGGATGAAGAACGATCACTGTCCAGAAAGTGAGGGAGAGGAATTCTGGGAAGAGTTGAAAGATATACTAGGGTGATAGTAGAGTAATTGGTCACACTTTATATTAGGTGTCCTTAACTACTATGTACTTACATCAAAAAACTTTTGAGGTGGGATATGGGGGTAATGTTAGGGACAGGTTTGGTGGTATGGGTAGGTTTAAGGGTGGGTTAAGGGGAAAGGGAAGGGTCAACAGTGTGATTATAAATGTAATCACAGAAATTATTACAGCTGTAATTACATGCCGGTATTTTAAAAATATATAAGTACAATGTAAAAACATGTATGTACACAATAAGTGAATCGTATCAAATGATTTGTTTAAATAAAGACACCTAATATTAGACAAGACTAATTTACACAAGACTTTTATCTTGAATTAAGTTTTCTTACTTAAAAATTAGCACTTTAAATTAGTGAGCAAGGGTAATTTAGTGAGATTTTTTCTTAAAACTATTTGCCAGTTGGGATAAGAAAATATATATTGTGAGATTTTTCTGTGGTGTAAGCCTTTTTAAATTAACTTTAGATGCATTGGAACAAAACTTTCTTCCATTTAATCTGTATGGGAGCTAAGATGAAGTAAAATCCGCTACGGTCCTGTTGTGGCAACTTTGAATTGGCTGTGGGATCGGACACACCAAGAGAAGCATTGTATTAATATAATATTGTAATGTTTGGTAATGTAACGTGTCCCCTCTCTACTGTCTAAGCATATTAATGTGAATTAAAACTGCAATTAACCTTATCACCATCTTCTCCAGGTGGACCCTGAGGTCCTGCTGGACCTGGCAGACCAACTGGACCTTGAACTCCATCCCGACCGGCTGGACCTGAAGGACCTCTCTCTCCCTGAACAAAGACAGATTTTTCAGTTCAGGTCGGATTACATTCTGAATTGAAATCTTAATCATAATTTTTTACATTTACTGAAAGAAATATAGGTGGTGCTAAATTACAGGGTATGCGGTTGCTGTGCTGTAAGCAACCTTAAACTGTCACTAATAAATGTCTTATGTATATAAGAAACACATATTGATCATCTTTACTGTATATCTAATAAGTGCAATTACCGGTGCACCCTTCTCTCCAGCAGGTCCCGGGGGTCCCTGAGGTCCAGTACGTCCAGACAAGCCAATGGGGCCAGCAGGTCCTGCTGCTCCTCTCTCACCAGGGGAACCCTATAACCATCATGGACAAAACAATTAAACGTATTTGACACTAAGATACACCATAGACATACACACTATACACAAGTCTGATTTACTGAAGCATACTACATTATGGGTGTTCAAAGTGCAGGGCAGAGCATGTCAGGGGAGGCGTGGATAGGGCTGGGCGATATGACAATGTCAATCGATAGTTTTTCTATATAGTTTATCTGTATGTAAATATATCCGTGCAGCGCAGGATTGCTTAAAACATGTCAGAGCAGCAAAGAAACATGGATGAATGAGAAGAAAGAGTGGGATGTGATTGAGTTATTAAAAGCACAATAAACTGCAAAAGAGAACTGAACTCAGTACTGACAGGCAGCTTACTGTACAGTTGCTAAGGTGTTGTGAGTGTTTGTAATGATATGCTGATGTTATGGTGTTGCTATGCGTTGCTAAGGCATTCTGAGTGTTTCTAACATTGCTATGGTGACATTAAAGCATTGCTATACAGTTACTAAGTTGTTCTGAGTGTTTTTAAACATTGTTATGCTAATGTTAGGTGTTGCTATGCAGTTACTAATGTGTTTTGCTATGCGTTGCTAAGGCATTCTGAGTGTTTCTAACATTGCTATGGTGACATTAAAGCATTGCTATACAGTTACTAAGTTGTTCTGAGTGTTTTTAAACATTGTTATGCTAATGTTAGGGTGTTGCTATGCAGTTACTAATGTGTTTTGCTATGCGTTGCTAAGGCATTCTGAGTGTTTCTAACATTGCTATGGTGACATTAAAGCATTGCTATACAGTTACTAAGTTGTTCTGAGTGTTTTTAAACATTGTTATGTTAATGTTAGGGTGTTGCTATACAGTTACTAAGGCATTCTGAGTGTTTTGAACATTGCTATGCTGGTATTAGGGTGTTGATATGCAGTTACTAATGTGTAATGTTATGCTGATGTTAGGGTTTTCCTATGTGGTTGCTAAGTGTTTTTAACATTGCTATGCTGGTGTATTAGGGTGTTGCTATTCAGTTACTAAGGTGTTTTGCTATGTGGTTGCTAAGGCATTCTGAGCATTTTTAACACTGCTATGAAGGTTTTAGGATGTTGCTATGCAGTTGCTAAGGCATTATGAGTGCTTTTAACACTGCTATGAAGGTTTTAGGATGTTGCTATGCAGTTGCTAAGGCATTATGAGTGTTTTTAACACTGCTATGAAGGTTTTAGGATGTTGCTATGCGGTTGCTAAGGCATTATGAGTGTTTTTAACACTGCTATGAAGGTATTAGGATGTTGCTATGTGATTGCTAAGGCATTATGGGTGTTTTTAACACTGCTATGAAGGTGTTAGGGTGTTGCTATACAGTTACTAAGGCATTCTGAGTGTTTTGAACATTGCTATGCTGGTATTAGGGTGTTGATATGCAGTTACTAATGTGTAATGTTATGCTGATGTTAGGGTTTTGCTATGTGGTTGCTAACGTGTTCTGAGTATTTTAAACATTGCTATGCTGGTGTGTTAGGGTGTTGCTATTCAGTTACTAAGGTGTTCTGAGTGTTTTGAATATTGCTATGCTGGTGTTAGGGTGTTGCTATACAGTTATTAAGGTGTTCTGCGTATTTTGAATATTGGTGTGCTGGTGTTAAATTGTTGCTATACAGTTATTAAGGTGTTCTGAGTGTTTTTAACACTGCTATGCTGGTGATAGGGTGTTGCTATGCGGCAGCTAATGTGTTCTGAGTGTTTGCTTTGACTGATGTTGCTTTGCAGCTGCTACTGTAAGCTTAGGCCTCCTCTGTGTTTTTAACATGTTGCTAAATGGATGTTTGGATGTTGATATGCAGTTGCTAAGGTGTTCTGAGTGATTTTAAAGTTGTTATGCTGATGTTGGGGTGTTACTATACACTAATGTGTAATATCACATTGATGTTATGGTGTTGCTATGCGTTGCTAAGACTTTCTTTTTTAGAAACTAAGTGTTTCTAACGTTGTTATGCTAATGTTAGGTTATTTAGGTTATTATTTCTATGCATTTACTAAGGTGTGTTCTGAGTATTTCAAACATTGGTATGCTGGTGTTGGGGTGTTGCTATGCAGTTACTAATGTGTAATGATGTTATGCTGATGTTAGGGTTTTGCTATGCAGTTGCTAAGGCATTCTGAGTGTTTTGAACATTGCTATGCTGGTGTTGCTATACAGTTACTAAGGTGTCCTGAGTATTTTTAACATTGCTATGTTGGTTTTAAGGTGTTGTTATACAGTTACTATGGTGTAGTGTGGGACAATTTATGCATCAAATTGCACCTGATAGTGATGTTTGCCTTTGCAAGCACTGCAAAATAAATCAGTGCACAGGGTTAGTGCAGAGGGTCTGTATCAAACATGAATGAGGGGAGCTGTTCAAGGACCATACAACTTTCTGTTGGGTGCCAAATGTACTCTTACTAGTGGCTGAACATGCCCTTACACTCATTATCTCTCTTTCTAAATGTGGTTTAATTTGTAGACCCCTGCATCTTCATACAAATGCAAATGTATTCTTTATCAGACTGACACAGTTGAATTTAAAACTCCTCAATGACTTTTCATCCATCCATTCTAATCTCGCAGTGCACTGTCAAGGCCTGAAAAAGAGCAATTATAGGGTGACAATACTTGTCTATTTTTTCCTTAAGAGAAATTAATCGGTGAAGAAAAGAATGTGATTTTAATTCAAGAAGCTTGAGGACATTCAACATCATGCCGTCACATAAAATCTAATAAAACAGCTATGGTGTAAAATGTCAAGAGGAGGTAATTACGAACTGGTGCTGTGAATTTATCTCAAGACACTGTGGTGGTCACCATCACACCCTCTAGCGTTAACTAATGCCAGTGCATGTTCTGTAAGAGGCACTCCGGAAGACATCGATCCAACTGTGTCCGATTCGGTATCTCTCATTCAGAGAGAGTATGAATCAGCTGTGCACTCTTCTTTGTTTGTGCATGTGTTTGGTAGCAAAGAACACTTTTTAAATCCTTAATGGTGTTTTTGAGCCTTAGATCTTCCTGACCACTCCCTCAACCCTCTCAGACTCCTACATATTGAATGCCGCTTTTGGGAAAATGAGCTTTTCACACTGAATGATGGGAAACCATGGAAACAGAGTACTTACAACAGGGCCAGGGGGGCCCTGAGGGCCCTCAGCTCCTTTCAAACCAGGTGGACCCTGCAGAGGGCAAAAGAGAAAGAGAAAGAAGAACAAAATATGGGTGAATAAATAGGCCTAACAAACAGGTTCATATCAAAGTGTCAGAGTTGGCCATTTTCTCTTGAGCATTATCCAACACATCATCTATTGATGCTCAAAGCCAGATATAAACATGCACTGTATGTTTTAGTGCACCATGTTTGAGCAAACAAAACTACCTCCAGCTCATAACTGAGATAGCACATCTAACACGCAATATGACCAACAAAGAAAAAACTCATAATGGAGATTTCATGTTTAAAGCTTTTGAGAAACCACACTGAAAGTGCTCATAGTTGTTCTTTTTCAAACTTTGGTTCTTGCAAGCATCATGACTAATAACGTGCAAAAACCTGTGAAAACCTGTGACATTAAACCTAGTTCTACATATTTGTCGTGCTAAGGTTGAATCTATTGAATTTGAGAACTACGGATTAAATTTTATATTATTATAACACAAAGCTATTGGCTTCAGAAAGTCTTTTTGAGTTTTGTCCTTTTTGGAATTATTACTTTCAGCACAGGATCAAAATTATTCTATTTCTGTGATTTTTTTGCTCATAGACTTAACCCTTGCTTGAAATATTACCTGGAATACCGTGGGAGATCCTGAGAGAATACTACTCTATTAAATTCTTATGAACTTTTATTCTGCAATTCCATAAATAAATCCAGCGATATGGTGATCTCATGAAGCTCTCAGGTTACACCTACCGAATTGTGAACTTTTTATTAAAAGGAATAGCTAACCCAAAAATGAAAATATCTACCCTCATGTTGCTACAAACTTTGCTATATTTTACATAGATTTGCTGTCAAGCCATATTTGGGACCCTGGACCACAAAACCAGTTGTAAGTCGCACGGGTATATTTGTGGCAATAGCCAACAATATATCGTATGGGTCAACATTATTGATTTTTCTTTTATGCCAAAAATCATTAGGATATTAAGATCATGCTCCATGAAGATATTTTGTAAATTTCCTACCGTAAATATATAAAAAATGTATTATTAGTAGTAATATGCATTGATAAGGACTTAATTTGGACAACTTTAAAGGCCATTTCCTCAATATTTAGATTTCTGTGCACCCTCAGATTCCAGATTTTCAAATAGTAGTATCTCGGCCAAATATTGTCCTATCTTAAAAAAAAAAAAAAACATACATCAAAGAAAAGCTTATTGACCCCTATGACTGGTTTTGTGGTCCAGGGTCACATTTGGTTCAGGAGTCAGAAATAGATAATGATATAAATTTAATTTTGTTCCTCATAAAAGCTAGTGTAAAATAGTGGCACAAGTTATAAGGACCACTTTTATGGCATTTTTATGGTCCTTTTAGCAGCTTTTGTAGTTGTATGGATTTTTTATTTATTTAAAGGAACACGCCGACTTTTTGGGACTTTAGCTTATTCACCGTATCCCCCAGAGTTAGATAAGTCCATACATACCATTCTCATCTCCGTGCGTGCCATAACTCTTGTCTGACGCACCCACCGCTAGCCTAGCTTAGCACAAAGACTGGAGGTAAACGGCTCCAGCTAGCCTACTGCTCAATAAGTGACAAAATAACGCCAACATTTTCCTATTTACATGTTGTGATGTGTATAGTTACATCGTGTACTAAGACCAACGGAAAATGAAAAGTTGCAATTTTCTAGACCGATATGGCTAGGAGCTATAGTACTCGCATTCCTGCGTAATAATCCAGGAACTTTGCTGCCGTACCATGGGTGCAGCAGCGTAATGACATTATGTAGCGCCTGAAAATAGGCTAACTTCTGTCAACATAACCAACGTGACAACCTGCTTGCACAGAGAGCATGCTGGGGACTATTTTCAGGAATGAGAGTGTAATTCCTAGCCATATCGCTCTAGAAAACTTTTCATTTTCCGTTGGTCTTAGTACACGATGTAACTATACACATCACAACATGCAAATAGGAAAATGTTGCCGTTTTTTTGTCACTTATTGTGACTCCAGGCTTTGTGCTAAGCTAGGCTAGTGGTGGGTGCATCAGAGTTATGGGATGCACAGAGATAAAAATGGTATGTATGGACTATGTATGTATCTAACTCTGGGGGATACGGAGAATAAGCTAAAGTCCTAAAAAGTCAGCGTGTTCCTTTAATCTTGTTTTGTGTTCCACAGAAAAAAAACAACGTTTGGTATGACATGAGCGTGAGTAAATTATGACAGAATTGTTCTTTTTGAGTGAATTATTTCTAACAATGAGCAAAAGTAAATCAGGAAGTGAGAAGCATACACACACCCATATCATGACAGACTGTTGAGTTCTACTGCTTCTAAACTAATTTGTGCTTGCATAAACTACAACAAACTGACAGTGGGTTTGGTCTCTTCTGACTGTGGGTTTCATTAATCTCTGTTTGAGAGAGAAATCCACAGAACTCGACTGCCTGCTGGTTCTGCCTCTACACGACTGATATTTACTGGCCTCTTTTTCTCTCACAGGACAGTTGTCAACTGGGGCAGAGTAAAAAAATCATAGAGCTGAAAAGAGCTCTTGTGTGTTGGGAAATTTGTGACTATGCACATTTAAATGAACTTTTGGTTCCATAAATGACACTTATATACTAATATAAAATTAATTTAAAATACCCTGTAGATGTGTATGTTTCATGAATCTCCTTGTAGGTGCATCTGTGTGTGTGTGTGTCAGGGTTCATGGAGATGCTGTCATGTTTTGTGTGCTTATGTGTGTGAGGGCTTGAGATTGCCTCTCTAAAGGGCAGACACACACGGTGGTCTCAGTAATAACTGTTGCTGTCCTAAGAGAGAGAGAAAAAAAATCACCCCAGTGGAAAACAATCAGGCAGCGCATTGAGAGCCAGCCTGTGCCACTGACCTTGAGATCAGACATCAACAATGAACAAACAACCTCATCTCCAAAAATCTAATTGGTAACATTTCCAATTAAATCATTCTCTGGCCAGATAATACATATAAAAGACAACAACCCAGTCACTTCAAAAGGTGGTAAAGGGATAAATGTGAGCTGCAGCCAAATTAGCATAATGTACCTCTGCATTAAACAATGCAAAGTTAGTTTTTTTTAGAGGTTATACGCCCTATTAAAATCTTGGTGGAGTGTATTGAAGTCCAATTCCGTGGCTGTAATGAGCCAAGGCTGCTGTCTAACTCTCTGCCTATCTCTAAGATTAGGAGGATTTATTGCAGTGATTTTTTCGCGACAGGAGCACGATCTTACCGTCACTCCGGGAAGACCTCTTTCTCCCGGGAACCCTCTCAGTCCTGGAGGACCGTCTTTTCCTGGACTGCCCTGAGGACCTGGATCTCCCTGCGGACAGACAGTTGGCAATTGAACATTTTATTGAACTTCAAATATAATGAACAGAAAATTTATACCAAATGAATTTTAAGCTGATGCTAATGAGCTTTGAACTGATGAAATGATTCTGAATTATTGCTATCTTCAAATCCACCATGGCTAGCGCTGGCAGTTCAATTAAATTAATATTTCTGACTTCACAGCATGATTAAAACTGAAATGTGTAAATTTTATATAATGAAACACAGGCCTGTTGAAACAAAATTTTTACACCACATTCTTTTTTTTGGGAGAAAACAGTTTGCAATAGGAATGAGTATTTAAACATCAGAAAACACATTTGAACTTTAAAATATAATGAGATTTAAATATAAGAACATTTAAACACAAATATGCTGATATGTCCAACTGATGCTAGTAAAATTTAAAAGACAAAATTTCATACACTACTAAGTTTGGGGACGGTAAGCTTTTTTAGGTCTCTTGCTCACCAAGGCTGCACTTATTTGATCAAAAATACAGAAAAACTGTAATATTGTGAAAATTTATTACAATTTAAAATAACTGTTTTCGATTTTAATGTATTTTCAAATGTAATTTATTTCTGTAATTACAAAGCTGAATTTTCAGCATCATTACTCCAGTCTTGAGTGTCACATGATCCTTCAGAAATCATTCTAAGATCTGATTTGGAGCTTGAAAAACATTTCTTATTTTAATCAATTTTGAAAACAGTTTAGCTGCTAAATATTTTTTGTGACATTTTGGATTCTTTGATGAATAGAAAGTTTAAAAGAATGAATTAATTTGAAACAGAAACCCTTTGTAACATAAAAGTCTTCACTGTCAATCTTGATTAACTGAATGCGTCATTGCATAATAAAGTATTAACGTATTAATTTATTAACCTACTGACCCTATACTTTTGTACATTAGTGTACATTATTGGTAGCTCCTAATAAACTTCTGTTCATAAAGCAATAGCTCTGGTAGGTCGACACTTTAGCGAAACATTTTAGCAGAATTAATGCAAGCCTGAATAAAAAAGTAATACTAATACTGAATGTGTCTTGAGGGGCCAACAAGTGCAGTAAACTGCAATCAGACGTGCCTGCCTGAGGGGCTCAAGAGTACATTTTGGAGATTTAAAATTGCTAGAAAGCTTAACAGTTTTACTGTAGCCCTTTGAAAGACGACCTTCACTTGACCTCAGTGTCTCTGCATTTTGATTGTCACATGTCTAATAAGAAGCAAAATCAGGAAAACAACTGCAGAAAGATTGTGCGTCTGACCACTCAGACTGCAGCAGCATATTCTGCCTCCGGGGTTTTCACTCATGTCTGACAGTTTGTCTAAAGTGGGCCGATCAAGTGGGCAGATTAAAGTGTCTCCGTTCAGGAGTGACAGATATTGAAACTGAGACAGGAAGGTTGGACACTCAGAGAAATTCAGTTCGGCTTTTAAAAGCCACGTCTACTAACAATTTAGACTCTATTTAGAAAGGGAATTCAACAATTCTCCACAGTACTGATGTTATAGCGCTGGAAAACTTGGATGCACTTGGACAGATCGAGTTTTTGGTCAACAAATTGATGTTCAGTGGCTCTTTTTTGTCCAAGAAATAATCAATGTGGGTCATAATTAATAATTTTTAGTTCTGTTTGAACTTACTTGTTTGTTAGGCGCGTATTCTGTAGTTTTCCAATAAAAGGAGCTGAAATTTAGTTATTAATATTCCAAAACAATCAATTATTTTCTGATTGTCTTTGCCATCCATATTTTCTGTATGCCATTTTGGCAAAAAGTCATATAAACATGAAAGTCATTCACCTTTGCACCTTCTTTTCCACCAGCACCTGGAAGACCTTGCTCTCCGGGGGGACCAGGGGGTCCAGGATGTCCTCTCTCACCAATAGGGCCGGTTTCTCCTGTTGGACCCTTTCAGGCCATTACATACATATTTGTGTGATATTGAAAGGCAAGGTCTTTCTGCTTAACTCAAATGAGAAATACAGTAATAAATACTGTGAAAACATGAGCGCCTACCTGTGGTCCAACAACACCTCCAGGTCCTGGTGGGCCAGTTTTGCCTTGGAAACCCTAGGGGAAATCACAGCAATTACCACCTGAAAAATCTGTCAAACAATCAGTCAATCAATCAGTCAATCAATCATCGATGGACCATCAAGTACAACTATAAATTATATGACAGACTGTTCTGGGCAAAAAATGTTTTAGCTGCAGTACTTCACACTATTGCTCTTAAATGTGATAAACAAACATCTCCCACTGAGCCAGGTCATTATTAATAAAGCCTCTGCCTGGATCAGACAGGTTTACACATAACTTGGAGGGCTTATTCAGTTCCTGGTTGCTTCTTTGAACATGCTTAGTCTCTCTTCCCAGATGCTCGAGCACCTGATGAGTGATGTCTGCTATAGGTTATCATTTAGATATAGCTATTTGGCTAGCACATCTATAAACGTGAGTGATTGGAAACACTTACAGTTTCTCCCCGCTGACCAGGGTGACCGGGCAGCCCGTCCTTTCCAGGTGGTCCCTAAAACACAAAAAGTGATGGTATATTTGTAAATGACACTTAAAGCATCTAAAACGGGATGGAGGATTCTGTAACACAAACAGGTACTTACAGGGGGGCCCTTTGGTCCTGAGAAACCAACGGGACCCTGGGGCCCTTGAGGTCCCTGGAACAGACAGGAAAATTTGTATATTTAGTGAAAGGTCTACTCTTTTAATTGGTTTTACTTAAAAATAAGGTAATAAAGCAGGACACATTGCAATATCAGCATCAGAATATGTATCAGAATATCTCTATATAAAGGAAGTTATCAGAATCTTAAATGTGTGCTTGAAATGAACGAGTTGAAAGGTTGAAAAAAGGAAGCAACATTTATAAACACACACAAAAACAAAACATCAATAAAATATCACAAGCTGAAATTGTTGAAAGTGCAATGTAGGTACAGTCAGCATGGCTTTTGACATGCTTAAAAAAAATCCTACAGATTCAGACTGACAAACGGAATAAATAAAGAGGAAAACACTGAAAGAATAGAGGAAGAAACAGGAACAAGATTTCACAGCAGAGATAAACAGCGCAACATCAGATTTTGAGTGATGCGCGCCTTGGACAACAGCCTTCCAGTGGTCTAATGCTCAAGAGCTCTTCATAAATCTATAATAGCTTTCAGACGAAAACACAGGTCTGGTGGTAAGTCCTCTTATCTGGAGTACACCCACATGCTGGGCTAATCCTCACTGCGCTTCCTGCAAAAGCCCCCTCTCGGAGCGCTTCAAGCCGTACACCATCTCACTGTAGATAGAATGATGGGATGAAAATGTTTTCTGCTGCAATGCATTCTTGGTGGCACTTACTCTCTCTCCGGGTGGACCAGGTGGACCGTCGTTGCCCGCTGTGCCCTGTGGGATAATGAAAGGAAAGCATAAGGACTGTGCAAAGGAAGTGATTGACAAATACACAGGCTGAAGGAAGTTGTACCTTAGGGCCTGGTTTTCCTGTTGGGCCTCTGGCACCACGTGCGCCACGGGGACCCTAAAAATTCAGCATATTTAAGACTTAGTGACTTGCATAATTAAATTCAGCATAAATGCTTATTATTGTAATGCAAATTTAAGTGAAAATGGAAGGTGATTGGGGGAAGTGCTGAAGCAGTACATACCGTCGGACCTCTTTGCCCTCTTGGACCGGATTTCCCTGCCACCCCCTTTGAAAAGAAAGAAAAATGAGTGTGGTAAAGATTGAGGGTGAATTCAATAGCTACACAAAGCAAATCCAATCGCTGCAGCTGTTGCCGTTATTTTTGCCAAGATGAGATGGCAGTGTGTATGGGGGAAAACAAGCATTGGATACCTTCCCCTAGGATTTATGGGAGCCACAGCAATATTTGTTTCAGATGAGGTGTACTAAAACCACAGAAACATACAGTGGCATTTTGCTCCCTGCACATGAACTAAACAAAAATAGCAGCTTGCCATTTAGTTATGAATAATTACAAATGCTTAGGGCATAGTTGCTTTCGCTGAGAGGTTTCCCATGAACAATATTGGACAAACCCAAGGTTTCATTCCAAGTGAGAGCGATTCCCAAAGCATTAATAGGTGAGACTCTCTCAAGGGAAATACTTGATTCGTTTTCCTTGGTGGTAGTCACCACCATTTACAGTTTCTATGCCATATATGGGCTTGCGGAGCGTGATGTACTGTTTGCAGACTCAGCATGTGTTGAAATGTTTTCATAGTTTTACATCTATTGGGAGAAATTTCTGAATTACTGCTTAAGAAATGGTCATAAACATATACAGTATACACGTATCCATTGCTTTGATATACAAAATGCATCTAAAATGTAAATGTAAGTGGAATTTACCACAGGCTCTCTTTAGCACAACGGTGCTACTGATGTAGCGCAATGCTAACACGTGAAAAAATTACTCCCTAAACAAGGTAATTTCAGTGTTGAAAGTGATAGATAATAAAACAAAACAAAATAAAATGTGCATAATGTGCATAGGGGATAAGCTAAGCTAGTAAGCTAATTGGCCTGTAGCATGCTAAGCTGGTACACTGAGCGGTAGCTTGAAAAATGAAAAGCTAACTAAAAAACAAAACAACGTTTCATTTCATCTACAGCTTTGGTTATATACTATTGCAAGCAAAATATAACTTAAAAGACATTAATGGTCATAATAATATAGCTTAGACAACAAACCTGTACATTATAAAGCGATTTTGTAAGATTTCTATTCAGGTTCTCTGGACTCAATATAACAGATTTTATTGACACTACCTCGATTTTACTGCATAAGTGTGAAGGTAAATCCAAAAGCAAATGTAAAGGTAAACATCAACAGAAAAGTAACTATACATGTAAAAGAGATGACCTTTGGCTTAATGGATTCACACACTTTTGCATACTTTCTAAAATTGAATAGTTTTCCAGATGCGTGATCATCTTTGAACCACGTAAACACAATCGTTCCAGCATCTTTTGTTGTCATGTATTGATTTGTGTCCATGTTTTTGTACAAAATCATCACACAAATCTTTTCATAAAAGGAATCAATCAGCCTTTTTCATTTGTTTGTTATAATGCAGTGTGCACTTCACACAAAGCAGGTTGGAAGAATCCATCTCACCCTGGCTCCTTTCTCTCCGTTGGCTCCTGGGAATCCGGGGAAACCGGTCGAACCCTGCAAATCAAAGAAAAAGACTTAAGGGAGGAAGGGAAGGCAGCAAGGCCTGCATATTAATGAGGGATGAACTCCAAGAGTCCCGACTGATTCCGACAGCTAAATGCCATTACGATCTGTTAGCATTAGCATCTTTGGTTTTGCTACTTCCACTGTAGAGTTTTAAATAGCTGTGAGACTCCTTTGTCCCCAGCTTTTTTTAAAGAATAACAATTCAGTGAGCGGTAGACTTGAATGCGTATGATATATCCCAAGATAAACAAGGCTGATCTCGATTGTCAGTTTCCTTGTTTTGTTTGCACAAGACTAAGCGCAGGAGAGCTCAGGAAGGGATCGCTTGTCAGTGTGGAAATACAACAGGGTCCACCAAGGATGGAGGACGATATAATCAACCAAAACAACAGATGCTGGATGAAAACAAATGGCCACTCGTTCAGATAAACAACCAAACAGAGTTAAGATTAAGAGTCACTACTGATGAGTCTTAATCGCACTCATTCTCACTTCCTGTCTGTTTCTTTCTCTCATTCTCAATGCAGTAAATTAAAAACAGCTTACCCACGTTCCTCAATCCTGGCAGCGGTATAAGCATTCAAGAAAGAAAATCAATACACTGTTTTACACATTCATTTTAAGGCCAGGCCTCAGAGTCATGCCCTGCAGAAATCAGGTTTGATTTACCACAAAAGATATTATGAAACTGCATAGGTGAGACACTGACGAATAAGCAATGACACTCTATAAAAATGGCACAACTCGGAAGCCAGTAACCACTCAGACGGTGATGACTGGTCTTCAAAAGTGCACTTCATGATAATTTGAGAGTTGGCAGGCTGTTTGAATCCATTCCAGAGATGATGGCATGTCAAAGTGCTTGTAATCACATCACTTGTCTTTCGTTCGTTAATGCTGCTAAATAGAAGCAGATTTACGAGACTGTAAATCTAGCACCATAGTCAGCACCTCTGCTAGGACAGGGCTTTATTCCATATTATTCCAGTCAATTCAAAGGTGAAATATTTTTCTACTCCATTATCGGCACCAAAAGGAACTGCAAAAATAGGGAATGAGGTTTCCCAAACACTCTAACAGAGCGAGGTTCTCCAATATGTATACTTGCACAGTATTGGGCCAGATTTACTAAACAGGGCAAATTAGCATGAGAGTGCACTCCCATAAAAGCACAGATGGGAGTGGAAAGTTCTGTGCATGGTTTACTGACGACCTACAAATTAAAGAACACAGGCGGAGCCGGATCATTTCCATAATAATCAACGCTATCTACCAAGAGCAGCACAAATTAGCGTCTGGTTTAAGACATGCTTTTTGGCCGGTAAATAACGTTGCAAATACCAGTAAATAAATTTTGCGTCTGAAAGGGAAACTCCTACAAATGCATATGCAAAAAGGTCATCCACAAAAATAACGCAATGCAAATTTTTCATTGCGTGTCTTTAGTAAATCCTGGCAGTAGTTTTTTTTTTACGCCAAAAGAGGGTTTGAGCTGACGCGAGCAGTTAGTAAATCTGGCCCATAGTATGTTAAATGGAGTGGTCCACTGAAAAGTTCAGTAATGTAATGTAACAAAATAAAAATAAAGCTCATTCATGTTAATAAATATTAAATAATTCATATTTACAAAATTTGATATTGTTGTCTTTATAATATCCTTTTAAGATGGCGGATGCAGCATGTTTGGTAATGAAAGAAAGAAAAAATTCAGTGGCTCAAAGGATAGTTCACCCAAAAATGATTCTGTCATCATTTACTCACCCTCATGTTGCTCCAAACTGATAAGACTTTCGTTCATCTTCGAAACACAAATGAAGATATTTTACATGAAATCTTAGAGCTTTCTGTCCCTCCATTGACAGCTACACACCTACCACTTGGACGCTTCAAAAAGTTCATAAAGAGATTGTAAAACTAATCCATATGAATTTAGTCCAAATTTTCTGAAGAGATACGATCGCTTTATATGATGAACAGATTTAATTTAGGCTATTATTCACATACAAAAATTCATCAACTTACATCAGTTATGATAGACGGAAGTTCAGACATGCTCGCTTGAAGTGCGAGAAAATTAGGTTCATTCTCGTGTTACGCAGCACGTTTGAGCTTCTGCAAGAACCAATGAGGTTCATTCTCGTGTGACGCAACACGTTTGAGCTTCAGCAAGAACCAATGAGGTTCATTCTCGTGTTACGCAGCACGTTTGAGCTTCTGCAAGAACCAATGAGGTTCATTCTCGTGTTACGCAGCACGTTTGAGCTTCTGCAAGAACCAATGAGGTTCATTCTCGTGTTACGCAGCACGTTTGAGCTTCTGCAAGAACCAATGAGGTTCATTCTCGTGTGACGCAACACGTTTGAGCTTCTGCAAGAACCAATGAGGTTCATTCTCGTGTGACGCAACACGTTTGAGTTTTCCACAAGAACCAATGAGGTTCATTCTCGTGTTACGCAGCACGTTTGAGCTTCAGCAAGAACCAATGAGGTTCATTCTCGTATTACACAGCACGTTTGAGCTTCAGCAAGAACCAATGAGGTTCATTCTCATGTTACGCAGCACGTTTGAGCTTCTGCAAGAACCAATGAGGTTCATTCTCGTGTGACGCAACACGTTTGAGTTTTCCACAAGAACCAATGAGGTTCATTCTCGTGTGACGCAACACGTTTGAGTTTTCCACAAGAACCAATGAGGTTCATTCTCGTGTTACGCAGCACGTTTGAGCTTCAGCAAGAACCAATGAGGTTCATTCTCGTGTTACGCAGCACGTTTGAGCTTCAACAAGAACCAATGAGGTTCATTCTCGTGTTACGCAGCACGTTTGAGCTTCAGCAAGAACCAATGAGGTTCATTCTCGTATTACACAGCACGTTTGAGCTTCAGCAAGAACCAATGAGGTTCATTCTCGTGTTACACAGCACGTTTGAGCTTCAGCAAGAACCAATGAGGTTCATTCTCGTGTTACACAGCACGTTTGAGTTTTCCACAAGAACCAATGAGGTTCATTCTCGTGTTACGTAGCACGTTTGAGCTTCAGCAAGAACCAATGAGGTTCATTCTCGTGTTACGCAGCACATTTGAGCTTCAGCAAGAACCAATGAAGTTCATTCTTGTGTTAATGTAAATGTAAATAAAAGCCTGAATTCAGTCTGTTCATCATATAAAGTAATCAAGTCTCTTCAGAAAATCTGGACTAAACTGCTCGATTCAGATGGATTCGTTTTACGATCACTTTTTGAAGTGTCAAAGTGGTCGTTGCGTGGACTGTCAACGGAGGGACAGAAATCTCTTAGATATTGAAGATAAACGAAAGTCTTACGGGTATGGAACGACATGAGGGTGAGTAATCGATGACCTTTTTTCATTTTTGGGTGAAATAACCATTTAAGTTTAACTTCATTAAATTAATCATATTACGAAAAGATGCACCAACAGTGTGCAAAAATCTTCCAATGACATAAGAACATGTTTTAAAAGCTTAAAATTCTCAGAAAACAAGTCCTTATCTTAAAACAGCTTTTTATCTTATGCAGTTTTGCTACTCATATATATATATATATATATATATATATATATATATTCTTTCTTGTTTTAGGATGTTTAGATATTTTGATTGGCAACATTTTTAATAAATTATAAATGACCGTGCAATGCACTTATAAATTTACCAAGCAATGTACAATATTGTGAACTGAAACCAATTTTACCACCTAGCTGTAATGACGTCAAAGTTATAGAAGGTTTCCAGACTTGAAAGACCACTTAAGGTCTAATTTGGGGCTGGCTTGAGCCAGATTGGGTACTGCTGTTACAGCTGATGCTGTTGTTGATGAAAGGCGCTGAGGTCTGACACATGCATCTGTGCTCAGAGTTCTCCTCACTGCCTGCGTGACCAGCATCCCCAACAGCAGAGGGAACAATCCTGGCATGAGCTCCTCATTTTAAAAGAGCCTTACTCGGTGCAGCATGCATAATGCATTCTCGGGAGGGCATTAGTTCATGCTAATGAGCCAAGTTGTTGTTTAGCTCATAAGTGAAACAATCGTGATGCAGGTACAGGTGTCATGTTCAATATAAGTGCATACCTTTGGCCCTTGACGTCCTGGATAGCCAGGCAATCCCGGAACACCAAGTTTGCCCTGGAGGAAAACAAGCCAAAGATCATTAGTGCAAGAACATCTTTGGACAAACAAAAACAAAAAAACTCATTTAATATTAATATTCAAAACACAAACTCTGCATCAGTTCCCGGTTCCCCACGCCTCGCTAATTAACTAATCACAGTAAACCGAAATCAACAAGCAGTGTACCTTTTCTCCAGCAGGTCCCAGGGGTCCAGGCTCACCGTTGGGGCCCGCACGACCCTTCGGGCCCTCCGGTCCATCCTCACCTCTGGGTCCGGCCAATCCAAGTTCACCCTGAACATACACAGAAAGCAACCCAATCAGTGCGGCCCTTCATAGGGTAAAATTAGCATGGGCTGGAAGCCAGCAAGGCTGGATGCTGTTTATTTACCCTGTCGCCTTTGAGACCCATGTCTCCCTTGAATCCTGGGAAACCGTCCTCACCCTGAAAAGCAGGATGAGAAAAAAATACATTATGGAAAACATATATTGATGAAGATATACCTTCTGCATATAAATACAGCAATTAATTATTTGTAGTTGTACTAGACTTCCATCTGCTGACAATGACGCAGTACTGCAACACTATCAATGACTTTTATTCAGGTACAATATTGTGTATATAGAGCTTTTTAGCTGAAATACACTTGAATATGAGTGTGTTAATGACTAAAAGTGAGCTAAAAGTATGCTAATTGTTATGATTTATGATGTTGATTTATGATTAAATTCTCATTTTCTGTCACTAAGCACCAGCCTGAATCTTTTACATTAATTTGCATGTTGCAACTTTGTGACCTGCATTGTCACCTCAACTAATGCTTTATTTATGTGGATATGGACACGGCTAGACACTCAGTTTTGTTATGATGGCACTGCAATCCCACCGTCAGTTGAGTATCACTCTCAAACATTTTCTCAAACGCAAGTTACGTAATCAGGTTACTTTTTTCAAGTAACTAGTAAAGTAATGCATTACTTTTAAATTTAAACAAAATATCTGAATTACTACTGATTACTAATTCTCATTTTCTGTCACCAAGCACCAGTCTGAATCGTTCACATTCATTTGCATGATGCAACTTTGTGATCTGCATTGTCACCTCAACTAATGCTTTATTTATGTGGATACGGAAACGGCTAGACACTCAGTTTTGTTATGATGGCACTGCAGTCCCACCGTCAGTTGAGTATCATTATCAAACATTTGAGACTGCAATCTGATTAGCAATCATTTCAAAATGTGTTGATGGGTTTTGAAAAGGGAAAAGAAGAGGTTTACGTGGATCTGGACGCACTTAATGGTGATGGAGTGATTTTGTGTCTTGAATAAGTGTTATGACACTCTCTCTGCATGATTAAACAGCACTTATGATGTGATGTTCAAGTGCACAGAATGTTTAGTAGCTAATGGACTCTTTATATGCAGATTTACTGACCAGTATGTCATTGCAGTGATTCTTAGTACAAGTTATAACGTCTAGCTAAGGGTACACCATAGCGCGGACAGTTTCTCCCTATCTTCGCTCAGAAAAGATGCGGATTTATGCATACCTTCTCTCCTTTGCCTCCCTTCAGACCACGAACGCCGTCAGCACCCTATAAGACGGAGAGCATGTGATCAAGCAAAGCTCACAAACTTATCGCACACCAATAAATCTTTATCAAACACAAAAAATGCTTTACCTTCACACCGCGAGGGCCAGGATAGCCGATGGGGCCCTGGGGACCAGGTTGGCCCTGAAAATGACAACATTGAAAAATTATGAAATGTGTGCGGTGAGGAATGAAAATCTGTGGCTGAAGTAACCTTGCAAGAGGTTTATAGCTAAACACACTGATCAAAAACTGACTTCTTAATCTGAAATAATTTAAACATTCAAACTAACTGAGAGTAAATGTATAATGTAAAAAAGGGCAGTAAAAAAAAAAACTTTTTTTGTTGTTGCAGTTTTACTAGTCTGATAACTAACTGATCATAAAAATTATTTTAGATTGATTAAGACATATTCAGTGTAAAACTCCCTAAAATTGTGTTTGCTTGCTTACCAAAGCTCCTTTCTCTCCAGGTGGACCCTCTTTACCAGGATGTCCCTGTAGAATAAAGAAAGTTTATTGTAAAGTGACAGATGAGAGACATAACCAACTGTTTAGTGTCTGACAATAGCTAAAGTTATCAAAGTCTGTATGTGCCATAAAACACATTTTCTCTATTATGATGCTCAGTGTTATTCAAGTAATCAGGTTTACTTTTTAAACTTTTAAATTTACACCAAAACATCTGAATTACTACTGAGTACTAAGTACTTTGTTTTCCCATTTATTGACCGACCGCTCTCCTGTCGCCATGTTGAGAGAAATCAGGAGTCAGTGCAGATGCATTGTGTGCACTGTGTGAACATGATGGTTATTGTAGTTCTAGACTAAATGCAAACATGCATTTACTCATGTCACTAACACAAAAGCAGATTCAGTAATCCTCAAAATGAAGTAAGTGGAGTGTTGAACTTTCTTCTCCTGTGTCCTATTCTTCAGCAAACCAGAATGGCTCCACAGCTGAAAGGTTTGTTTGAGCTGCGCCCTCTACTGTACAGGCATGAATTTGCATTTCCTTCAGCCTGACGCTTATTCAATTCACTTTCGGGTGTGAAAGGGTTTTTACCTTTGCCAAAAAGAGAACTTTGTATGTGTCTTATTAAAAAACAAGCAAGCAAGCCCAGCCCAGGTGAAAAAAAGTAACACAAATGTAACATACCTAGGGCTGTCAAAATTAGCATGTAATGGGATAACATTTTTTTCAGTTTAACACGTTAAAAGAATTTAACGCAGTTATCGTAGCATCCTTTGGCTGCAGTAAATGATCACGCTATCATTCAATCAAGTGCTATTAAACCATTCAAGCGAGATGCAAAAATAAGAACTTAAATCTGTACTGGCGTGCTGTCAGGTGCACTGTGTAACTTTTCCGTCCGCTAGATGTCGCCTATTCAAAACAAAGGCGTAGTTTGATGACGCCAAGTTTGAGTGCACAATCTTGGGACATGTGGTCTTCATCTCACAGCTGGTGGGAAAGAATCGGAACGGTACTCGGGCAGAAATCATGTTCATGGATGCGATTATTAACGTTACTGTAGTATGAAGCAGATCAGGAGCTGAGCAAGGCCGCTGGAGCGATTGTTAATAAGATGAATGCAACACACGCCTCGCAAGAAGCAGGACTTTTATTATGCCACAGTCGCCGGCACCATTTCCGCTTTTCCGGTCATGAGTATTGGGTAACGCAGCTCTGTTTATCATATTAAACACATCTGAGTGTGTTGAAAATGATGTTATGTGCGTTCGCTCGGTGGCTGCTATGACACGTGTTGCACACTGCAGTGAGAGTGAAGCGTTTCTTCAAAATAAAACCGGAAACCGAGGGTAACGCAGATATGACGCAATTGACAGGCGACTCCCTCACACGTCCCGGTTCCTTGGTTAAAATAGCAATTTTCTCACGATTTACAAATAGTTGGAAACATTTGGCATATTGTAGGGGACAGCAGGGCACAACCTAATGCTTTTTGAATTTCTCGGTTTGTGTAAATCCACTTGCGGTTCAGAGTATTTATTTTTTCCTACATTAATTTCATAAGTTTAGTACAATTATGTGGTTTTGTTTCATTAATACAGTGTGTACTTTTTTCTTGATATACCCCGAAAGAATGGAAGTGAAGTGTGACAACATGCTCCATAGGTGGGGTACATTGTAACATGTGAGGGGGCACAGTGTGACAGCTTAAAATGTTACCTGATATAATCAAAAAAATATCCAAGACAAACTAAAATATTTTGTCAATAAAATACAATTATATATATTTTTTAAATAAAATAATGGCATTTTTTAATAATTAAAAATAAACAAATTTTTGAGTTTGACAACAAACACATCACTAAATACATCTATACAGAATAGTTCAAACTATAATAATGAATCATTTCTGTCTTTATTCACCCTTTTCTCATGGTTTCTCAATAGAATTCATAAAAGTATAAAATATAATATCATATTTCTAATAGGGGCTCATTGTAACGCAGTGTGACAACACACCCCATCTGCATAACAGGGATTTAAACCCCGGCTCGTGTCTTCTGCTGTTAGATCAGCATTAAAGAACCATCTCAACTGTTAAATAACAGATAGAAGATTACAATAATATCAGATTTGTCTTATTTTAAATAAACACAAAAAACAGAGATGAAAAATAAACTTAAGTAAGAAATTTACTTTTGCTATGGTTAAATAAATGTTCGGTGATATCTTCCAAAGATTTTTAAATTTTGGTGCAATTTTTTCTCTAAATAATGTTGATATGGCAACTAAATACACAAAGTTTCATCATCCTGGCATGTGTGGAAAGTTTTAAACCATGCGTGTTACAACGACCCCGCGTTAGGTTGTGAAAAAATCGTACATATTGTAGCTTTAAATGGACAAAAACACACAAAAATCTGCCAAAATGTCCGCTTTGTCAGTTAAATAAAGTCTTAAATGACCGTAAAGAGTTGTGAGGACATCGGCGGTCTTAAAGTGACATCAGCCAATAAACCTGCAGCTGTGATGTCTGTCATCAATGTTAATCACAGAACAAAAGACAAAGAGAAAATCACTCGCTGCTCTTGACTGAACTTTTGTAGCTACATTCTACATTAATTTGGAGAGTAAATGTGAACTTATTACAATATAAACATATATTAAAAACTTTAGTTAATCATTGAAAAAAAAATTAATCGATTGACAGCACAACAGTAACACATTACTTTTCATAACATGT
Source organism: Paracanthobrama guichenoti (assembly GCA_018749465.1). Classification (NCBI taxonomy): domain Eukaryota; kingdom Metazoa; phylum Chordata; class Actinopteri; order Cypriniformes; family Gobionidae; genus Paracanthobrama; species Paracanthobrama guichenoti. The sequence continues at coordinate 22,151,657 of CM031966.1, read as the reverse complement.
AACTAAATAACACAATTAGTTACTTTTTTAGCAAGGAATGCAATATTGTAGCACATTACTTTTAAAGTAACTTTCCCCAACATTGATGCTGCTTTTATACTAACAATATAGAGCATGTTAGTATGCAAAATGTGTATAAAGATAAAGAATCTGAGGCCTTTGTCCAATTTTTAGACAACAGTCTAAATCATGATAATGATACCATGAAATGTATTTCAATCATCACCTATCAAGTAGTTTAGTAGACATGAATCACTTGATATATCAGTATCAATGATACTTACAGGAGGTCCATCTGCGCCAGGCAATCCAGGCAAACCAGACCTTCCCTGAGGACCCTGTATGAAGAGACAGAGAAAAAGAACTTCGATTAGATTAAGGATTTCTCAAACCACAGATGCCCTACAGGAAATAACATGCACTGAATAATGAACCAGCTGTCTTATGAAAAAGGAAGTTCGCTCGAAAATGAATGCATGTTCCGATGATCCGATGACATCTATCCTGTACTGAAGCTCAATTTAACATTTGCATTTATCCATTTATCCGAAGCAAATGAGCAAGAAATACAAATATAAGGAATAAAGAACCAACAATATTATCTAAAGCTTTATATCACCATGATATGTTGGATACTCTTTCTTTTTGCTCTCATTCTGTTCGCCTAAGAATTCTATGCATGAACTCTAAGGAAGACTTACTTTTTCTCCAGGCGGTCCGATAGGGCCTTGCGGACCTGGAAGACCCTGTACAAAAGAAAACAGACAGCAAACGTCAAGCTTTGTTGCCATGGCAGCAGGGTGGGGGGAGATAGAGGGATAGGTGTGTGGTAGAGAAGAGTCATATCTGATGACTTACACCCAATAATAGACGTATTGTATTGTCCCTGTGTGTGTGTTGGCAGGGTCATTCGTGTTTGCACGGTGTGCTTGAAGTGTGTGTGCGTACTCACGTGATTACTATGTGTGTGTTTACAGTGTCTGATTCTGTGTATTTGTGAATGTAAGAGTGTGTGTGCTGACCAGGGGTTCACTCCAGGGAAATTTGAGCTCACTGCTCTGATTCGACCGCTGCAGGTGGGGCGTTATGAATGAGAAGCTTTCAGCTGCCCACTTCCTCTGGGCCCAAGCAGAGGCTTACAGAAATATTTCAGATAATTTTACCGTGCCCTCTGAGATTCAGTGCGACAAAGCCGTTTGGAAGTAAGGTTAAAAATTATGGTGGGGATGAGAAATGACCAAAAATTCAGAATTCAGCCCGTAATTGAGCAAAATCAAAGCCATCACTGTAAAATCACTGTAAAAGTTTTTCGAAGCTGTAAATAAAACACTGCAGTGCTTTTTACGAGAAAATACAATTTCATTCTTTTCTACTTAAAAATTCCAGGTTTAATTCAGTGTTCTACACCAATTCTTTTCAATGTAGAGAGAATGAAAAATGACGAAACTAGCATGTTTGCATGTTTTAATATATGTAATTTAGTGTATAAAGATTGAATGTAATATATATTTGATATACTTATTTTAATATTTAATAATAAAAATATGTTCTATATACTATTATATACAGTCACACACATATATATATATATATATATATATATATATATATATATATACTGTTACTGTTTTTACTTTTAATTTCCTTCCAAAATATTGATTGCAAAAGTGATTGCACCCAAGATATAATTTAGAAATTAGCATAACTAAAAAAAATGACCTTTGAGATTTTATTAATTTCAGTGACATTTCCAGGACCTTGGGAACAAAATTAAAAAAAGAAAATTGCCATGTACATGACACGGGATTGCTCGATCCAAAGTCACCCAAACCAGATCTTGCACATGAGAAACAATTCTCACTGCTCAGACCTTACAGTAAAACCTGCAAGGTTGTGTGTCTGAAGTGTGTGTGTTTGTACTCACCTGTGTTCCTGGGATTCCCTGCTGTCCCGGAGGGCCCGGCTCTCCTTGGGGTCCCTGTTCAAAAGAAAAAGACGGTTTGACAAATATCCAGAAATGTTCTATATTTTTTTGTGGGTTGACATATGTGCTTTATTTGCTGATGCATATATGATGCTAAAAGGTTAATCCGGTGAACATGATGCTGACAAAACTATTATTATTAATAATTATTAATGTTAAAGGTGGCTATTTTTTCACTATTATACCATGTAAGCTTCAGTTCAGCTAACAAATAGGATATGTTTTAAGAACATTTTGCTAATGCTATGAAAACATAAAATAAAAAAAACTAGTTAAAAACATTATTTCGGAAAGTTCTCTGAACGTCAAAACGTCCAGTTTTTTAAACGTGTTAAAAGCACTGAGGAGAGTTCCATTTTATCATTTTGCAAACATTATGGGAATGTTACTCTGAACATTCTGAAACATTCAAGATTCAAGATTCAAGTTTATTTGTCATTACACATGTACAAGTACAGTATAACGAAATGAAGTAACATTTGAAAAACATTAGATGAGCGTCCATCTAAAACATTTCAGAAAAAATAAATGATTGAACATTTTGAGAACAGTATTTAAGACCAGGTAACGTTTGCTTACAGCTTTGAAAAAACCTTTTCTAAAAAGTTAAACGCTCCCTGTTAGCTGGGAGAATTCTAGTACTGCATTATGATTAAACTGTATTCATACTGGACAGTATGTTCACCTGAATGTTTAAGGTGTGTTTAGTTACTGTACAAGATTAGCTGCTATCAGAGTAGCTTCTTTTTCATGGCAAATCAGTTTAGTTCTGAAAAAAGCTCTTGAATATTTCTGAGGGGTCATGACTTAGCATTTATCCCGAGTAAGTTGTTTTCATTAGTCATAGTTTGGTTCCGAAAAACATAAGCTGTTTCAGATTTGATACGCTAAATGCAGAACTATTTTGTTACACTAGGTTTATTCATCAAGGCCAAAACACATTCAAACCCCAAAGAGATTTACTCTCAACAAGTATTATCAGTATCTGCTACTCTGATTTTATCTACAAAATGCCAGGTTTACAAGATACATGTCTCTTACCATGTTTCCTTTGGGACCCTGTGGTCCATCAACACCACCAATGCCCTGCAGAAATCAATTGTGGAATATTAGAAGCGAGCAATCAGCATCAGACCCACAAGATTATAAATTTAAAGTTCAATCACTTACAGGTTGTCCAGGAGGTCCAGGAGGGCCTCGAGGGCCGAGCAGACCCCGCGGCCCCTGAGATAAAAAGAGATGAAAAGCTTCTGATTAAAAAGAGCAAGTATTCTCATCTGAATTTTAATAGGACTCATAATAGGCTGTTGGGTGTCACTGCCCCCTGGTGGCAAGCTAGAAATAAAACATTTGTTCTTCTTCTAAAAAAAAAAAGACACTTACGCTCTCACCAGCAAGTCCTCTTGGTCCAATCTCTCCATCTTCTCCCTGTAAAGGATGAAGTGAATATGATTACAATGACTGAACCAATGAAATGATAAAAAGGTAGTTTTTGTTCTTCAGGTGATTCAGAAAAGCACTTACTCTTGGTCCGTCCTCTCCGGTAGGTCCAGGGGGACCAGGAGGACCATTCTCACCCTGTCAGAAAGAGACAGACAAGAAGCGTCAAACTTTATTACATCTAACTTGATATGTAATCTTTTCACCTTTGCTTGCAAGTGATCTAGGGAGCCATTTTGGATCCTGTAATTATTACCTTTGTTGAGATGGGAACAGGCTGGAAATACCCTACTGAGTAGGAAGCTCTTTCTCTCAGTATCATATATTTATTATAAAGGTGAAAATAAGCAACAAAAAAAAAATTTTGTTTGTTGGTGGACCTAAATAATGATGAATTATTCAATTATGTAGCATTTATGTAAGTTTAATCACTGTTAGTTTTTTAAAACATGGCATTGTCAGTTATTGCACAGAAATATTACATTTTGCTGATATAAATTTTGCGAAATGTAAAAATGCTAATCAATAGCATTGTGATATTAATATGCAAAATGCTAATAGGAGATAAAAAGAAGCCGTATAATATGTCTGTTTGGAAGCAAAATTATAGTAGGGACGGATGCTGAAATAACTAAAAATGGGAGTTAAATGCATTGGGCTGAATAATCATTCAGAATTCAGCTTATGAATTAATGTCTTTAAGCACATCATGAAATATGAAAAAACTAACTTGTTTGTGGCAATCAATACATGCAATTTTGTATATATATTTTTCTGATTTTATTTTAACACAATATACAAAGTCACATTTCTTTCTTAAATCTTGCACCTAAGAGATAATACAGAAATCAGCAAAAGCTGGACTATTGTTGTGAACCTCTTCATCTACTTTTTACAACCCCTCTATACCACCCTGATCATTTACTGTCAATTTACTGTATTTGTCTTTTGAGTTGTTCTGTATGTGTTCATACTCACCCTGTGTCCCTTTTCACCAGGCAGACCTGGAAGCCCATCAAATCCTCTGTCACCCTGTGAAGAAGACCAGATAAATATATTTATATATATATATATATATATATATATATATATATATATATATATATATATATATATATATATATATATATATATATATACAGTATAAATGCACAAAACTGTCTGTAATAGCATAGTATGGCATATATGTGTGTGAGAATATTTCATGTACCTTAGATCCAGATTCTCCAGGCATTCCACGGGCCCCATCGGCTCCAGCACGCCCCTGTCACAGAGATCAGAGATGATATGACTATTGGGAACCATTATGTATCTATCTACTAAGCAAAACATTGCTTATTCAAGAAATGTTTATGTGTGTGTGAAAGATAAAGAGAAATCTCTCACTCTCTTGCCAGGTTTTCCCATTTGCCCTGGTGGGCCTTGGATACCCCTTGGACCCTATGGTGGAAAAATACATGATTATTTAGATTCAAGATTCAAGAGTTTTATTTGTCACATACACAGTTATATACAGAATATACAACCGGCAGTGAAATGTAAACAGGTCCGCTCCATGGACAGTGCAAATTCACAGTTAAAAACACAAGGAGGAAATTATAATAGAAATAGAATAAAAAAGTACTATATATATCTGTAGAATTATAAATAAATCAAGTCAAGTAGAAAAAAAAAGTTTTTAAGTATTTAGATAAGTATTTAGGTAGTTCTGTAGGATGACCTCGCTGTGTCTTACCTGAGGACCAGGATCTCCACTCTCTCCCTTCAGTCCAGGAGCACCGGGAAGTCCCTGAATGTGTTTGACACCAGAGAGAGATGCGTTAGACCAAGACTAGACCAAACCAACACATTTTTAACACAGTTCCAAAAAGATGGAAATGCCTGCACTATATACAATCAAACAGCAGGTGGCAATCTTTCACAGCATATACAATTCCTAATTGTTCTTTTCTTCCCTCTCCTAGAGCATAAAAATAAGCCCAGAATAAAAGTTAAAGTAGTTGACATATTTGTTTTGAGAGCTATATTTTAGGGAGTTCTGCTGTTTTTAGCACCACATGCAATTGAGAAACTGATGATTTCAAAATTGCTGCTATCCCAGACAGACAGTCCCTATGTTTTTTTTTTTTTAGTTAATTTAAGAGTTCGGATTTGCATTTATTCCTAAAATGCTACCCTACCATAAAGAATCATTTGGAAGCTCAAAGATTCACATTTGTCTGCTTTTCAAATGACACATCTGAGGATTCGCAACTAGCCATTAAACGGTTGCTGCGTTCTTTTCTTAAATATAGATTGTGATTTCAAAGTCTCATTGATTCCGGCTTAGTCAATTACGCAGGATAAGTATAACATGACATGGCTGTGGTTTTCATGCTTATTTGAGTTTTCTTTTGACATTAGTTTTGTTCCAAGCAGGATCATTTCTCACCTGAAGTGGTTAGGCTTGAGTTCTCTGGCCCATCGTGTTTCAACAGGTCAGACAGTTCATTAATCTGGTTACCTGGCCTCTCTACTCATTGAAGTAGTAAAAGAAAATATATCGTGCTAAAATTCTGGTGGGATGTGAAATCCAATACTTGGTGCTCTAGCACGTTACACATTTCACAAAATAAGATGTGCATTTTAGACCATTTTTGCTTTTGACAACCGTAAGGTGAAGTCTTGCCACAAACTGTATCTGATTTTGTTCAGCCCATTTTCACATATATGACATTATTTTATGCCTAATCCTGGCCAATGGCGAATTATGGTTTACTACACGTTTTACTACACCAAAAGTGCGACAGACATGATTTATAAACTTGGGTTAATGTGAATTTCTTTGCAGTAAAGTATTTGAACATATTTACCATTCTTTTCCAGATTGTAAGTTAAATTATATATTTTGAATACTTCTTTTTGCCATTAAAAACTCAAAAATGTTGACATATGAACAGCTTTTTTAAAGCTGATATATTATATATAAATATTAATTCTTAATTTGTGAAAAAACAATACATGATGGAAAGTTTTTATTGATATTTTTGAATTCAGCATACTGATATTATTTTTGGGAAATTATCAGGGCTGTAACGAATGGGGCCGTGATGGTGTTTCGTATATAAATAGTTACATCACATTGCATTGCTTAGATTTTCAGTCAGTCAAACTGTCATTCGCAAGCTGATTAGATGTGACTTCTGCAGAGGTCAAGGGGTCATTGAAACTCACCACTGGGCCAGATCTTCCAGTGAGACCCATTGGACCTGATGGACCTCTCATGGCGAGCTGTGGACACAAACCAAAAAAATCAAAATCGCCAAAATCATCAAATCACACACTGTGACTGGCGAACATCTACTCTCTTTAGACAGAGGAGGTGGGGCCGTGTCTGCATTTGTCAAGGACAGATCTTGTGAGTAGTGCTCACACTAATCTGCAACACCTGTCAGGGTCGCCATCCTGCAGGTCGTGAACCTTGCTAGTATTTTTAACTAGTCTCTCCACGTGAGTCAAAGCAGCCTGTGCTGCTCCGTTTCACTCTTGTTTTAGCGCAAACAAGGCCGGAGCAAATCCCCTCCCCACCTCTGACCTATCGCTCCACCTCTTCCCTACAAACAGTCAAGAGTCCCCCACCTCCCCCTTTAGCAAACAGCTGGCTGAAGCTCTGGGGCCATTTGGCCCTTTACTTCTGCTCGCCTGGCCTTGGTCTCATACTCACCCTGGCCTGGGAGAGAATGGCCTGAGCCTGGGCCTCCTGAGCCGACACCACCGGACCCTTTTCCCCATCACCGCCAAAACGGAACTGTCAAATGCGAGCAGAGTATTAATGATCTTTAGAACAACATAATATACTATACTATAAATATATAAGACAATCAAACACGAAAAGCAACATTATGAATATTTAGTATTTTCAACACTTTTGAAAACTACTAAACAATATGCTCTAAAGTATGCAGACATTATATTCATAACACTTTATACTACAATGTATTGTTGATTCTAGGTTAAATAAAATACGAGAAGCTAAATGATGAATATTTAATATGGATTTAGATGTTTTTATATATATTTTTAAAATCTACTACTAACATACAAATTTAAATATAAAAATATTATTACTGAAATCACAACAATATATTCTGAAGTGAAGTATGCAGTCATTATTTTTATTTTTGTATCATCATAATGTCGCTACATATTACAGTGTACTTTAATGTAAATACTAACTTATTCAACTACGAAAAGCAATATTAGGAATATTTAATTAGGATTTAGATGGTTTTCAATACTTTATAAACTACTAAATATGTTCTAAAAGTGAAGTATGCAGTGATCATTTTCATATTTCTATTGTACTGTATGAATCCTTATAATATTTCATACCATATTATACTTCCAAACTAACCTAATCAAATATGAAAATTAATATTATGAATATTTAATAAGGATTTAGATAATTCAACAGTATATTATAAATAGGAATTCAATCAAACACAAAAAGCAACATTCTGAATATGTAATTAGGATTTAGATGATTTTCAATACTTTTGAAAACAACAATATGCTTTAAAGTATGCGGTCATTAATTATATTTATGTATCATTACGTATACTCTTCATACTATACTATAAGTCAATCAAATATATAAAGTAGATTTATGAATACTTAATTAGTATTTACTGTAGATGTACAACAACAATATATTCTAAAGAACTGGAATATGCAGTCATTGTTTATATCATCATCCATTTCAATGATTTTCAATTTATGTACGAAAAAGCAGCAAAGTGAATATTTAATTAAGGTTTAGATGGTTTTTAATACTTTTAAAAACTACTACACAATCATATATTTAAAATAATTATGCTATTATTATTTTAATGTATTTATTATTGCTGAAAACATGCATGAAACTTGCATGAAACAAAAAGTTTGCAATGTTTTGGTGGATTTTGGGGTCTTACTGGCAACATCAGCATAGTACCAGGGGGGCCTGGCATGCCATCCGCTCCGGGAAGACCAGCGCGGCCGGGAGGACCCTACGGAAGGAGAAAGACAGGGAGAAAGAGAGAGAGAGATAGGGGATAAATCAGTAACTTGACACTTCTTGACTTGTCAACACCCAGGTAAGAGAATGCCAAGAAAGGAATGAGAAAGGGAGGAAGATCAAACAGAGATAGAGAGAAACCTCCCACTTCTATTACCCTTAAGTGAAGTTGCCCATTTTAAAGATACTGATTGGTTTCATTTTCTAGCTCATGAGCACAGGTGTGTAACAATCACTTTTGCCTAATCGACACTTCATATCCACGTCCAGATGGTTCCACTTACAATGATCCAATTACAACAAACTACCACACTGTTTTACTTTTGCTACAGGTTTAGCTTGGGGTTTAGCAGATGTTAAATAACACTAACAAAGGATATTAAAAGTCATTTTAATATTCCGTTCAGACACAAAATGTGCTTTTCCATTCCACTGTGCTACATTTCCATTGTTTTCAATGTAAACATATGCTAGAGGGACGTCTTTTGCTGCGTCCCCCGCAAGATACGGCATTCTAAAACGGGGTGCTCAAGTTAAAAGAATTTAAAACTTTTAAAAAACTAGTCTCTAGACCTTGCACTTTTTTTTTTCGTTTCATTGACCATGTCGGTGAATGTGATTTCACCAAGTACATGTTCCAGGATCAACATCTTGTTTGATCCTAGAACAACATTCCAATCAACCAATCAGATTTGAGGGACAAGTTTAGAGTTAATGTCAAGTTTAGGCTTACAACCAGGGTTAGGTGCTTTTACATTAGTGCTATTCACCTTTTTCCCTCTGATTTTAGAGATAAGTTATGGTTAGGTTTAGGTTTAGGGGTGGGGACAGGGTTAGGACTAAAATTTCAGACATGAATGTTGTTCCAGGATCAACAAAATATGTTGATCCAGGAACATGTCTTACTTGGCAAAATACGTCTCACGTTTTTAACAGCAAAAACACATTCCGTGTGAACCGGCCCTTTGTTTGTTTTTGCATGATGGACAAAATCGTTAACAGGAAGTACTCAAGACCTACTATTAAATGTAAATATGCATATCAATAAAATGTGGGACTGAATTGAACATTATGTTTAGAAATCCTCTATTTTAATGCTCTGTTCTTCATTTTTAGGCTACTTGTAAACTACTAACTGTATCTGTCTACAACTGAAGGATATTCTGACGCAAGTGACTCATTTTGTTTCATCATTAGCATTCTTGTGTGTGTGTGTGTGTGTGTGTGTGTGTGTGTGTGTGCTACGTTAGAGAGTGTTTTTACGTAGACGTGCAATACCAACAACACAAACCTTACATCAGACTGCCAGACAGGCTTTGGAGTTGGTTTGGAATTTCTAATGACAATTATCCTCAAACAGATTAAGACTGTGAGCAATGGGTGCATTTTGCATAAATAAATAGACTGAGGTCGAGTATTGTGCAACATTTAATCAGAAATTTTGTCCCGATTTGTCCACTGAACAATGACTAGGTCTATGGAAATTCACTATTCCTATCTTGCTCTAATCTGGGTTTCTAAATAAAGCAGCTCAGAGTTTCACATCTGAAAACTAAATGTGTCAGAGAGGGTGTAAATGTGCCCTTAGGGTCAGGAATCTGCCATGACCCTGTTCAGAACAAATTAGCATTATGTACTGTTTACTGACACATGGGGTCTTTGCATTTTACTACAGACAGACTGTTTTTCTATGTCTTCCTTGCTTAGTCTCCAGCACACCCCTATCAGGCTTACGTTTTTCTCTCTGTGCCATATCTGTTCATCATACATTTCATTTGACATGCTTCTTTGGCCGCTTAATCAGTGCCTCAATTCTTGTCAATGACAAATTCAGTTTCTGTAAAACAAAAGCCAAAATATGATTTGAGACCTAAACCTTAACTAACAAAAAGTTAGTTAAGTTAAAAGTTTGAGACCTAAACCTTAACTAACCCTGAAAATATCTGTGATCATCATATGTAAACATAGCCTGGATTCGGAGACTGGAACAAATTCTTACCCTGTCACCAGGATCTCCGGCCGAACCAGGGGGGCCTTGTAAACCTGGAGGGCCTGGAAGACCCTAAAGACAAAGAAAATAGAAATAAACAGATCACAATGATAACCAAATTACCATAAGATTTTAGACAATATTGTTGTTCATAAAGATCACTAGAACACATCGGATGAATATTACATAACTGATACAGCAAAAAAAATGCAAGCAACTTACAGCAGGCCCAGGTGGTCCCGAAGGTCCCTCAATCAGCATTCCCTATAAATCAGACAACAAAATCAGAATTACAACCAAAAACTGACCAGAATAGATTGCAACATCAAATTAATAAATGAATATTCATTCACTTGAATTCACATTCAAACAGATACCTGAACAATTAGTTTCATGTTCACATCAAATTTGAATTTCTCATTAATTTAAGAAAATTGCAAGTGTTTTGGCAGATGAGAGCAAAAGAGTAAGTACAATTTGCACAATAACTAAATTCACAAGGCTTGTTGATTAAAACTTGTTGATTCTCAGTGAAATGGTGACTCTTCACAACATCTAAACAATCGTGTGAGCCATCACGTGCAAAATGATCCATTCCGTTATCAAAATCTGTCAGACCTTCATGTTCATTCCATAAATATCTGACAAGGAATGTATGTGATATCTGCTAAATTGGCAACAAACAAATAAAAAGGCCTGCAAATCCCAATCTTTAACCCAATTTACAGACACTAGATTTTGAAACATGAATGAAAGGTTGCAAAAGAGTTCTTATGTTCCAGCAAACAATTGTGACAACTCTTTCCCCACCAGCGTTTTTGAAAAAAGTTGCCAGCCAGTGCCAACATTTTTGACCATTTTCACAAAATGAACATGGCCCCCAGAATATTGTTTTGTATGAATATTGGAACATGCAATATATCCAAAGAAAGAACAGAGCCTTTGCTTTTAAACAACAATAATTTTTTTTAAATTAAAACTGCAATTCATCGACTGGCCACTAGAGACAGGCACCAAATGGGAGTCAATCCCATAGATGACTCCCCCTCATCCGTTTAAATTATATTAAGCCTTAAAGTTCCACATAATTAAGGGCGTGGCCACTTTGAGTGACAGGTGGATTGCCGTTTGTCTGCTATCTGTTAGCCATCACGTCACCTCAGCTCCACCCATGTCCTGCCTCTTTGCCCATTTTCGGTTATCCGGGAGTGACATGCAGCCAAGATGGCGACAACCGGCTCTGCCCAATTTGGGCTTCAGAAATGCTCTTCAGAAACCTATGGGTGACGTCTGTAGAGTTTTATACAGTCTTTGATTTTTATCAATATTTGAATGTGGGCAAGTTTCATTCAAAAAGCACGATTTTTAACGCTAACGCTAAAAATTTTTTTTTTTAAAGATTACATCTGGATTCACAACAATAATCACATCATAGATGGAGTAGATCAAGTCCATCAACACCCTCAAAGCTACACAGTCCTATAGCTCGTCCTAGGTCGAAATTTTACTCTGTAACGTTAGGCAGTTTTGATTTATATGCTGTTTAATGTAAATGATTGTGTTATTTTACACATGCTTCTGTTACATATGCTATTGCTTGTTTCTGCTTCTTTTCCTTTGTTTTGTTTGAGATTCAGAACTCTTTCAAAAGATGCGTAATAGCGCCCCCTACCGTATAACAGTGAAAACACGGAAAGCCGAAAAATCAGTCAGAGGCGGGGAAAGACTGTTTAAAAAAATATGCCAAAGCGATTGAGATAAACTGTAATATTGTGGTTAAGAATGCCCAGAATTGTCCTCTCACTCACTGGCTCAATCACTGCAGGCTCTCCTTTCTCTCCTTTCTGCCCCAGAGCATTAACTCCACCCACCTGCAAACAAGACAGGTTAAATATGACAGATAGAACAATATAATGATAGAACGATAGATAGATAGATAGATAGATAGATAGATAGATAGATAGATAGATAGATAGATAGATAGATAGATAGATAGATAGATAGATAGATAGATAGATAGATAGATAGATATAGAACGATAGATAGAAACGATAGATAGAACGATAGAAGAACGATAGATAGATAGATAGATAGATAGATAGATAGATAGATAGATAGATAGATAGATGTAAAAATGGTCAACTATCAGGGTTAGTGCTAGTGTAGAGTGCTGAGTGTATAAGGTAGACTTACTAAAGGAAAGATGCTATATAGCCTAACATTTTTTTATCTGAGATTAACCAGAGGGGAGCATTAAATTGGGCAGGATCTGATGCCATCAAACCTTTGCTCATGTGACCTGTAAGATACAGGTACTGGAGTGTTTTGATGGAGGGGAAGTATGAGCTTCTTTAGGAGGAGGAGGTGGAGAAGGGTGTGCCTGAACAGACAGCTGGGTCTGTGGTATGGGTTAATTGCTGTGTCCTGGGGCAATATGGGAGATAGGGTGCTGACAGTCAGGGAGTTTAATCTGCAGCAGCTCTATGAGTCTCAGGTATGAGAGTGTGAATGTAAGTGATCTGTGAATCAATGTGATCTATAAAATACACAGAGATGGGAGGGAGAGGGAACTAATACAGACGAGAGGAAACAGTGCAGTGGTCTGTATGATTCAAAACATGCTAATGACATCCAGTGGAGAGAGATTAGTAATAACAAACGCACTGAACAGAAAAATGGATGGACCCCCATGCAAAATGGTGCACTACAAAGCCAACAATGCATGCCAGATTCCCACATCCAACACTCCCGATTGCTGGACGACACCCTCATTTTGGGGGAGAGTCATACTTACGTCCGTCACTTCTGTTTCAGCAATGTCGGTTTCGGCGGCGACCCCTGGCCCAAAACTGTCCTCATAAGTGGACGTAGGGTTCGGAACCGCATTGCCAAACTCATCATACGCCCCGTACTCATACTGATTTTTGTCAAGCCCAGTCACATCATATTCCTTAAGATCATACTCCTTAAAGTCATACGCGTCCACTCCGACGGGGTCGGCGGTGCCGCTGGGCAGCACGGCCTCCGGGGCAGCGGTCGGATCCAGACCAGCCTGGGCCGTCTCAGTGACATAGTCACCGAAAACTTCCTCTTCCACAGCCTTATCATACCCAAGCAATGCGGCCGGGCGGAGGGGAAGGGAGTTTGAGGGAAGATGGATGTTAGTTTAAGCAGTTAAAGCAAATACTACTGTATCTAATCTACTACTGTATGCAAAGCAAAAGCAAAATGAATTGCATGAGATATTTACTAAGAATATCACATCAATTTTTGGCAGCATCAAGGTCCCAGCTAACGAAAATATGTTCTAAGAACATTTTGCTAACATTAGGTTAAAAAACTTTATTTCTGAATGTTCTCTGAACGTTTTTTCTTTTACTTTTGAATGTTCTCTGAACATTCTCAAACAATAGGAACGTTTAAAAAAATATTAGACGAACGTCCAACTAAAACATTAAAAGATGAATAAATAATGCTTTTAAGTTAGCATTTTGAGAACATTATTAAATACCAGATAACTTTAAATGAACATTCTATTAACGTTACAGGGAAAACGTTTGCTCCTACCTTTTGGAGAACCTTGTCACAACGTCAGCTAAAGTTCTGAGAATATTCCCTGTTAGCTGGGGTAACACTTCTTTGTCCCGTTCAATGAAAATATTTGGGATGATTTGGATTGCATAAAAGGATTTTGATTAATTGATGAGAATTTATGCCATTAAATTATGTTTGGGTAAATGAAAAATTGTATAGGTTATAATATGCAATGTGCATGTACAAATTTTGGTGTGTTATTAGCAGAGAGACAGATAATATGTTAATTATAAAAAAAAATAAATGAAAAATAAAACATTATATTCACTGATTTAATGATCACATAAACAAGTCTATGACAGACTTTAGTATATTTCTGTCTTTTGTCCACAATAAACATAATGGTATAGAGGAATTATGTTTAGAGGTGAAAAAGAAGAAAGAAATCACACTGCAGTGTTTATGAATACACAAACTAATGCGTTAATTGTGATCAAATGCAGGAAAAGATCATATCTAACCTGAACTTATCATATCAACTAAAAGTGTGACTCTGAAATCTGCATTTGATTACAACAGCCAAGATTTACAGTATGTTTTACAACATTACCATGAAAAATAGTCAAGAAACACCAGTTTTTATTTGTCCTAGCACAAGGGATGATTTCTCTTTGCCTTTTATTTGAGAAAAACACACTCTTGCTTGTTTATAAGATATGCAATCTCAAAGCTAAAAATAGAACTGCCCAGCAAATACATCGAAATGGCTGTGAAAGAGCTTGATTCTGTTAAGTTCTGCTAACTTCTGCCAGAACTATTCAACCAGACTACAACAGGGACTAATGCTATGATGTCTTGTTACTTCATCAGAGGTCCACATATTAGCATGTGACCATTTTAACATCAGCCCTCTTTGGGTCACTTACTGAGGGAACTGTTCTGAATGGGATGTGCCATCTTCTCAATGATATTCAGGGTCAGAAAATAGGCAATCTGTCAATATTTTAGCAATCAATTCTAAAACTCCAGCCAAAAAGACAAAAATGTATTGATACAATTCAGCTTGTGTGAAGAATTAACTGCATTAGATTTAGATTTAAATGTAGATGTTTTTTCTTGAATCCAGCATTAAACATCATTGATATCCACAACAGAAAGCTGAAAACCAACAGAATGACAATCCACTGAAAAATATCTACTTGATATTCTAGACATGTCCAAAGTTTCAGACATGACAGGAAGTGGATTGGCTAAATTTAGAACTTGGCGGTTTTATGGTGAATATCAGCTTTATGTTTCTGGATAAAACAGTTCCCTTGCAGTGACTGATCTTGAGTCAAAAAACACAAAACAATTGCCATGAATTGTTTTGTCTTTGTCATTTCAATCAAATACTTCCTTATAATACATGTGCCTGGAATTGTCCCGCTTTTTAGAGTCCCTCACCCCTACCGTCAAAGTATATAATCGAAAGATTACCTGGTTTGGTCCAGTGGTTGCGACAGGAGACCGAGTTTTGGAAGCATCTACTGTTCCGTAGTCAAGTTCACTGTCTGTATAGTACTCCCCATCTACATTGTTAAGCTATAGCAGTTTCAAAGTGAGAAAAAAAGAGGAAGAAGATAAGAAAGGAAGAATTAACACAGTTCAAGCAGTTCCACAAGCGTTACAAGCTGGATCCGCAAGGATGGCACCTAGAGAAAAGGGGCGGACGGCACGCTCAGACTATCATCAGAGATTTCCCCTTACTGAAAGAGAGATCTTGATGGGTTCTGACATGAACTACATTTGTACTGTTACCCCTAGAATGGCTTTTCTTGGTGGCGGTGGCAGGTATCCATATCTCTTCTTCTTAGGGGCTAACTTTTTAGCCTGTTTTGGCTCCTGGTACTTATAGGGTTTGGAAAAAGACTTAGGGGACTTTCTCGTCCTCTTCGTTTTCATGGAGACACTACGTTTCACTCTCTGGAAAAAGGTTATGGTGAAGGGAAAAAGACACAACACATCAAAGCATCCATGTTAGAAGGTAAATAAGATCCTGTTATTATTCTTCAAATGTGGCGTATTTACACTGTAAAAAGTGATAAGCTGGCTTAACTTAAAAGTGAGGAAAGCCACTGCCTTTATAACTAATAAACTACGCGTAATTGAAAAATTAAGTTGTGTGAACTTGATAATTCCACATAACTTATTTTTTCAATTATGCATAAAGTTTTCTGACTTTTTAAGTTGTCAACTGATACTGACTTTATAGTGTCGAAAGCTTCAAGATAACTTGATATACACTACCATTCAAAAGTGTGGGGTCAGTAATAGTATTGTTATTATTATTAAATAATTATTTTATCCAGCAAGGATTTATAAAATTTGATCAAAAGTGGCTTTTACATAAAAAAAAAAATCTCTATTTAATATACTGTCCTTTTGAACTTTATATTCATCAAATAATCCTGAAAAGGAAAAGGTATCAAAAATGTTTAAAAATATCAATATTGATAATTATAAGAAATGTTACACATTAGACAAAAGTAAGGATTTTTTATTTATTTATTCTGTGATTTTGATCTTTCTATTTATCAAAGAATCCTGAAGAAAATATATAATGGCTTCCACAAAAATATTAAGCAGCACAACTGTTTTTAACATTGATAATAATAAGAAATGTTTCTTGAATCAGGATATTAGAATGATTCTGATTGATCATGTGACACTGAAGACTGCTTTTCCAGCTTTTCCATCACAGGAATAAATTACACTTTAAAATATATTAAAATAGAAAGGAGTTATTTAAAATTGTAATAATATTTCACAATTTTTGTGAAAAATGTCAATATTTCAATATTATGTTTTTACTGAATAGTGATCAAATAAATGCAGACTTAGTGAGCATAAGAGACTTCTTTCAAAAACATTAAAGCATCTTACAGACCCCAAACTTTTGAACTGTAAAGTAAATCTGGGATATATATTAGAATAGTACATATTCATCAGGTTTAAGAAGTCAAAAATGTTGTTTTGTTACCATAACTGAGCAGATTTCAGGCTTGCTTCAGTGAACGGTTATCCTAAAACTTAACTAAGTAACCTACGTTAAAAAACAGCATCCATTTGATTCTTTAAGTTCACTGATTTCTTTCTTTCTTTATTTATTAAACCCAGTAAAAACACACTAGACATTGAGTTTACAGGTTCCAGTAAAAACATGGACAGACACACATGGGCAAACGTATGTGAACTGCTACAGTAATTTATGGGTCTGGCTATTTAAGCTAACTAGCAGGTGCTTAAAATCTAGCATACAGCCATATAATCTCCTTAAAGACACATTTCCAGTAGTATAGGGTGTACCAAAGTGCTCGATGACTTGTCAGCGTCACAGGACGCCACCAGGAACCCGATGATAAGAACCTGACCCACACCACATACTTTTGCCCATGTAATGTACTGAACACAGGACAAGGAAAGGGGGTGAGGACACCTCATGATTGCCATAACAAACACATCACACATTTCTGCATTTACCTGCGGCTCAGAATATTGATCTGTCGCTGTGGGGGTCGCTCCCTCATAATAATCATATAAATCACCATATTCAACAGCGGTTGTGTACTGCACACAGGGAGAGGATGAGAGAGAGGTTAGCAAAGCATACAAAAGTCATGTAGAATGTAATCTACCCTTGGGTGTATTACATACTACGATGGTATACTGTATAGCTGGTTTTATACAGTACAGATTAATTAGATGCAAGTTTATCATGAGTTACAGCATGTTTGCTAATGCTAAGCCAAGTTAGAGTGCTACGTCATGATCAAAACAATCTCAGAATCCTAAAAAGGAAGCAAAACTATTGAGTTTGTGTTACTGGCTTGATTAACTGTGTGAGAGTTCAGTATATATGAACATACTGCATTAATTACTTTAATGTATAACATGTGATGTACTTATTCTGATTTACAGGTGGGTGTTTAAAACCCTATAAAAGGCCCTGCATGTCTGAAGCAGAGATAACAGCCATATGTTGGCTGCTTTCGTCAGTGAACCTCCTTATTTTATTCTTCCTCATCTTTATTTGAGTGTAAAACCCCATCTGCCTTCTAAGGCAAATGAAGACTAAAGGCTCAGAAAGCCTCCTATTTCTAGCACATTTCAAAGTCCTATTAGCTATAAAACTTCCTGTGGCTGGTATGAACTTTTGCTGGGACAAAGTTTGTAAAGGTATAGCTAGACTTTATAATTGTCATCATAGACGTTAAGGGTTAAGTTTAGAATGTAATATTAATAAAAAGGTGTTAAATGGGCTATTTGTATATGCATTCATCAATTATGAAACGTTTTTAATTAATGAATGGATGGTTTAGGATGGTTTGTGTAGCAGTTTCTCTGTTTCTGCTTCTTTAACACAAATAACGGCTGTTAGAGGAGCAGAAAGGCCGATAAAACCACTGAATGGGGCTCTCCAGGGCTTCATCCATCAAACATAAGTATATGTTAATTCTCATACAGCATAAGAGCTCATAAAACAGCCACTGCGCTGATGATCAGGCCCTCTTCCATGACTGGTGATCGCTCAGCATTGATTGGACCCCATTCAGCCTGGCCCAGGATGATTTATGAGCAGATCATCTCAGGGTTATTGAGTTCTCACATACAGGAATCAACCCTCTCCCTGTTTCAGCAGGATATAATGGGTTAAAATGACATAATGGCTGCATCCGAAAACCTAGGTAGCTGACTTGTTGCCTCGCAGCCTTATCAGGCAATAAGCACACAAAGGTACCTCATTAAACTGATTTCGGACAGACTTCTGAGGCAGCATAACATGATGATCTACAGCAAAATAAAGCGAGCTTTGGTGAGAAGTCAAATATTTAAAGGTGCAGTGTGTAGTATTTATGAGGATCTATTGACAGAAATGCAATATAATATACATAACTATGTTTTCAGTGGTGTAAAAAGACCTTACATAATGTACCATTATGTTTTTATTACCTTAGAATGAGCCATTTCTATCTCCATACACCGCGGGTCCCCTTACAGTGAAGTCACCATTTTGTGCCGTCATGTTTCTACAGTAGCCCTAAACGGACAAACTGCTCTACAGAGCGCTACTCACTCTCTGCTCTCTCCGACGACGACATTCTTGTCCTGTGTCGGCCACTGTAGCTTATCTATGTGCTTCGAAAGGGAGGGGTGAGCGGTGGGCGATTTCACAACCTCACTGCTAGATGCCACTAAAACTTACACACTGCTCCTTTAATTACTACAGTAGTAATTTCTCGCTAGAAATTACATCAGAAGTGGAAAACTTTGGTCAAAAACATACATTTACACACAAACCGACCAGCAAATGCAACTTTCAGATGCCATCTTTCTTTTTCTAGCTTAACTGTCACCGAATGGAACGCATAGGATTGTGGGATACATCTATGCTGCCTTCAAAAATCAATCAGATGAATGCATCTCGGGAGGCAGGAAGTGAAGTTAACATTGGATTCGGACAGCCTTGATGCCTTCCTACCTTAAAATGTATCCGAAAGAGGCAGCATTTTCCAGTTTTCGGACGCAGCCATTTTACAGGAGTAATCACAGAGGTCAGAAATGTCAAGGTGAGGCTGACCTTTGATATGTTTTTTATAATATATACACTACCATACCCTACCGTACAAGTTTGGAGTCAGTACGATCTTTTCTTTTAAGAAGTTAAAACTTTTATTTTAGCAAAGACACATTAAATCGATCAAAAGGGACAGTAAAGTGACATTGTTACAAAAAAATGTTTTATTAAAGAATCCTCAAGAAAAAATATCACGGTTTCCACAAAAATATTAAGCAGCACAACTGTTTTCAACATTGATAATAATAAGAAAGGTTTCTTGAACACCATAATCAGCATATTAGAATGATTTCTGATGGATCATGTGACACTGAAAATCCAGCATCGCCATCACAAGAATAAATTATATATTAAAATATATTGTAGTATAAAACAGTTATTTTAAATTGTAATAATATTTTAGAATAGTACTGTTTTTACTGTATTTTTGATCAAATAAATGTGGCCTTTGTAAGTTTTCAAAAACATGAAAAAATCTTACCGACCCCAAACTTTTGAACGGTAGTACAATATATATATATATATATAACGTTTTTTTATCTATTATCTTTGTAGCATGAGAGAAAAATGTCTTACATAATGACCTTTCCTCACTGTGATGTGTTGTTCCTTTAATTTCTTTAATTTAAAAATAATTCAGTTTGTGGTTTGCCATATTTTATCTAAAAATACTTTTATCTATTTAATAATAATAATAATATTAATATGTCAAATGTGATTTTAATTAACATTTTTGGTCCCTGTTCATCATTTTGATGACTATAATTCTAACATGAGGAAAACTACGACAAAGTATGAGTCTGTGTGTCCAATCGTTTGACCGGTAGTGTCAAAAGTCTCAACGACGTGTCAGACTTCCAGAAACATTTGGACTTCTGGATACTGCAGGAAAGATGGTTTCCTTTGCTGGTCAGTGCAAACGGCATATGGTCTATACTAACCTCCTCCCCGGGCTCCTGTGCCTGCAGTGTGTCCTTGTGGGGGACGTCACAGTCTGGGCTGTAGTGTTCACAGTAGTCGTAAGCCGCTTTAGGGTCGGCCACAATTAGCAGTTGTTGGATATCACCCTGAGGGGACAAATAACAGAAAGATGCATGAGATACATGTCCTCATACTGTATACCAAAATACCTCTATTATTAGACATATATATATATATATATATATATATATATATATATATATATATATATATATATATATATATATATGTGTGTACTAATGAGGCACATGAATAAATAAAGAAGGAAATGACAATGCATTTTATTCAGAAAAAAAGGCATCTATAGTTCCTTGAAGAACCTTTTTAACATCCATGGAACATTTCCATTCCACATACGGTTCTTTATAATGAGAAGCTATGAAGGTTCTTTAGATTTTTAAATGCTCTTCACACTAAGAATGGTACTTTTAAGAACTGTTCTCTGAAAGGTTCTTTGGGGAACCAAAAATGGTTCTTCTATAGCTTCACTGCAAATAACCCCACCTTTATTTTTAAGTGTGATTGGTCAAAACTATATTGCAGGAAATGCATGCGATGGTGGAACGGAAAGGCAACAAAACAACAAATCATCAACTACTTTCGCAATGAGGAACACAGGTCAGATGGTTCAGGAAATTGCTGTTTTATAAGCAGGTAAAAAAAAAATGTGTTTCATCACGAAACACCTGGTAACAGCAACCCACACAGGAAGTTTCCTCTCATATAAAATGTGTTCTGCAACATTGGTTAGACAACAGTACATAAAACATTCTGGTCAACAACACACGTGTATAAAGAAAACAAGCATTGGCTTTCTTCCAAATGAGTGAAATCTGTTTCTTGCCAATGTCGTGTCAGAAACAACAGCATACGTTCATTCTGCATTATGATCAACCTAATGATTAAAAACATCATTTACTGTATGAGGTTTTGATTATATTTGTGCATTTTTAGGCCACATGTCTCATAGGCTGTAACTTTAGATCTTTATATTCATCTGCTGTGTTTAGATTGATTCAGTATGACCTGGGTCTGTTATGAGGAACGTGCATGATTTTTACAGTAAAGTCCACAAGTAGATCTGGGGGATGTGTTCGAACCTGAGGTCTCTGCTTGGCACAGTCACAGAGAGAGAGAGAGAGAGAGAGAGAGAGAGAGAGAGAGAGAGAGAGAGAGAGAGAGAGAGAGAGAGAGAGAGAGAGAGAGAGAGAGAGAGAGAGAGAGAGAGAGAGAGAGAGAGAGAGAGAGAGAGAGAGAGAGAGAGAGAGAGAGAGAGACGTGATTTTAGTAACAAGGCAACCACCGAAAAACCCCAGCAGGCTTGGACTTGTTAGGGGCATGTGTGTCTGTGTATTTTTATACAGCTCTCTGTAAACTCAACTGTATAAACAGCAAAATGATCAGGTGTGCCCACAGTAAAATAGAGGTGTGCTTGACCTCCTTATTTGAACAAAATTCTTATTTGATTTATGAAAACAAAATAAGACATTTAAGGGAATAGTTTATCCGCCCTCATATATCCATCATTGCATGGCTTTCTTTCTACTGGAAAAAACAACAACAACAAAAAAAGATTCTGTGGCGAAGTCAATACTACAGAAAAAACAAATGTCTGACAAATGTCAAACTTTCTGATACTGCTGTTCCCATCATGCACTGGGGCATGAATAATTAACAAGGTTGCATTTTTCACTGCTTTCCAGCTGTATATACACAGTTCTATCATTGCTTTTGCTGTAAGGTTTAGCAACCTGCTGTTTTGTGACATTTTTCTACTCAAAATGACACATTAATACTCAAAAATGATCCAATGAATGTTACCGTTATTGTGTATCAAGTATTAAGATCTCTGTGTTTGGGTGAGTAACACATTATTTTTATAATGTGGATAATCTACACAATATCTACTGTATGATTTACTCAGATGTCTTAATTCGGTGTTATATTGTTTAGATAAAATGTACCTGAAACAGAGAATTGCAAAGTAAACTAAAACTATGTTGAAATTACTCGACACACTTCAAGTTAAAGTTACTTATTTTCTTTGTTAATTTTACTTAACTGAGTTAAGTAGATTTGACTTAATTCCATAAGTGAAATTTAAGTTAAATAAATGTGTGCAAAAACTTGCAAAATAAAAACAATATGCAAATTTTACTGTAGATTTTTTTGAAAAATATCCATAGTTTTTAAGATTTACAATTAATAGTAAAAATTTGAATTAAATAATCCTTACATATTTTAATTAAATAATTAAGTATTGTTCAATTATTCAGTTAAAATATGTTAAGATTATTCAATTCGATTTGATGGAATTTTTTTATAATTTTTACTAATTGAAATGTGTAAACCTTAAAAAAGGCTTAATTAATTTTGACTGTACAATCTTTTTAATATAATAAAAGTGAATGAGAAAGGACTTTAAAGCTTCAAATTAACAAGTGGTTCAAATTATGCCTTATGGAGTCATCTGGTAGCCTTGTGTGAGGAACAGACAGAAATGTAAGTAGTTTTCAGTGAAAATCTTGACAACCACCCTAGATTCAAACTGATGATAGTTCACGAGAGAAGTAGAACGTGGATGAATTGTTGTTTGAGTCAATGAATCTTTAATTCAGTTTACAAGTGTAAATGATCTGGCCATGAAACGGAAGTTGCTATAATATGTTCTTCCATATTATGGCGTATACCTGAGTGAAAAGCTTCATGAACAAGAAAAAATGTAGGGCGGGACTTGATTTTGTCCATCTGGAATTGATTAGATCATTTGATTGATGTGGTTCGCTATTGGTCGATCTCATGTGAGTGACAGGTTGTCCCGCCCTCGTGTCAGTAAACGCTGCAAGAGCGAGGGGAAGTTATTTTGATGAAAGATTACAAGGGCATGTGTTTTACATTTTTTTAAAGATAAATAATTTATAATAAATGCTGCAACATTCCTTGAATAAAACAAGAATTGTACATTTTGATTTCATGGTGACTTTTCACTGAATCAATGATTCGGTCACAGCTTTGTGTGCAATTTAAGGTTAGTTCTCCACTGATAACTGCTATCAACTAGCTTCAGAAGACTTGAAATAATGCATTCAGGATTTTTTATGCAGCCTTTTATGTCATTTTGTAGCTGGACAGCCTCAGTTTTCTATAATTTTCATTAAACATATCATCTTTTGCTAACCAAAGAAATAAAATCATATCTGTTTGGAATGACATAAATGATAATTGGGTGAATAAATGATTTTCATTTCTGGGTAAACTATCCCTTTAACATATGACTACCAAATTCTTTCATGAATTGCTCTAGTCATGTAATACCAAGCCATATTTGCATTGATCACCTGTTGGTCCGGTAGCATACAGTACATTTACCAGACCATGAAAGCCAGGATTGGCCCCAAAAGCCAGGCTTGGCATTAGAGCCTGGTACCAAGATGGAGGGGAAAACCGGGAGATCAAGCCAACGGCTGAATTAAAGTGACACGCATTACCTCATTTGTCATCCATGCACCTTAACAACTCCCTGGACCCTGCACAGCTTATTCTGAGTAAGATACGCATGAAAGTCTGGGCTAAGACTAGCATTGAATCAGATCAAACAAACTTAAGCAAACAATTTAGAAACGTCAAGCCCACCCAGCGGTTTGGTAAAGTCCCCATGAAATCAAAACTGACAATTCTTGTTTTTATGGAATACTGCAGTATTTATTATAAATGATTTATCCATGCAGGTCATTATTATTTCTTTAAATCAGATAACTTCCCCTTGCTCTTGCAGCGACATCTCTTCTCTGATGATGTGTTTACTGGTGTGAGGGCGGGACAACCTATCAATCACATGAGATCGACCAATAGCAAACCACAATGATCCAATCAATTCCGATCGATAAAATCCCACCCTACGTTTTTCTTGTTCGAGAAGCCATTTCACTTGGATATAGGTCACAATAGGGAAGAAAAGACTATATCAACTTCTGTTTCATGCTGACAGCAATTTAAACTGGCTTGCAATGTATATTGTAAAATATGTTTGTTAGGTAACTTAACAAAAATCTGGAATTTACAGCTTTCTGTTGTCATAGATACAATATAAAGTACCCTTTGTAATCCATAGAACGGTGTACCCTAAAATGTTATGGACAAATCTATACAGTAATGTACCAACATCTTTAAACAACATGGACCAATAGCATCGCTTCCTTTTCACTAATGACCCATGAGTCTTTCATAAACATCTCAGCTTTGTACTAAAAAGGATAGTTGTCTGTAAGGCCCAGTGTGTGAAAAACTATTTAAGATGCAGACCCCCAGCATGAGTATACAGTAAACTGTTCAAATAGCAACGTAGCACAGTAGGGACACCTGTCATTAAGTGCCATAATGCCTCAGCTTTACAACATGAGAGAATTTGGTCAATTTTCCTCAGTCATTTAATTGTACTTAACTGCTCTAATTACAGAACTGGAGGGAGCCAATAGTGGCGAACACCAAATCGGAAACAAAAGGAGCATTGAACTTTGATGTGTCCATGCCTAGAGCCGTGAACTCAGCGGCACGACAACACACCCAACACTATTAGCTGTGGTCAACGCCATTTCCTCACCTCACACACAATGTAGTAATTAAGATAGCAACCTGGCCATTCAGGAAAAAGTGTGGATGTCATTCAAAGTGTGTCAATGACCGATACAACAATTCACTCAGGACATAACCTTTACCTACAATTTTAATATATATATATATATATTAAAGGCATAATTCACCTCAAAATGATCATGTCGTTCCAAATCCATAAGATTTTCGTTAATCTTCGGAACACGAATGAAGATATCTGAGAAATTTCTGTCCCTCCATTTCAAGTCTATTCACCCAAAACTCTGATTCTTCAAAACATTTATAAAGAGATTGTAATCTGATTTGAGCGGTTTAATCCAAGTCTTCTGAAAAGACACGATTACTTTATATGAAGATTTCAGATTTAATTTAGGCTTTTGATCAGCTAACTGGAAACTAATTGAAAATGAGAAACTTTATTTTGGCAGCTGAAATAAAATAAGTATTTAGCATTTTATTTTATTTCAGTTAAGGTTCTAGTTTTATTTTTAGTTAACAATAATAACTCTGGTAGTTTAAAAATGTTCCTATTCATTATGAGACAGAAATTAGACATGTGGAACTAAGTGCAGAAAAAAAAAAAAAAAAATCTCTATAGGTCAACTTATATCCATTTTCGGACCACTATCCTGCATTGTACACTCACTTAGAATCTGCAAAAATCAAAGGCTTCTTTACAGGCCCTACAAAGTGTTGATTCATCCAGGGATGTTGCTTTTACGGGTCTGACCAGGTATTTCCTCCATATTTCCCAAAATACACTTCAGAAGTAACCATACAGTGGGAACAGTCATGGTGTTCATGCTCTCAGACAGGGAACCCTGTGTTTCCAACCATACGAATCCCAGATGACACGCCAAATCTAAATACTGGGCATACCTCTCATAGCTCTTCTATATAAGCTGCAAGAGGTGAAAAATTAAGAATCTGCATGGGATGAAACTCTCTGAATTGTCAGGTAACTGTATGAGACCACTTCTAGATCACCTTTATGACAGGCCTCTAAGCATTTGACTGCTTTTAAGACCAAAAGCCCAATAAGTATGATTATAAATATTATATAAATAATGTATATTAAAAAATTAATGAATAAAAAGTTGCACATATACGGCCCCTCGCACATGACATGCAGAAGAAAAAAATAGATATGACCACAAATGAATTTGTGGCGTGGCCATGTTTTATGTTAATACATTGTGTGAATGAATTCTAAAATTTGTGACCATGAGTTTCCCTGCTTGTCATTTGTAAATATCAAATACTGAGTATTAAAGTTTGACATATACAAATGATCAAAGCTACCAGATGAGAATGCTGGTAACCAGACAGTTGACAGCACCCATTTACGTCCATGGTAGGAGAAAAAAATACCATGAAAGTCAATGGGTGCCGTCAACTGTATGGTTACCAACGCTCTTTAAGATATCTTCTTTTGTGTTCAACAGAAGACACTCATACAGGTTTGGAGCAACATGAGGGTGAGTAAATTATGACATAATTTTTGGGTTAACTATCCTTTTAAGGTAACATAAACAAGATTCACAACAGCTTAAAGCCTCAAGTGTAAGGGTCAAACAAATATAAAACGTCACCTCACTAACAACAAGAAGTCCCAATTTAAAAATACCTGCATTAAAACAATTGCTTAAGAACAATATGGGCTAATAAGAAATAATAATAAAATAAGTTCTCAGTCACACAGGCAAACACACATCCAAGGCCTCAGCTAGTCCTCCTTTTTAACAAGAAGCAATGCATTTCAATATCACCTGTCAATCGGCCCAATGTACATCATTATTTACAGCTTTAACTCATTTTGATCCTGCACATTCCCCACTGCCTCAATTGTGACTTTTAAGAGAGCATAAGTGAACAAACGCACACATAACACTGTGAAACAAGTTACCTAAAAGACACAAGTTTGCACCAAAAACAGTCAAACCTATATTTAGCTTTATATGTGAGGTGTTGATATGAATAGAAAGTGCAGAAACAAGTTGCTGAGCACATCTATATATGCCATAATGTATCACATGCAATCATGACTGTGAAAATATTTGAATAATTAGCATTAATTAGCGTTTGAGGTGATGGCTGACTTTCCTTTAAACCTGTAATTCGTCATGTCTGCTAATTAATACTTCCAAGCTAATAAATCCAGCGTATAGCGTTAGTTCTGGCAGGGCACGTTAGTCAAGCTCGCATCAGCTGACTGTCAGCTGATCACGTCTACCTATAGGAATGCGACGTCTATCACAGCATGCATATATAAGCTCCTTCAGTATTATCATCTGCTGTCACGTTTCTCCGGAGCTAATTACCCTCCTCCATCCCCAGCTCCTCCTCTCATCCGTCAGGATTTGGCATCAGATTCCCCCTGAATCAGACTAAATTCCCGAATTAGGTTGTACATTTTAATATTGACTAATGCTATCTGCAATACAGCGTTGCTTCTGTTCATCGTTGCTTCTGTTGCTTCTAGGCTGCATGGATGCGCAGGGCGTTCTTGCCCAGAACAGAACCATACCGCCAATCTAAACTATGCTAAACTATGCTTTGATAATAGTGATCCTGACAGAAATGTGTTTATATCATTCAGCAGAGAAAGTGTTTTCTATACGTTTGCTTGCTATTGTAGACATTTCCAGTAATTAAATAAAATGGATGTGTCAAATTATCCGTATATTGCTCAATAATCAACATGGGGTTCATATTTAAAGTACATTGTACGATGACGCAGATACTATAGTTTTACTGTAGAAAGTTCACAACATTAGCCGTGTCGGCTGAGGCAGTGAGCAATTCGTGCATGAAGAGGCTCCACTGGCTTTGAGTAGCTTTAATTACAAGGTGAAAGAAGCCTTCATAACAGGAAGCAAGGGGAAAACCCGACCACTTAAAGGTAAACAGCGACACAAGGCTCGTCTCTGTTATCCTGAGTAAGCCCATGTCCAGAGGGACAAATATTCACCTTTGCCATTATGGAATTGATCTCTAATACTGGTCAAATCAAGTATTGCGTCTTTAATATGAGGGAAAGTAAGGGCTACATTTACTTTCACAGTCTTTAAAACAACTTAAGGTTAATTGCTTAAGGTTCAATTAACAATGAAGGCCGCATTAGGCTAAAGAGAACAGTTACACAAAGTTACAAATAAGCTGACAGGTTGCCATGGAGATGTAAACACTGATCTTTCTCATGGAACTATAAAAGGCAAAAAAATTAATGGGATGCTAATGCAAATAGCTGTTAGCTTGTGGCAAACACAAAGCATAGGCCTACAAAACATGCCTCAAAGTTCACTTTATGAAATTTGCAAAGAAACTCTTGAACTATAAACTTGAACTCTTGAACTCAATTACTTGAACTATACAAGTAGGCAGTTGTTTAACCCTCAGAAACCCAAAAATTTCAAAAAAGGAATTCCAATTCACACCGCAGAGATAAACACCAACAAACAAGTTGGCCGTTGGATTTAGAATTTTATGAAAAATAACTGTCATGTTCACATTGCCCCAACAGACTCCGACAAATGCAGATTGAATATGTTCAGTGAGGTGAAAACTAACCCTGACCAACACCAACAGACGCCAGCAGGGGTAACAGTGATCCAACAAAACCCAACAAACGTGTTTGTTGGAGTTTGTCTGTGCAGTGTGAATTGGCCTTAAAATGAAACGTGTTGGGGAAAATATTACAGGACAAATATTTATTAGCAAACTTCGAAATTTCGATCTTGAACATTTAGCAAGGGTACCAATAGGCAGTCACAACATTTAGCATGAGTAAAATGTATAAATGTATGCAGATTTAACACATATTTAGTGAAAAATAGGCATTTTTAATAGATTGTGAAGAAATGTTGCTGCAATGGGTATTTGAGGGTTAAATATTTTAGGTGTGATGTATAAAAGCATGACATATATATATGTTTTGGTGGACGAGACTAAATTTTGGTCTCAATTCAAAACATTTTAGAAGAACTTTTTTTTTGTTGTTTACAGGCCAGTTTATTTCTGCCCCATGCTAGTTTTATTTGTCATTAAATGGGCTGAACAGAGCATGCAAAACCCCCCAGAGCTGGACTATAAATCCAGCTCTGGTTAACTCTCCTGTTCTCAAATGAACAGATGTTGTTCTCATAATGTTCAACGCCTCAAATACGTGTCAATTTATACTTGATCAAGCAGCTCGCACAGTCAGGCCTTCAGAGTGACATCCATGCATTAATGCACTGAAAACAGCTTTACCTCAAAAGCTTCCTCATCCAGGATCCTGGTGCCAAAAACAGTTATACCATTGGTGTCAATACTGGCATGGTCACTCCTGCCCAAGGGCTTGGTTAGCTTCTTCTTACAGTCGACAACGATGGTCACAGTCTTCTTCTCAACACTGATGCCTACACGATGCCACCTGTGAGGAACAAGAAGAGTAGGTGATTACAAACCCAGCAAACGGTTAACGGCCGCCACACGTGAGACGTGCCTTACTTTAAAACCTTAGACAATTCTTGAGATATAACATTCCTGAGTGGACCACATTCCAGCCTTCAAACTTTGGCCTTGTTTAACACTGGATTAAACTCATTAAACCCTAGACAAAATCCCCTCCTGTGAGTTATCCAGCATGACAGACACTGTGAACATTGTAGAAAGTGTGTGTCAGGAAGGTACGGCAGAGAAACTGAACTCTAGAGTCAAAACATTGAGCTGGGGAAGGAAAATGTTGGACGGGCTTGCGGTAAGAAGCCACAGCGAGATTTCAAAGGTGTATCAATTGCTCCCATGAGGGTGATCAATTTCCCATAATCCACTTCATTAGAAAGAAAAACCATTATTCTGGCTCGTGTCTTTAAAGTACTTGGGAAACTTGAACTGGGACAGGCTTTACTGTGGCTAGAAACCAATGTTTTGGATAATGTACCTGCTAACGGAATAAAAAGAGGCAATTTACATGGTTAAGACTTAGTGATTAAGCAAATGATTGATAGATGTGTGATGGTATAAAACCACAGTATTGTACTTCATGCCTTTAGGCATTAAAAACATCCTGGGAATATTCTAAAACTAGTTAATTCCTAGACTTGCCAAATGCAATGATTTAAAGTCACACATATTTTACACAAAAAAAAATCAATTTTCCCTAAGGACATAGAGGGTGTAATTCATCTCTCCATGTACCATATGCATAAATTATGTCATAAAACATTTTCTGATTACAGTACTGTATTTTAGAGCAACACATAAATGCATTTCAGATTCTTTACACTAGATCTAATTCCCATCATGATATTCATAAAGCACAAAAGCAGATGAAATGTATAGTAAATGGTAATAGCTAATCTGTTTAGCTGTACAAACGATTTTTAATAAGCCACTTGCAACTATAATTCTTCCAGCATAAGGGAATTGGAATGACAGAATGAACCCAATCAAGGTGCATTTAACCTGAAATCCCCATCAGAAACATAAGCGCTTTAATCCTTCACGGAAATATTGCTGTTTTTACAGCAAAACACCCCACTGAACTGATACCTACAATAAAGCCTCTTGAACCTAATAAGACAAAGCACGTCCATTGAGTTACATTGTGCTGGCAATTAATTTTAACACTTGGCCGTGTCAAAATAAGGCTCAAGTGGTTTCTGGACAATAATGAGCATTGTAATAATGAGAATTTTTAATAATGAAAAATACACTAATAATATCTAAGGAAGCATGTTTGCACTTCAGATAACAAAAAGTAATTGTGACTATGTCAAATTTGACTTTATACACTGTAAAAATTATCAATAAGTTGACAACATATGTTTTTATATTAACTTTTTTAAATAAGTTATACAAGATTCAACTCATTTTTAAGTTGGTTTAATGTAATTTAAGTTGAAATGACTTAATTGAAATTGTACTTAATTTAAGGCAGCATTTTTCTTTTAAATTGTATAGAATCTCACAATGTGATTATTTCAGAATTGCGATAATTTGTCACAACTATGAATGTATATCTCACAATGTGACCTTTTCTCTTAATTGTGAGTATATTTCTTGTGAATTATATATCTCACAATGAGTCTTTTTATCTCATAATAGTGACTATCTCTCTAAACAGTGAATTTATCTCACAATGTGACTTTTATCCTGGAATTATGGTATTATTTATTTCTTGCACATATGACTATACAGAATCTCAGAGTGATAATGATAATTTTTCAAAACTATCTCACAATGTGACTCTCATAATTGTGTCTATATTTTGCAACTGTGACTTTTTATCTCACAATGCAACCTTTGTCTCTTAATTGTGACTTTATGTCTCGCAACTGTGACTTCGTATCTCACAATGTGACTTTATCTCATAATTGTGACTTTATTTCTTGGAACTGCAATTATTATATCTCACAATGTGTGTTATATCTTATTTTAAACTTTATCTCACAATTACTTTTTTTACGTTTTACTTTGAGGCAGGAACAAGCTTCCAAACATTTCTGTTCATGATGATGTAAGGAGGTTAATTTCTGAGGTCAAGCTTCAGCCCCAATGGATCCAACTTTCCAACTTTCTAAAATAACAGAACCCTGAAGGATCAACGCTGAGGTCAGATCACCTACGGCCCTGTCCGCTTCACTCCATCAATCCAGAGTCACAGCGAGATCTCCTCTGGCTTGCCTCGCAGAAGAAACCACACATAACTAACGCCTCAATAGTCCCCTGAAATTCTGATTTGTCTACTTGTCAACCGAAAAGACTCTAAAACAGTCCCAGAAATGTCTTCCTATTTACATAATGGCTCAGGACTACAGTGTAAAAATCTAGGTTGGCAACAAATGACTTCCCGCTGGTACAGGCTGATGACTGACCTCCGTCTGACCCTGTCTGGAGTCAGTCTCATTCTTTCACTCTGAGGATGGATCTAAACAGGTCTAAAAAAAGCCGCTGTACATTCGGATTTGTGCTCTGTGACTTACTTTCCATCAGCCAGGTTGAGAGAGCGGAACAGGGGGTAATCCTCCGGGGCAGGCTGGCCTGTCTGATCCTCGTACAGGAAGACAGGTGAGCGGCCCACCTCGACGCCTAGTTGCTGGACGCCTTTCTCGTTGTAGATGGACAAAAGGAAGGATTGGACCCCAGCTTTGGGCTTGATGGTAGTTAGGATGGAAAAGTCTTCAGGGAACACTCCATCTAGAAAACAGCACAAACAGGAAACAAGTTCACTGAAGAGTTCATTTGGGGTTTTGAGGTCCATCCAATCAGCTAATTGCTTTGTTGAATTTGGAACCATTATGGAGGACTAGGGGTGCCAATTGAAAATAAAATAAAGGAATCAATTGATTTATTAATTTCAATTTTAATATTAAAATTAAAATAAATTGGCTAATGATTAAAAAAATGCATGTATATTTTTATTGTGACATTTAATTAACTTTATTTCTACATAAGAGCAGCTTGGACATTCTGCAAAACATCTTCTTTTGTGTTTCATGGAAGAAAGAAAGCCATGTGGAATGACATGAGGTTTAGTGAGCAATGCCAAGATTTTCATTTTTGGTTGAACTATCTCTTTAAACATTTCTGTTCATTTCTTATGCAACTAAGCAGACAAGCCATGCTGTGGTCAAGAGATTTTAGCCAAGTTCTCCCGCCGCTTAACAATACAACCGTCTGAGTGAAACATGGCCCTACACAATCAGGGATGGCATCTCCTGTCAAAAGCCTTGGCAACGGCAACAAAGGGCACATTTAAACGGAGCTAAACCTAGGCAGGATATGGAGACATGTTCATGGGGTTCAGCTTACCTGGGAAAAGCTGCTTGGTTGGGGCACTGATCTGGGCATTCTTGACGATTTTGAAGGCCGTGTCTGGCTGTGATGCTCTTCGGTTCGTGCAAAATCCTGAAGTTTTCTGTACTCCTTCTGGGACAGTGGGAAATTCTAATACTTTAAGGACATCCACGGGTTCTGCTGCATGGGGTAGAAAGATACACAAAAAAATGAATAAATAAATGAAGGAGAATGCATTCGAAATATTCATTGTTAAGCAGATAAAGCACTTTTTGTGCCCCTATTCATGCAGTGCTTTCATCCTTTCATGCAGTGTGTAATATAGCTGTTTGTGAATGTAAAAGGTCTGCAAAGTTTTAAAGAGCAAAGTTTACGACAAATAATGCTGAATCGATCTGAACTGCCGAATCAAATCGTCAGCAATTCCAGTCTAACTTACAGTTACAATATGTAACAATGTAAGACATTTGCATAATTCCAGCCTATGGCTACTTCGACCCGCCCTCAAACACTGTAGTTGTAGCTGAGGCCTGAAAGAGTTTGGTTCATGTTGTCGAAATGTCAAAAAACACTTCAAAAGGATGAGGACTCGCACTGGAATTGATACGGAAAAACCAACACCATCGTTACTGTTTGTATCACTGCGTATAAAAGCACTGAGGAATCCTCTGGATCTGAAATGTTAATATTGTAATGGCTGTTTTGTTTCCAA
This sequence comes from Paracanthobrama guichenoti, assembly GCA_018749465.1. Lineage (NCBI taxonomy): Eukaryota > Metazoa > Chordata > Actinopteri > Cypriniformes > Gobionidae > Paracanthobrama > Paracanthobrama guichenoti. The sequence goes on along the minus strand of CM031966.1, from coordinate 22,117,971 downwards.
CACATGCTGTAAGCAATCAATCAAATCACAAAAGACTGGGCTGTCTGACCAATCAGAGCAGAGTAAGCTCACGGAAAGGAGGGGCTTAGAGAGACTGAAACTTTGAACGAACCATTTTTCAGACTCTTTGGAAAATGAAGTGATGTGCAATGTCTATTACAAGAAAAATAAAGGGTTTTTTGGCCTTTGACAAGTAAATCTATGACTAAATCTGACTTTTTCAGAATTGCATGATATAAAGTCGCAATTCTGACTTTATAACTCACCATTGTGACTTTATATCACGCAATTCTGAAAAAAAGTGAGAATTGTGAGATAAAAAGTCGCAATTATCTTTTAAAATGTTTTATTCTGTGTCGGAAACAAGTTTCCATATACAGTAAATCTATTGTAGGAAACCTCCAAAACAAAATTAGGAACTAAAAATTAGAAATGTGTTTTTAACTTCAACAGAACAGCTTTTGAAGACTCTCTTAAAATTATATTTAGGATAATCTGCTAATTATATGTGTATTATTATTATATAATAATAAGTATTATTATATAATACCAAGTGCAAATCTAGGATCAAATCATATGAAACAGCTACTGCATTAAATATAACAGATTATGTATGTGTGTGTGTGTGTGTGTGTGTGTGTGTGTGTGTGTGTGTGTGTGTGTGTGTGTGTGTGTGTGTGTGTGTGCAGCAAGTTTTAATGAAAGCTGTACAGTCAAATGAACTAAACTAACCTAATAATGACCAGAGTGACTATATCAAAATGATCTCTAAACTTTATTTTATGAACCACAACCACAAAAAAGCAGCCAATATCTGAAATTCAATCTGTTTTACTTGCTATATGGCCAAAACTCAAATCATTGGTCTCCATTCCTATGATATTTGACCCTTGTAAAATTCCCGATTCCACCTTTAACTCTTCGGAAGACACTTCAGCAACAGCTGGGTTAAGTAAACCTGAACAAACGGTTTCATTATGGTTAACGAAGCAAGATGAAGGATAAACACTGTTCACCCTGGATCACCACTGAGAGGAAGAACTCAAAATCTCAAAGCACCATTGAGAAGGAGTTCTTCATGATTAATTGTGAATGTAGGGCACATGTTTGGCATCTGGGTGTTATTTAGAATCTACCAACAGTGCCATATGTGTCTTCTGGGACTTGAGTGAAACTTTGGCATCTACCACATAAAATGGAATGCTCAATCTGCCAACAATAAAGGCATGCTACGTCACAAAAGAATGGACTGGGAGGTCTAAAACGCTATAATAAAGACGCTGAGGCATTCCCAGTGCTGAGAAAACATTTACCACCCCATTTAAAACCCTGAAAAGCAAAGGTGACACACCATTCTTCTGCCTGTTCTTTGTGTTGAGTGGAATGGGCCGAGAGACTCAAACAGAGCTTTACGCTGAACATACAAGCTAGACAAAAGGGAAAACCTCAAACTCATCTAATACAATGACGGAGTTAAGGAGAGGAGTTGTTGTGAGGGATCTTCTGGAGAAGTTCTCCATAACCTCAGGCCTCATATATTCCAGATGTGGTGCTGTAGCCTGAGTCTGACCTTTTGCCACGCAAGTGCCAAAGAAAAATGTCAATACTCCTAAATACTTCAGAATACCAACTGAGAATGTGCTGCCATTAGGAGAGTGCAGCTGATGACCTGGTGTGATTTTAACCAGACTGCTGTGCAAACACACACGCTGATCTGTCTCACTGTCATTCATTCTTTGCATTAGGCTTGTGTGTGTTGGAGAGAAGGTTGATTAGACATCGAGTGTGAATGTGGAGGGAGGTACTAACTGAGAGAGAGTTGCACATCATCAAGATCATAAACCTGCCATCATTACTATTCCAAGGGACACCCAAAAGTGGGAGGGGCTTCCTCTAAAGAAAGTTCTGTAATAAATCATTTAATTATGAAATTCACTTGTATGGTAACAGGAAGACACAAATGTAGTGTTAAAATAACAGATGTCCCAATGGATGAGCTCTCATTTGGTCTAGGGAACGTAATGTAATACATTCAGAATAGTTTGTAGAATTTTGTTTTTTGGGGTGATATTAATGGAAGACCTTTTTACCTGCTGCTCCTTGAGACTCTAATAATGAATTCAGTCAGAATCTCTCTCTCTCTCTCTCTCTCTCTCTCTCTCTCTCTCTCTCTCTCTCTCTCTCTCTCTCTCTCTCTCTCTCTCTCCCATCCTCTATCTCCCCCTTCTCCCCTCGCTCTCCCCTCTTTGACACATGCGTGCCGCTTGAACAAGAAAGCATTATGCCACAGGCTCTCCGTGAGGCAACCTCACTGACAGAATTTTTGCTAAAAAATGTTTCCCCATGCCCCCACCCTTCACGACTGTAGAGAAACATCAAAGAACAATAAAGCCTTTCAACCATCTGCTTCCCATGAACACTGTTCAATTCACCTAATATTCCAGTATTAATGGGACAGTTCAGCTAAAAAAAAAAAAAAAAAAAAAAATTTTTTAAAAATCACAAAATCCGTCATCATTTACTCTCCCTCATTCCAAACACATTATTTCTGGTGTGGATTGTGGAACACTAAATTAAGTAGAATGAATGGGGACCAGGTACAGTATGTGTTTCATCTACAACATAAATATCTCTTTTGTGAGATGAAGAAAGTCATACAGGTTTGGAATGACCTGAGGGTGAGCAAATGATGACAGATTGTTTATTTTTGACTAAACACTTAAAAACAAAGGTTCTTTATTGGCATCTGTGGTTCCATGTAAAACCTTTAACTTCAATGGAACCTTTCCATTGTACTTTATAAGACAATTTTTTTGTTGATTATTAAGTTCTTCGCATGAAAGGTTCTTTGGGGAACCCAAAATGGTGTACCTTTAAGATGCAACGGAAAGAACCGCATACAATTATGTAACATCAAAATGTTACATTTACTTAAAAAAAATGGTTGAACCACAACAAACATGCATAGAGTTGACTAGCAAAAGCATGACTCGTGAATAGCCCAAACGGTCTTGATACCTAGTTGGCACCATCTACCATTAGAGTATGGAAAGATTTCTGAAATGTGTGTATTGTCTGAAGGAATGCACATCTGAGGTTCCTCAGCCTCAGGGGCTGAGGAAACATGTCAGTACACTGCCAGCTCAAGAGGGTACCCGGTAGAAATGCCTTCACAAGCCACAAACCGCAAGGGATATAATGCATTGCTTCAGAAGTCAAAATGGATTAATATATTTTCAAATTCATTATAAGCTTTGATAGGCAAAAAAAAAAAAAAAACAAAAAAGGGGTTATTAAGCATGCCTTATCGCTGACACTTCAAGGAAAAGAAATCTGGTTATTTTCAAGTAGCCTTAAGAAATGTGGCAAATAAGAGAACAATCCATTGTCTTTGCCATTTTAGGACAAATATAAATACTTTGTTCTTGTAAGGGTAAGTGAGACCTATCATAAGGCCAGACTGGGGCCCCTGGATGGCTCTGGGCCCTTTGAAGCCTCCAAAATAATAGGGATGAGTAGAGAGGACAGTCATCAAATAACGGGAAGGCACTTAGTAGAGTAACATTCCCACTGGGAAACTCATATGGACTTAGAAAGACATGGGAGTCACAATGTTGTGAAAGCCACCACTTGGGCTTCGGGTGGAACTAGGGGTGAATGGGGAAAGGGTGATTTTGGCTGTAGCCCACTGTGATCAACGCTAATTCATTACCCTGCAGCAATCTCTAATGTGCTGTTTAAAGTGGACTAAACTAAAAAAATGCAAAACAAACAAACAAACATATATAGTTTGCATTATTCAAGTGCATTATTCAGATTTCCATATTTCTATACCCGAAAAGAGAAAATCACTTGTTGCAGTTCTTATGATCAGTCACGCCCATTGTAAATTGGACCTCCCAGGTCTCAGTTACCATAAATCAAATTCTCATCATATTTAAAGATAGTAAGATAGCTAATAAAACAAACAAAAAATCATGCCAATGTGGTCAGAACACTTAAGCTCTTGTGAGCATAAATTAGTAGAATATCAATTAGAGATAAACACCTTATTAATTCGCCTCTCTTTGAATGCACATCATTTGGCACACAACTTCATCCCCACAATCACACCATTCAAGCGGATACTTTTCCACTTTCTTTTCTGAAATGTAAGGCATGGATGTAAAACCCTGAGGAATTCCACCCTGCTAACCGTGTCCACACACACCTAACGGACCACAGGTTCAAACAAAGAGCTTTTTTCCCCCAAAGTAAATCCTAAACTGTCTCTCCATGACACTCTCTTGACACATTCCTCTTCTTCAACCTCTCATGGAATGTATTACAACATAAAATATATAGACATAAAATCTCAAAAGTTTAAGTATATGCAAATCGAATGGGCAGAACAAACCAAGTCATGTGCAAAAGGTAAATAGTTACATACTTTCACTACTATTTCAAAGTACAGACTCGGACTCATTCTATGTGTTTAACATCATGTCATGCACATATTGTAGATAAGTAAAGCATGATAAACCATATCTGTTATATGCCCATAAAATTGCATTATTAATTGTATTAAAAGCTTGTGAAATCTTTTGGGGAACTGGTGGGTTTATTTTAAAGAACTCCACATACTACAGTCTTTGTCATTTCATGATTACAATATCTTTTGATTTCATGGGCACTGATAGTAGCACACACACATATGGGATGCAGATCTAAAATCACCTGTCTAAATCAAACGCGTTAAAATCCGCAGGCGCAAATGCGCATCTCCTATCTGACAGTCCCTACAACTCCATCAAAAGTTTGGAAGTCTATCTTTCCTTACCTGCTCTGACATTTGGAGCCTGCAGAACCAGGACGAGGGAAACTGTGATGAATTTGAAAACAGTGGAATCCAAAAGCCACCTTTTCGTTTTCCACATTGGGGACCACCTTGGCCTCTCCATGGTTGGGGCGCCCACAAATGTGCACAAAACCCGGGGCGACCTCTGCTTATTTGAAAATGATCTCCCTTCTACAATCCCAAATGTGCCCGATCTGCTCTAAACAGCCATAGGTGAAGGGTATTTTGTTTCGCCGGGCCCCCTTCGATCCTCCTTTCCTTGCGCCCAGCCTTCAGACTGAAGGGATTCGGGATTTAATCAAAATGAGACGCTGAGCGCTCGATCGCCTCACCGTCAAGAGGGCTGGACCCAGACCCTGGATTACAGGAAAATGACAAGGGAAAAATACCCCGATTAGCAAATCACGGGGCTTGAAAGTTGGCTAGGGATCCACCCATCAGTTTTCCAAAGCCTCCCCTGGTCGCCCTCTTTTGCGCGTCCCCATTAGAGCCGGTAGAAATTTCCCTGGAGTAGTCTGGGAATGAGAGAGAGAGAGAGAGAGAGAGAGAGAGAGAGAGAGAGAGAGAGAGAGAGAGAGAGAGAGAGAGAGAGAGCGCAATTAAAAGTTTCTTCAGTTTGTTCGTTTTCGGATTAGACATATTTGCAGCAAAATAGTGAAAAGTTGTATTATAACTTTCATGATAACATAAATAAAATTGCTTATCAGATAATTAATGTAGCCCATATTGATGACTACGACTATAGAAATAATGTGTCGCTCAGGACAACGGTCATTTTTCAGAAAAAATGTACCGCTTATTAGTGATTGAAGGGTTACACTTTATTTTAAGGTGTCGTTACATTGTAGTCTACTTACTCAAATCTGAGTCAAATTAATTAACTACTACTATGGAATTACGGTTAGGGTTTGGTTTAGGGTTAGTTACTTGTTATTATGCATAATTGACTGCTACTAGTAGCCAACGTGTAACTACGTCACCTTAAAATAAAGTGTTACCGAATCAAGTATTCCAGAGAGCTGTGTAATGTTTCATGATAGATTAATAAGTTAACATTTTTAATTTAGCTTTCCTTTTGTATAGAACTAACACACTGGATTTAACATAACTACTACAGGAGTATAAAAGACAAGAAAGTAATAAAACGCAAACACCTTATGTTTTGAAGACGTTTGTTCTTCAAGAGTGCATGTGGAGGTTGTGTGGGAGGGGCTAAGTTTGACTGACAGCCCATCACTTTTCCCACTTTCTGCAATAATAATGACTGAAAATCAGAATCAAACTTAAACAAATACAAATTTTTTGCTTCTTTTAATATGATTCATTCAGTTTTTTTGGAAAACTAGCATCTTCCGGTGTCAAATGTGACCAATAGCCATTTACAAAAGAGTGTCTCTCTAGTTCAGATTCAAATTTCCATGTAAAGGCTAAGTGCCATGCTAGTTTGAAATGGAATAGTTCAACATTATATCATTCATGAGCTTGTGAATTAATCCTATAATGATCTAGTTAGTTTAGCTCTGTTTCTAAAATGTATGAATAAAATGAACGACTGGCTCTACGAACAAACGGCACGCAGCCAGCTCATGATCCATGCCAGAAATCATTTTTGTTAGCATGCCAAATCTCTTTTTATGAATAAGTAAGGAATGAGTTCATTAATTAAATAATAATAATAATAATAATAATAATAATAATAATAATAATAAAAGAATAAATTACTGTGATATTTGCATGCATTATGATTCAATAAAATGATTAATACAAAATAAGTGAGATCAGTGAGATCATCTTCATAAAAATACAACAAAGTTATGTCATCACCTCAGGGCAAGTTGGAACTGCACTCTGTGAACTGTCTGCAGAAACATGCACAGTAGATTTTCAGATTCTAAGATTATTTGCATGCAATAAAGCCTGTGATCATGATTACATGGTCTGATTTGGTGACAAAATGATTTACCTACCAATACAAAATATTACAATATTCATCCCTTGTCTACAAATGTCTGCAACTTATGACTAGTGTTGAATGCCAAAGGGCTGAATATTTTGACTTTTATTGATTATGATGAAGTGCATTTCTAAATTCTTTGCAGTGATTGTCACTTACCTTTCACTGTGTTGATGGACTTTCCCAGAGATCAAAGATCAAAACACATTCTGACAGTTGCATGACTCTGAGATAACAAATTTGGAATTCTTATATATGCATATTTAGTGCTCTGGTGTGACCACGATGGATAATCACAAAAGTTATCATAATTACATAAATTCATGAATAAAAACTGCTCCTCATTGCCAAGAACATGTGTTAAGATGTGTGCAGAACAAGTTCTCATTTAAACATACAGATTCCTGTCAAATACTGACGGTTAAACTGATGTAGTTATGCATGCTTTGAGCAAGATCGTTAAGAAGCAACTTTTTAGTGTGTTTGTATTTTTATCGATATACACTCATCTAAAGGATTATTAGGAACACCATACTAATACTGTGTTTGACCCCCTTTCGCCTTCAGAACTGCCTTAATTCTGCGTGGCATTAATTCAACAAGGTGCTGAAGGCATTCTTTAGAAATGTTGGCCCATATTGATAGGATAGCATCTTGCAGTTGATGGAGATTTGTGGGATGCACATCCAGGGCACGAAGCTCCTGTTCCACCACATCCCAAAGATGCTCTATTGGGTTGAGATCTGGTGACTGTGGGGGCCATTTTAGTACAGTGAACTCATTGTCATGTTCAAGAAACCAATTTGAAATGATTCGAGCTTTGTGACATGGTGCATTATCCTGCTGGAAGTAGCCATCAGAGAATGGGTACATGGTGGTCATAAAGGGATGGACATGGTCAGAAACAATGCTCAGGTAGGCCGTGGCATTTAAACGATGCCCAATTGGCACTAAGGGGCCTAAAGTGTGCCAAAAACATCCCCCACACCATTACACCACCACCACCAGCCTGCACAGTGGTAACAAGGCATGATGGATCCATGTTCTCATTCTGTTTACGCCAAATTCTGACTCTACCATCTGAATGTCTCAACAGAAATCGAGACTCATCAGACCAGGCAACATTTTTCCAGTCTTCAACTATCCAATTTTGGTGAGCTTGTGCAAATTGTAGCCTCTTTTTCCTATTTGTAGTGGAGATGAGTGGTACCCGGTGGGGTCTTCTGCTGTTGTAGCCCATCAGCCTCAAGGTTGTGCGTGTTGTGGCTTCACAAATGCTTTGCTGCATACCTCGGTTGTAACGAGTGGTTATTTCAGTCAAAGTTGCTCTTCTATCAGCTTGAATCAGTCGGCCCATTCTCCTCTGACCTCTAGCATCAACAAGGCATTTTCGCCCACAGGACTGCCGCATACTGGATGTTTTTCCCTTTTCACACCATTCTTTGTAAACCCTAGAAATGGTTGCGCGTGAAAATTGGGAAATACTCAGACCGGCCCGTCTGGCACCAACAACCATGCCACACTCAAAATTGCTTAAATCACCTTTCTTTCCCATTCTGACATTCAGTTTAGAGTTCAGGAGATTGTCTTGACCAGGACCACACCCCTAAATGCACTGAAGCAACTGCCATGTGATTTGTTGATTAGATAATTGCATTAATGAGAAATTGAACAGGTGTTCCTAATAATCCTTTAGGTGAGTGTATGACTTGGCTTAGTCCTTATCTCTTCACAATTCTAAATTCAGTTAAATTCCAAGCCATGTTCAAGGTTGACCACGAACCAGCAGGAGATCTTATGATCATATGACCTTGAACAATCAATGACAATCAATCAATCAATCAATCAATCAATCAATCAATCAATCAATCAATCAATCAATCAATCAATCAATCAATCAATCAATCAATCAATCAATCAACCAAGTCAAGTCAAGTCAAGTCAAGTCAAGTCAAGTCAAGTCAAATCAAATCAAATCAAATTAAAATCAACACTCACACTCATCCATATAATGGAAGTAAATAGCGACCACCACCAACCTTTTTAAAAAAAGACGCAAAAGTATCACATAAATCAAGATTAACAAAAACGAGCCCATTCTACATTGAGTCCAATATCACCAGACCAGAACGTTTGTCTGATTACAGTCAGAATGACAGTTGACAGATGTGCACGTGATAACTTCTTACGACAAACACCACAGATATAGCAACCCGATCTCTTGGCAATTCGTACGTATTTGACAAGGTGGCTAAATCGTACGTATTTACCCGAGTTGGTCAATTCATATGATTTCGTACGAATGACCTACCCCTAATCCCGCCCCTAAAACCTACCCATCAATCCAGTATAGACAAATCGTATGAATCCATACAAGTGAGGTCGTACAAATTCGTACAAACTAGCCACTTCGTACAAATACGTACGAATTGATCTTGAGATAGCATTGGATATAGTCACCTCAGAAAAGATGGTACGTACATGAGTTGTGTTTCACGTTGTGTTTTTGTTAATCTTGATTTCTCACAACTTGTGTGCATTTTCTAGACAAAATGGAATAAACTGCAGCGTTAATAGAGTCTTATGAACATAGCAGAGAACCCCAACGGCCAAGGTCAAAAATTGAGTTAAATAATAGATTCAATTTCAGTTTGTTTTTCACCCTATCGTATACCTCTAGAACACTTTGAATATATGGCACATACCACATGGGATCGTTCTGTGACACTTTTCTTGTGACATCTTTTTTTTTTTTTTTTTAAAAGCTTGATGCTGGTCGCTATTCACTGCCATTATATGGACTAGTGGTCCTTAAAAGAAGAGAATACAGCATTAGAACAACACCAGGCTGAGTAAACAATGTTTTAATTTACCTTTTAATGTGAAGAACATTAAGAATTTTTTTTAGGTATGATATATAGTTTTAGTTTCCCTTCAGCATGATTATTTGACCTTAAAAGGAATGGTAAGGGGAGACTTTTCACAGACACACACTAACCAGCCACTAGCTTCTGCCCATCAGAGTCTAAACACACAGAGCCTGAGGGAGTATAAAGGGCTCTTTCTGTCTCAGCTCAGGGCCAGAGTGGACCGAGAATTCAGTCTCTCAACATACAACCTGTGCTCTGTGTTCAACAAAGAACTCCCACAGAACACATTCCCTCAACCTGGGGAGTGAACTTAAACATGAGAAACAATCGAAAATACTCAAATTGTACGTTTGAGAAGACTCTCTGAGGTAAAAATTTCTAGACAGCGGTAGGACTGCCATTCTGGAATTGTGAGCCGGTTATTTTCACTGTGGTCTACCATGGTGGGTACCAGAATGAATACTGGTTAAATATCGCTTCCATTTTAAGAGCGTCTACATCTGTAATGTCCACATTGTGCATGGTGGAAGACTGCTGCTAACTTTATTTGAGTAAATATACATAATTAGCCTACACAAGCTCAAAAATAGCTTTGTGCAGAGGTTCATAAATGTGCAGACCTTTGTTGTGAAGCCATTAAGCATTTAAATATGCATGTTGACTATTGATCCTTTTAGCCTGTTATTTAAAGATACAAATATAATGTAAATCTCAGGTCCTGGTATAAGCGCAAACTAAACCTCCACATGTTTAAAAGGTTTAGTTTATTGTTCATAGAGGTCAAGTTTCAAGTCACCTAACACCTAACAAAGTGGATCACAAACTGGGCAGTAGCAAATCTCGTACGTTCTTACACCCTTGATCACAAACATACTACATTACAGGCGGTAATGGCTACATTACATTGGCATAGCATAGCATAACAATGAATGAGTATAGCAATATAAAACATTTAACACATATCTGTTCTCAAAGCAAGCTCATGCTCCACTTGTTACCATTATGTTGGATGCAACCAAAAATAAGGTCCCTGTTTAAACACCATTGAGTCTGGAGTAATATTCCATACATCTGAAGTAATGGACTTCACGCTTCCTTAGGTGTAGAATGCTTGCCCAGACAAAATGGCATTCCTGAGTAAGAGTGAATGAACTACTGTGAGATTTGACATCTACAAACCAGCTTTGAATAACTGAGGGCCCTGGGGTGAGTTTCCAACCACTGCTAAACATGAGAGGAGAGCCATTACCGCCTGTAATGTAGTATGTTTGTGATCAAGGGTGTAAGAACGTACGAGATTTGCTACTGCCCAGTTTGTGATCCACTTTGTTAGGTGTTAGGTGACTTGAAACTTGACCTCTATGAACAATAAACTAAACCTTTTAAACATGTGGAGGTTTCAAACATGCCATAAACTTCCTTCCAAAATGCATGGTTGAACTTGATTTTTAATGAAGATCCAGCTCACGTGGGGAAGACATTGCATTTGTTTGCTTCATTTCACCAGATTCGTTTGTAAAGAAGAGACTGCAGACAGGATGAGATTAAAAAACAATGCTGTGGCTTCTGATTCTGACAGGAATGATGCAACACAATTAAGTAAAAATGTTTTTTATATGATAGTATTTTACTATGATAGTATTGCATTGTTACATTTGATATCTACTGATTATGTACGTGTCTAACTAAACATAACTTCCACGCTGTCACAGGCTGGAGTATCCTTTGTATCTGAGGTATTGTTGGTTCATTGTCCTGCGATTCGTGATCAGACTCGAACATGTATGGGCCAGGGCTCGCACTCTTAACTCTTTCCCCGCCAAACACGGAATTTTCCATTATTTGTGAGAAAACTCTTCCCCGCCAAACACGGAATTTTCCGTGTTTCCTTGTTTTCACTGTTATATGCTACAGAATTTCCTGTAAGTATGATCGTTTGATCGTATGTAAGCAGATGCATATGTAAAATAACGTGATCATCAATATTAAACATCATATAAATCAAAACTGCCTAATGTTACTGAATGAAATGTCGACCCAGAATGAGCTACTGGACTGTGCAAGCTTTGGGGGTGTTGATGGACTCGATTTACTCCATCTGTGTTTGATCATCGTTCTGAATCTGATCTGGGTGTAGTCTTTTACAAAAACGGGATTTTCTCAGCTTTACCCATATTTAAGTGTTGATAAAAAAGGAATGCATGAAGCTAGAATAAAACTTTTTTTGTTGTTGTTTAAAAGCAGAGGCTCTGCTCTTTTGATTTAATGCATGCTCAGATATTCAAACAAAAAAATATTTTATGGGCCATTACATTTTTGTGAAAATTATCAAAAACCCTGGCTTTTTTTTTTAAACGCTGACGGGGAAAGAGTTAAATAGTGAAATACATGCGTGTGCGTGTATGTTATGCACGGTTCACGGTTATATCCACCGTTCGGGCTGGCCAAGTAATAAAAAATAACATTCCAATTAATTGAAGGTGGATGAGACATAAATCAATGTTCAGGTTAAGAGCAATTAAAATGGATGAGTACAAAATTTTAATTTGTCAGTTTTGCTTCCATAAACTTTGAATTTCTGAACTTCATTTTTTTTTTTTTTTTTGAGTTTTGCTAACTCATTGGCTTCTAAGTTACTTGATTAATTATAATGAAATACAAATATTTTAATAAATATATAAATTAAATATGGTTAATTCATACTGAACAATTTAATGTATATGAATTTAATTTCACTCCATTTCTGCATCCTATTTGATACTTCAAAATCGTGATTGAATTGGAATTCATAAGACATTCTCAGTTCAATTCTGAATGGCACACTACCATGGCAGACTTTTGGATCAGGTCGACAAACAGCAATGCAACAGCAATCTTCTAAAAGATTATGAAGAACATATGCTATGATACATTTAAAAAGCAGTTTGGTTTCAGCAAAGACAAACCGCACCAGGTTTTAACTGTGCAACACTCCGGGGATGTTGAGGAGCACCAAGGACGTATGGTGAGTGAAAAAAAAAAAACCTGTAAAAAGGTCAGTGAGTCAGTCATTGGAGGTCAAACCAAATGATCCCAGATGGACCGCAGGAAGGGTGAGGTGAGCAGGAAGCACCCAGTATCTTATAGGACATGAGGTCCCAGGGAAAGTAGATGGGTGGTCTGGCACTGCAGGAGGGTATTTCACAACCCCCGAAAGTAGCCGAAATGGACAAGCCCACGAAAGATCCATTCGTCAGGCCTTTTGGAACATGAAATACGATCTTAGCATCGATATGATCTGCCAGCATCAGGGAGTCAGGGCCTTGGCATCACTCTCTAGAATTAGTCAAAAAAGACATCATATGAAAAATCAGATAATTTACTCTTCCATTACTGACTTTAGTAAGGCCACAGTCCATCAACCTCATCTTTTCCCTGCTGTCACTCTCTCCACTGCTTACTCACACACTTTAGAAATATATCCCATAAAGTTTAACAAGTGTATAATTCAAACATACAAAGGAAGAAGGCTCTTTAGTTCTCCTGCAAACTTTATGTTTTATTTATCCAAATAGATAAAAGTGTGCCTGTCTCCAAGCACTTATTTAAAGAACTTCCTCAGTAAACATTTAGGGGGACCACACATTGTCTACCCATCTGGCTCAGGGTAGTGGATTTACATTTCTTGGGAAGTCTTCACAAGTAGCCTAACCAAACCTAAAATCCCAACATTATTTTAAATTGTTTCTTTAACAAAACACTCTACAGGGTATTATACACTCTTGTCATGACCATACACATTTGTGGGAATAGACAGACTTTAAGACTTGAAAATTTAGCTTGAGACCTTTTACTTTAAAATAAATGTGTTACTTAAAAAATTAAATATAACAAACACTAATAATAATCATCTGTCAACATGCTTATAAGTGTATTTTAAAATATAGTCAAGTTCTACAATACAGGATTACCCAGACCTAGACATTTATCAACATAATTTTGTAATCACAAAAAAATAAAGATTAAGGATGACAATTACTGCATTGGAGTCTTATATCTTCAGTATGTTTCAACACTCTCACAGCTCAATGTAAACAACACATTCCTCTCCAGCCCTTACAAATGAAGGAGTGCCTTATATACATATACACTCCCCTGAGCTAAGACATACAGAACCTCTCCTTCTTTATGTTTAATACATTACCAGATAGATAGATATATAGATGGATAGACAGACAGACTGGTCAAACACTGAAATGACAGACAGACAGACTGATTGAACACTGGAATGACAGACGGAAAGGCAGATTGGTTGAACACTGGAATGACAGACAGACAAACAGACTGGTTGAACATTGCAATGACAGACAGACAGACAGGTCGAACACTGAAATGACAGACAGACAAATTGGTCACACCCTGGAATGACAGACAGACAAACAGATAGACAGACTGGTCAGACACTGAAATGACAGACAGACAGACAGACAGACAGACAGATAGACAGACTGGCCGAACACTGGAATGACCGACAGATAGACTGGTTAAACACTGAAATGACAGATAGATAGACAGACAGACAGACAGACTGATTAAACACTGAAATGACAGACAGACAGATAGATTGGTTGAACACTGAAATGACAGACAAACAGACTGTTTGAACACTGGAATGACAGACAGACAAATTGGTCACACCCTGGAATGACAGACAGACAAATAGATAGACAGACTAGTCGAACACTGAAATGACAGACAGACAGACAGCTAGACAGACTGGTCGAACACTGGAACGACTGACAGACAGACAGACTGATTGAACACTGAAATGACAGACAGACAGACAGACAGATAGATTGGTTGAACACTGGAATGACCGACCGACAGATTGGTTGAACACTGGAATGACCAACCGACAGACTGGTCGAACACTGAAACGACTGAAGTTGCAGTTGAAGTTGAAGTTTATTCGTCATTACACATGTACAAGTACAGTATAACGAAATGAAGTTTGGAGCAAGCCTCCGGGCCGCAGCCGATTATTCAGGCGCCGCCCTAATAATGACTGACAGACAGACAGACAAAATGGTCGAACACTGGACCAACCGATAGACTGGTCAAACACTGAAATGACAGACAGACAGACAGATAGATTGGCTGAACACTGGACAGACCAACAGACAGACTGGTCAAACACTGAAATGACAGACAGACAGACAGACAGATAGATTGGTTGAACACTGGAATGACCGACAGACAGATTGAACACTGAAATGTCAGACAGACAGATAGATAGATTGGTTGAACACTGGAATGACAGACAGATAGATTGGCTGAACACTGGAATGACCGACCGACAGACTGGTCGAACACTGAAATGACTGACAGACAGACAGACAGATTGGCTGAACACTGGACAGACCACCAGACAGACTGGTCAAACACTGAAATGACAGACAGACAGATAGATTGGCTGAATACTGGAATGACCGACCGGCCGACAGACAGACAAGTTTGAACACTAGAATGACAGACAGACAGACTAGTCGAACACTGGAACAACAGACAGACAGACAGACAGATTGGTTGAACACTGGAATGACCGACAGACAGAGAGATAGACACACAGACTGGTCGAACACTGGAACGACCGACAGACAGACAGATAGACAGACTGGTCGAACACTGGAACAACGACAGACAGACTGGTTGAACACTGAAATGACAGACAGACAGACAGACAGATTGCCTGAACACTGAAACAGACAGACAGACAGACTGGTCGAAAACTGGACCAACCGACAGACAGACAGACTGGTCGAACACTGGACTGACCGACAGACTGGTCAAACACTGAAATGACAGACAGACAGATAGACTAGTCGAACACTGGAACTACAGACAGACAGACAGATAGATTGGTTGAACACTGGAATGACCGACAGACAGACAGATAGACACACACACTGGTCAAACACTGGAACGACCAACCGACAGACAGATAGACAGACTGCTCGAACACTGAACGACTGCGACAGACAGATAGACAGACTGGTCGAACACTGGAACGACGACAGACAGACTGGTCGAACACTGAAATGACAGACAGATAGACAGACAGATAGATTGGCTGAACACTGGAACGACCGACAGACAGACAGACAGACAGACAGACAGACAGACAGACTGGTCGAATACTGGACCGACCAACAGACTGGTCAAACACTGAAATGACAGACAGACAGATAGATTGGCTGAACACTGGACCGACCGACAGACAGACTGGTCAAACACTGAAATGACAGACAGACAGACAGGTTTGAACGCTATAATGACAGACAGACAGACAGACAGACTAGTCGAACACTGGAACGACAGACAGACAGACAGACAGATTGGTTGAACACTGGAATGACCGACAGACAGAGAGATAGACACACAGACTGGTCGAACACTGGAACGACCGACAGACAGACAGATAGACAGACTGGTCGAACACTGGAACAACGACAGACAGACTGGTTGAACACTGAAATGACAGACAGACAGACAGACAGATTGCCTGAACACTGGAACGACCGACAGACAGACAGACAGACTGGTCGAAAACTGGACCAACCGACAGACAGACAGACTGGTCGAACACTGGACTGACCGACAGACTGGTCAAACACTGAAATGACAGACAGACAGATAGACTAGTCGAACACTGGAACTACAGACAGACAGACAGATAGATTGGTTGAACACTGGAATGACCGACAGACAGACAGACACACACACTGGTCAAACACTGGAACGACCAACCGACAGACAGATAGACAGACTGCTCGAACACTGGAACGACCAAGCGACAGACAGATAGACAGACTGGTCGAACACTGGAACGACGACAGACAGACTGGTCGAACACTGAAATGACAGACAGATAGACAGACAGATAGATTGGCTGAACACTGGAACGACCGACAGACAGACAGACAGACAGACAGACAGACAGACTGGTCGAATACTGGACCGACCAACAGACTGGTCAAACACTGAAATGACAGACAGACAGATAGATTGGCTGAACACTGGACCGACCGACAGACAGACTGGTCAAACACTGAAATGACAGACAGACAGACAGGTTTGAACGCTATAATGACAGACAGACAGACAGACAGACTAGTCGAACACTGGAACGACAGACAGACAGACAGACAGATTGGTTGAACACTGGAATGACCGACAGACAGAGAGATAGACACACAGACTGGTCGAACACTGGAACGACCGACAGACAGACAGATAGACAGACTGGTCGAACACTGGAACAACGACAGACAGACTGGTTGAACACTGAAATGACAGACAGACAGACAGACAGATTGCCTGAACACTGGAACGACCGACAGACAGACAGACAGACTGACTGGTCGAAAACTGGACCAACCGACAGACAGACAGACTGGTCGAACACTGGACTGACCGACAGACTGGTCAAACACTGAAATGACAGACAGACAGATAGACTAGTCGAACACTGGAACTACAGACAGACAGACAGATAGATTGGTTGAACACTGGAATGACCGACAGACAGACAGACACACACACTGGTCAAACACTGGAACGACCAACCGACAGACAGATAGACAGACTGCTCGAACACTGGAACGACTAAGCGACAGACAGATAGACAGACTGGTCGAACACTGGAACGACGACAGACAGACTGGTCGAACACTGAAATGACAGACAGATAGACAGACAGATAGATTGGCTGAACACTGGAACGACCGACAGACAGACAGACAGACAGACAGACAGACAGACAGACAGACAGACAGACTGGTCGAATACTGGACCGACCAACAGACTGGTCAAACACTGAAATGACAGACAGACAGATAGATTGGCTGAACACTGGACCGACCGACAGACAGACTGGTCAAACACTGAAATGACAGACAGACAGACAGGTTTGAACGCTATAATGACAGACAGACAGACAGACAGACTAGTCGAACACTGGAACGACAGACAGACAGACAGACAGACAGACAGACAGACAGACAGATCTAAATCAAATAAACCAAAACAGGCCTCAGACTATATTGTGATATTATTTAGAGGAAAAATACTTTAGCTAATGATGTCTTGATGAATTAATTTCATACTATCTTTATTTTATTTTTTTATATCCACTTTCTGGAGACTGCATCTAACCCAGTCTTTTCTCAGCAGCCACATACCAAAAAGTCAAGCTCTGCCACTGGGCATGATGTTTAGTTGCCATGGCTGTGCCAATTATTTCATGCTCTCTGAGGCTGTCAAATGCAATAACCTAATCATCTAAAAAGAACGCTGCATGAAGTCGGTTAAAATTTTGCTTAATATAATTACAGCTCATTGATTAAGAAGTCAAATGATGTGGGAGACTGACTCATAAAGCTCACTGCCAAAAGACATTCATAAATGAATCAAAGTCCTTAAGACTTTTTAATTCCCATTTATGTATACAGTGGTATTAAATCAACTTCAGTGAACACTTTCTCTACATCTGCAGCTGTTAAACTTTCTTTAACACTGTTAAAAACACATAGGTGTAGTCTGTCACCCTTCTCCCTATGCATAACACAACAACTCTGAATTTATCTGACGACTCCAACAGCTAATTATATTTCCATGCTTGATAACATCAGCCTGACTGAACATTTTGGCAGCATCTGGAGTGTAAAACAACAGCTCACTGATACAGGAAACATCTGATCAAACACATCAGAAGCTCCAGACTGATTCAACAAAGCACTCCGACACACCAGGAGATATTTGCCCAGCCTCAGATGCAGAGGCAGTGATGCACATGGTTCCGACTTTCTGATGTTACTGAGCAGTTGCTTGTTAGCGATTCCAAGAAAAACCTACTGTATAAGAAACATCACAAGAGTAATCTCTTTTAATGTCTCAGTTGATTCAGCATAGAGTAAATCTCCTGCCTCTCAGATGTTTTTTTCCTCCAAGGAAAAAAACAGTTTGCTCATATGTATCTTTTCTAAAGTTTCAGAAGAGATCACAACAATATCAAACTGTGCTCATATTGGCCAAAACACTGAAGTCTGTAGTTAAAAGTCAGAGATCTCACTTTTTTTTTCTCTTGACTTGATTATTTATAATTCTACAGATATATATATATATATATATATATATATATATATATATATATATATATATATATATATATATATATATATATATATATAGAGAGAGAGAGAGAGAGAGAGAGAGAGAGAGAGAGAGATAGTACTTTTTATCCTATTTCTATTATAATTTCCTCCTTGTGTTTTTAACTGTGAATTTGCACTGTCCATGGAGCGGACCTGTTTACATTTCACTGCCGGTTGTATATTCTGTATATAACTGTGTATGTGACAAATAAAACTCTTGAATCTTGAACTTAACTATTTTTCATCAGATTCTAAAAAAACAAAAACAAATTATGGGTTATAAACCCCCTTATGAACCTGGCCTTTTGTGTGTCAACAATCTTTTTGTTTAATATCTCTTAAGAAACTTTAGGAGAAACATCTGAGAGTTGATACTTATACAATATGAAACAACTGAAAACTCTTGACATATACAAGAAAAATCATTAAGCAGTGTTTTGCCTATGCTCTCAACAGCCTAAAATGGTTTGCAGGTTTTTAAAGGTTTTTAGAGGTTTCGGTATAATTCTCAGCTAGTCAGGTCATCTAGACCAATTTAAACCAACTAAGAACAGCAAACCAGGGTAGACAGCAGATTTTCAGCAGGTTTAATAGCACAATGCCATTGAAGAACCTTTTCTAGTACCTCCAATAACCATTTATACTCTTGTTCTTTAGAAATCCATCTATGTAGCTTTATAGAACCCAGAAACAATTATGCTTATCTGAAGAACCTAAAATCAACCCTGACTCAACACTGAACTGACTTCAACTGAATGATGACTATTAAAGCTGATTTACAGCATAACTGAATTCTGTATCATTGATCATTATTTTGCTGTCTATCATTGCTGCTGACTTGAATAAAATACAACATCAAGAACGTTTAAAATTTATAGAGAATCATATAGCCAATTAAAAACATCCCTACACAGCCAAAAAGTCTTCTTGAAAAGGGTTACTTTTTGATTAAATTATGTAAAATTATGATGTAAAGGGCAGAACCATGTCTGAAGACTAGAGCTGGTACTTTGAAGCCTTCAAAGTAGTCTTGAAATGGTTCTGAGTGTATGGTTCCATGAAGAACCTTTAATATCCAAAGAAATTTTCCATTGGAGAAAAGGTTCTTTGTAGCGCAGAAAGGTTCTTTAGACTATAAAAAGTTTAGAAAAAATGGTTCTTCTATGGCATCGCCGGGATACATAGATTTTGGTTCTTCCTGGCACCTTTAATTTTAAGGGTTGTTGACACAGAAGTTAACTCTGTGGTAGTGGCAGACAACAAAACTTTTAGACATATATATTTAAATGCATATACAAACCTGATTCTAAAAAAAGTTGTGAATAAAAAAAGGAATGCAATAATTTACAAATCTCATAAACTTATATTTTATTCACAATAGAATATAGATATATCAAATGTTGAAAGTGAAACATTTTGAAATGTCATGCCAAATATTGGCTCATTTTGGATTTCATGAGAGCTACACATTCCAAAAAAGTTGGGACAGGTAGCAATAAGAGGCCGGAAAAGTTAAATGTACATATACTGGAGGACCAATTTGCAACTTATTAGGTCAACTGGCAACATGATTGGGTATAAAAAGAGCCTCTCAGAGTGGCAGTGTCTCTCAGAAGTCAAGATGGGCAGAGGATCACCAATTCCCCCAATGCTGCGGCCAAAAATACTGGAGCAATATCAGAAAGGAGTTTCTCAGAGAAACATTGCAAAGAGTTTGAAGTTATCATCATCTACAGTGCATAATATCATCCAAAGATTCAGAGAATCTGGAACAATCTCTGTGCGTAAGGGTCAAGGCCGGAAAACCATACTGGATGCCCGTGATCTTCGGGCCCTTAGACGGCACTTCATCACATACAGGAATGCTACTGTAATGGAAATCATAACATGGGCTCAGGAATACTTCCAGAAAACATTGTCGGTGAACACAATCCACCGTGCCATTCGCCGTTGCCGGCTAAAACTCTATAGGTCAAAAAAGAAGCCATATCTAAACATGATCCAGAAGCGCAGGCGTTTTCTCTGGGCCAAGGCTCATTTAAAATGGACTGAGGCAAAGTGGAAAACTGTTCTGTGGTCAGACGAATCAAAATTTGAAGTTCTTTTTGGAAAACTGGGACGCCATGTCATCCGGACTAATGAGGACAAGGACAACCCAAGTTGTTATCAGCACTCAGTTCAGAAGCCTGCATCTCTGATGGTATGGGGTTGCATGAGTGCGTGTGGCATGGGCAGCTTACACATCTGGAAAGGCACCATCAATGCTGAAAGGTATATCCAAGTTCTAGAACAACATATGCTCCCATCCAGACGTCGTCTCTTTCAGGGAAGACCTTGCATTTTCCAACATGACAATGCCAGACCACATACTGCATCAATTACAACATCATGGCTGCGTAGAAGAAGGATCCGGGTACTGAAATGGCCAGCCTGCAGTCCAGATCTTTCACCCATAGAAAACATTTGGCGCATCATAAAGAGGAAGATGCAACGAAGAAGACCTAAGACAGTTGAGCAACTAGAAGCCTGTATTAGACAAGAATGGGACAACATTCCTATTCCTAAACTTGAGCAACTTGTCTCCTCAGTCCCCAGACGTTTGCAGACTGTTATAAAAAGAAGAGCGGATGCCACACAGTGGGAAACATGGCCTTGTCCCAACTTTTTTGAGATGTGTTGATGCCATGAAATTTAAAATCAACTTATTTTTCCCTTAAAATGATACATTTTCTCAGTTTATACATTTGATATGTCATCTATGTTGTATTCTGAATAAAATATTGAAATTTGAAACTTCCACATCGTTGCATTCTGTTTTTATTCACAATTTGTACAGTGTCCCAACTTTTTTGGAATCAGGTTTGTATAAAAAATGTCCTGCATTCAAGGTGACGGAAGTGAAGACAACAGTGTAATGACATCTTTCCTCTTAGAGTCACTAAAATAAAACCAAATCTCACATGCTGATCACTGGGTGGCTGTAATCACAGTTTCTTAAATTACTATCCCTCTCTAGAACTGTTTCCACGATTGCACACTAAGCGTTCCTTAATTACAAATGCTTACACAGAGAAAATTCAACTGCAAAGATAGCATTAAAACATTTGATGGTTCATTACTGAACTGTAGCAGAGACACTATAGTAGGAGGAAGCGGACAACTCATAGTAAAATTTATGCAAAAAAATTATGCTGGCTGTAGGAATTGAAATCCTGCCTGTCAGTTTAAAAGAGCCGACTTGCCATAAAGGGACTTTGGCGTTAATGACCTAAGCTCTGTGACCCATGGCAATCTAAGTCCCGTGCTCTTAGTCTAACTGCATTGCCTGTCTTGGCTCTGTTCAGACCTGCACTGCCTCCCCCTCCCCTCTCTTCCTCTCCCAGCAGCCTGATCTCTGCCCTATCCCAGTCATGCCCCACCCGCTGCAGGCCACTTCCAGCCCCAGCCGACTCCTTGATTTAGTACACTGCCAAACACAGTCAGACATCTAACCACTGAGATTATAGTTCCTGCAGGTGCAGTGTTAAATAAGCAGTCTTTGGGTTGTGTCAATTTCAAAACCTATGCGAATGAATTGGCATTAATATTAGTATAAAGTTAGTCTATTATAAGTGATTAACCCAACTTATATTTAAGGAGGTATCTAGAGACTGGTAGACAATTGCAACAAACCCCATAAGCCAGGAACATAATTGTAAGGTTTTGTCATCATATGCCAAACCTGTAGGACTTTATTTCTTATGTGGACACAATTTTGGGGGCGAAAATGCGTCAAAAAGGTTTCATTTGTCGTTGTTTTTGTTTTTGACAAAGGTTTTTGAAGAATATATTGCCACTCTTTTCAATATAAATTTGGTGCAAACGAATATCATAAACAGTTATTTTGGCAACACTTTATTTTACAGTGTCCTTGTTACATATGTTACATGTACTTGCAATAGTAATAACAGTAAATTATGCATAATTACATGCAACTAACCCTCAACCAAACCCTAATCCTACCCTAACCCTATAGTAAGTACATGTTGTTAATTAATATTACTATATAATTACACTGTAATAATGACAGCTTAAAATAAATTGTAAGATTTTTTTTGTTTTTGTACTAAACCAGTATATAGCATCTAGCAACCATCCAGAACCCCCTAGCAACCACATGGAAATGACCCATATAGCATATATACACTCACCTAAAGGATTAATTCTATGTGGCATTGATTCAACAAGGTGCTGAAAGCATTCTTTAGAAATGTTGGCCCATATTGATAGGATAGCATCTTGCAGTTGATGGAGATTTGTGGGATGCACATCCAGGGCACGAAGCTCCCGTTCCACCACATCCCAAAGATGCTCTATTGGGTCGAGATCTGGTGACTGTGGGGGCCATTTTAGTACAGTAAACTCATTGTCATGTTCAAGAAACCAGTTTGAAATGATTCAAGCTTTGTGACATGGTGCATTATCCTGCTGGAAGTAGCCATCAGAGAATGGGTACATGGTGGTCATAAAGGGATGGACATGGTCAGAAACAATGCTCAGGTAGGCCGTGGCATTTAAACGATGCCCAATTGGCACTAAGGGGCCTAAAGTGTGCCAAGAAAACATCCCCCACACCATTACACCACCACCACCAGCCTGCACAGTGGTAACAAGGCATGATGGATCCATGTTCTCATTCTGTTTACGCCAAATTCTGACTCTACCATCTGAATGTCTCAACAGAAATCGAGACTCGTCAGACCAGGCAAGATTTTTCCAGTCTTCAACTGTCCAATTTTGGTGAGCTTGTGCAAATTGTAGCCTCTTTTTCCTATTTGTAGTGGAGATGAGTGGTAGGCCTCAAGGTTGTGCGTGTTGTGGCTTCACAAATGCTTTGCTGCATACCTCGATTGTAACGAGTGGTTATTTCAGTCAAAGTTGCTCTTCTATCAGCTTGAATCAGTCGGCCCATTCTCCTCTGACCTCTAGCATCAACAAGGCATTTTCACCCACAGGACTGCCATACTGGATGTTTTTCCCTTTTCACACCATTCTTTGTAAACCCTAGAAATGGTTTTGCGTGAAAATCCCAGTAACTGAGCAGATTGTGAAATACTCAGACCGGCCCGTCTGGCACCAACAACCATGCCACGCTCAAAATTGCTTAAATCACCTTTCTTTCCCATTCTGACATTCAGTTTGGAGTTCAGGAGATTGTCTTGACCAGGACCACACCCCTAAATGCATTGAAGCAACTGCCATGCGATTGGTTGATTAGATAATTGCATTAATAAGAAATTGAACAGGTGTTCCTAATAATCCTTTAGGTGAGTGTATATCTGGCGACCACCTATAACACCCTATTGCATTGGGCTAGCATTTCTTCAGAAGTACTACATAAGTACCATTATATAATATATATTTATGCCATATTATTTTCCTATATTACATTATTTTCTTAGTATTAATATTTTTGTGTCTATATACGGAAAACTGTAAATGTACTGTACAAAATTACATTAAAACCTTATATCCGACAGAAAACATGATTAATAATAGTTTAGTGTCTAAACTCTGAGAGATTTTACTCACCACCATCAAATAACAACTAAACATAAAACACAATAAACATCATATCTGATGCATAGGGACAAAAGCTTCAAACCATTTTGCAAGGCAGACTGTAAATGCACACTTCTGTAGGTAGCCATATATTTATGCTGGATGATGCAATCAGTAATTAGTGTCCATGGGGATGTTAGATCAACTTTGAAGATTATGGAAGGCACAGCTTTAAATGAAAAATGAAAAAAAAAAAAAAAAAAAAAATTTGCATGATTCTATATTGAAGAATGAAGCCATGTGATATGCATGCTGACAGTCACGATCCTTAATATTTCCACTTTTCTGTAAAGGTAATGAGTGGTTTGGAGAGTAAAAAGCAAAAAAGGAAAAGATAATATCCAAACACACCCCTCGTGGAAGAAAATGTCTCTATTGAAGTAATCACAACGTTCCAGTAGCTTCAAATACGGGGGAGTAGCCCTTAAAACATAACTTTCTGACATTTTTATCACTAAAGGGCTTTAGCAACAAGTATGTCAGTTTAAAAGGTGAGGAGGCAGACCCTCATTTTGCAAAAGACTTGAACCACTAGCAAGTCTATGCTTGTTAGTTTCAAGTGTAAAAGCTTACACTGTGCAGATGCTTCAAAATCCCTTAGGGCTGTTCCTCAGTGCAGTATATACATTTATGATGGTTATATCTTTTAACTGCAGCAAAATAAAACCTGCAAGTCACAAAATAAGCATGCATGTAGTGTGAAACACAAGCTAGGTGGAGCTAGCAACATAGCTACAGTTCAGCTAAATGCTAATAGACAAGTTTTCCTGAAATGTCTGTTCACTGCCTGTCATCTTGATCCTTTTATTTTCAGGATGCTGTTGCATGACACTGAATGTCAAACTAAACTAGTGTAACAGAGGCCAGTGTCTGACTAGTCAGATAGTGACAAGAGCCGCACTGGCATTTGAGATCTTTAGCATCCTTGTTAGGGTGCCCACCTCCCATGAGGGAAACGGTGGTTAGAATCCTGCTCGAAGCGATGCAAGTAGAACCAGAGGGGTTACATCGTGGTGAGTGTAACGGAGGCCAGCTATGTAAGAGCTGTGCAGGTAAACCTCGCTCCCCTGAGGTGCACTAGTGACTAAAGCTAGATACCACAGTCTTTTGCGTCCTGCCTCCCATGCCTCCCATGCCCAGTTGAATCCCACCTGGAGCAGTGTGAGTAGAATCAATGGGGCTGAGTGTAATGGAGGCTACGAGCTGTGCAAACCTTTTTGAAAAAAATCCAGCATTTCATAATGCACATTGCCAAAATGGAATGTTGAATGTGTCTGGAAAGTTGAAACCGTGTCTGTGATGTGCGTTTCCATAATTGTTTACATCTCACACCACTCTCAATCCTGTTTAGGTGCCCACATCAATAAGGTGACCCACAGAAACAACCCAAACGGGGGCTCCGGATACCCTAACTACAGCCCTGCACAATTCAGAGCATCTTTTTTTTGGATCAGGCAGCTTTGCTGGACATTTTGCAGGATGTTTAGAAGTCTGGTATCTTCACCTGGAGATCCAATTTGATGGGGTCCACACTGGGTCCTTTGCTCCATTTACAGATATGCAATATCTGTTTTTCTTTTTAATGACAAAATGTGGGACAGGTGGTCTACACATCAAGAATTTGAAGACTGTCTGCCCACTCAGCAATAAAGACATTTTCAGGAAGAAAAAAAAAAAGAGAAAGAAATTATGTGTGCAACATCAAAGTGAACCAGGGTGAAGGAGGAAACCGTTATAGTGGTAATGGTGAACGTGTTCATGGCCATGTGGTCCACGCTGCTCTGTGGGGTGGGGCACAGCATCACCGACATAATTGCTAGCTGGGATAATGCTGCCTGGTAGGGCCTATGCGTTGGGCGGGCGAGGTACATGAAATGTAGATCAAAAGAAAATATACAGCTAGACTGCTCAGCAAATCTCTTATTAGTGGCGCTCAAGAGCCAAAATAGCATGTTCTCCGCATGCATGAACATTGTGGTCACCTTGAAGCTTTATACACTGCTAAGTTGAGTAATAAATGACGTCGCTATAGCAATTAGCTGTAGTTAGGGTTTGGCATCGAAGGGTATTCTTACTTGTTTATAATTCAGCCTAGTCTAATTCTAAAACTAATAAGGCCATTCTTTGTTGTGGAAATTCAACCTCATAAGGACATTCCATCTAAATGATTAATTCAAATGATGTATATCACTTCTTGTCTATGAGCATTCTGAGTATAACCACAAAATCACTTCACAAAATGAAAATTGCAAAGTCTTCGTGGCTAGAGTAAACTTTGGTAACTCCCAGCCCAAAGGACATGGTTTGATTTGTGAATCTTCCATATTTCTGAAGTGTGGAGTACCCTGCCTCAAATTCCTTGTTAAAAAATTAAACGAATATCCTCCACAAGGGGACGTTGAAACATGGGAATGAGGTCAGCAATTCAACACGCTGAGTAATGTGTGCATGAGACAAGACTTTTCTGAAAACATCCCAAATGATTCTAATCTGATATTTCATGTTGATGCAGGGCGCGTTTTGAGCTTGGCTGATCTGTCAAAACAGCTCTATGATCAATTCAGTCAAAGCCACACAGTTCAAAGCTCTTGTGATCAAGGGAATGATGCCACAGAACTTATAACTCCCATAATTGATGGTATATAAAGAGAGAGGGGGGAAAAATCCTGAAATGCTTCTTCAGATCACACGTTTTTACTTAGAATTTTAGAATGCCAGGGTCTTTCCTAGGATGGTCACAGAAAAGAACAGTCACTGTTTGAATTTACTGGAAAACAAACACTTGGATAATGGTAGCTTACTGTATGAAATAACCAGAAATCACTGGCGCACAGCACAGGTGCCATCTGAAACCACAGGATAACCAACAACAGTCACTGTCTGGAAACATTAGAGAACAATCACTTAAAACATTGGAGCAAAGTCACTGTCTGAAAACACTGGAGCACTGGTATTATGTACATCTGCTGTATATCAACTGCCAACATTAAACAAAAAAAAGGATCACAGCTTTAGAAAAGTCCTTATTTTTATGACCATTCACAATTTTGTCTTGCAAAATGGAGAATCTGCCTGCTTCACATTCTGTCACAAGCTTCAGTGTCTTTTGTCATATCAAAACCAGAGCAAAGAATCACAAAGGCTAGGTTGTTCCCATTGTATTGAACTCACATCTGCATGGCACATTGCTCAGGAATCTGGTTTGTGCTGATATCACCATCATATGGACTTGATTTTCTGTTGTTCTGGGACTAATTAAAGAAGTAATAACTTGAACCCACTTCACTGGCGCAGTTTCATCTGTCGTAATTACAACCTGAATGAGACCCAAAACAACTCCAAAGTAGAAGCACTATGTGTCAAAAGCATGTTGTTTAGACATTGGCAGGTGCTGAAGGCATGTTGGAGAGAAAGTCAAAGAAACAGAGAGAGAGAGAGAGAAAGAGAGAGAGAGAGGTTAGAGAAAGATGGAGAAAAAGGAAAGATCTAAAAGTTGTGGTTTAGATGACAAGAGCACAATAGATCTTGTCTGTTTTCTTGATGCGTGCTTGTACCCAAAGACATAAGGAACTACTTAGAATGTAGCTTCCTTCCTCTGTTAAATTATTTCTGATTAAATCTTTCCTTTCACTTTTAGAGACAGGAAGACAGCAAAGGGAAGCAACTGCATCAGCCTCACTGTCAATGTGATTTAAAGGTGCTGTAAGCAATTAAAGGTGCAGTGTGTAATATTTATAAGGATCTATTGAGAGTAATGCAATATAATATACATATGTTTTCAGTAGTGTATAAAGACCTTACATAATGAACCATTATGTTTTTATTACCTTAGAACAGTGGTTCCCAAACTTTATGGAGTGGAGTACCCCCTGAGGCGTACCCCCTCTCTTTTAATTTTATATATATGTAACCTCTCCTGTTCAAACCGCTCGCTCCAAGCGGGACTTGAACTCTGGTCTGCCAGCATGAGAGTCGGACGCTCTAACAAGGAGGCTAAAGGCTGCAACCTCTAGCGTCAGTCGCTAGAGCGTCTCTTGAGATCAGAGGAGTGAGGTTTACTCACACAGCAACTACTGGCTGGCCTCCGTTACATATACACCTTTATAACATTTAATAATGTTTTAAAAAATTATAATTTCAATACAGAAATATGCAATACTTTTTGTGCGCAAAAAACAAACAAAAATAATGACTTTATTCTCATCTGTGTCAGTCTCCTAAGCTGTTGACGTAGTAAATACAGTGCAGCGCTTCCGAGTTACATCAGAGCTACGCCAGAACGCCGGCTTACCATTGGCTGAAGCTGTTCATGTGAGCACCACGACACATGCATGTGATGCTGACGCAGGAGCTGACCAATGTAAACTGCATAGGAGACTGACACAGACGAGAAGAAATTGTTGAATAAAGTCATTATTTTTGTTTGTTATTTGCTCACAAAAAGCATTCTCGGCACTTCATAACATTAAGGTTGAACCACTGGAGTCATATGGACTATTTTAACCATGTCTTTACTACCTTTCTGGGCTGTGTTAATTAAATAGCGGTCCATGGAGGGTTGATGAAATCCACCGGATTTCATCAAAAATATCTTCATTTGTGTTTCAAAGATGAACGAAGGTCTTACGGGTTTGGAACGACATGAAGGTGAGTAATTAATGACAGAATTTTACATTTTTGGTGAACTATTTTGGTGAACTAAATCATTTTTCTAACTTCTCCAATTTTGCTAACTTGAACCACGCACTTTCCACAAAGACATATCAATGCTTTTTCTATTAAAATAACTTTTGATAACTTTAATTTACAGTATATCACACTTATAAATCGCAATTTTCCATTCCTGATCAGTAGTAGCTCTTTTTAGGAACAGAGAGATTGTCAATGTAGGGATAATTTTATTGGAAACCACCTGTGAGTGCATGATGAGTCATCAATATTATTATTTCGTTTTCATAAAATAGACTTTTAAATTTTAAATGCACATACTGTATCTGCTACAAAACAATTTTGGATACTTTTAGGAGTATGCTAAAAAGCATGGACTAAAAGCCACATAATTTGATGCAAGTTCAGTCGAAAAGCAAGAAACAGCATGCATATGCACTTCTTTAGAAATGTTCTGAGCTGTTCTTCACTTCTGTGCAGGATAAAAGTTTATAAGAATCTTAAAATAACTGTATAAAAATAAGCTGTGATGCCTTTGCTTTCCTTTATGTATTATGAGATAAAATGTCTAAGCCAGGAATTAATGAAAAATGGGATAAGCACACATATACATTCCCAAAGATAATAAACAGGAAATTTGGGATTGTTTATCTGTTTATTTACTTTCCTTTAGACATAGGACTCCGGCTGTTTCTGAACATTTGGAATTAAGAATTCTTCGCCTACAGCAAAGACAGCAGGCTTGTTTTAGAGCTGTCATATAAATTACAGCAAGAGGAATGTGGTGTCTCTGCTTGTGTTGATCCAGAAAGCACTTTTACTGCAGACAGGCCTGTTATACTGACCCCCCACCCTCACCCAAATTAATGTTTGTTACTAGCAAACAACTCAGACTTGCTCTGCTGCCCACGGCAGGTACACTGGTACAGACTTTTAAACTCTTATGGATTCCATTCTGAATCAGTTTCTTTTTAATGTAGTCATCTCTAATTTAGAAAAAAATAAATAAATAAATAAATAAATAATATATATATATATTCAATGAACATCAACTGTATATTTGCCCATTAACCACTGCTAATATATTACTGATAATTTTGAAATAGATTTAATAGATACATAATACAAACCCGATTCCATAATAGTTGGGACACTGTACAAATTGTGAATAAAAACAGAATGCAATGATGTGGAAGTTTCAAATTTCAATATTTTATTCAGAATACAACATAGATGACATATCAAATGTATAAACTGAGAAAATGTATCATTTTAAGGGAAAAATAAGTTGATTTTAAATTTCATGGCATCAACACATCTCAAAAAAGTTGGGACAAGGCCATGTTTCCCACTGTGTGGCATCCCCTCTTCTTTTTAGAACAGTCTGCAAACGTCTGGGGACTGAGGAGACAAGTTGCTCAAGTTTAGGAATAGGAATGTTGTCCCATTCTTGTCTAATACAGGCTTCTAGTTGCTCAACTGTCTTAGGTCTTCTTCGTCGCGTCTTCCTCTTTATGATGCGCCAAATGTTTTCTATGGGTGAAAGATCTGGACTGCAGGCTGGCCATTTCAGTACCCGGATCCTTCTTCTACGCAGCCATGATGTTGTAATTGATGCAGTATGTGGTCTGGCATTGTCATGTTGGAAAATGCAAGGTCTTCCCTGAAAGAGACGACATCTGGATGGGAGTATATGTTGTTCTAGAACTTGGATATACCTTTCAGCATTGATGGTGCCTTTCCAGATGTGTAAGCTGCCAGAGAAAACGCCTGCGCTTCTGGATCATGTTTAGATATGGCTTCTTTTTTGACCTATAGAGTTTTAGCCGGCAACAGCGAATGGCACGGTGGATTGTGTTCACCGACAATGTTTTCTGGAAGTATTCCTGAGCCCATGTTGTGATTTCCATTACAGTAGCGTTCCTGTATGTGATGCAGTGCCGTCTAAGGGCCCGAAGATCACGGGCATCCAGTATGGTTTTCCGGCCTTGACCCTTACGCACAGAGATTGTTCCAGATTCTCTGAATCTTTGGATGATATTATGCACTGTAGATGATGATAACTTCAAACTCTTTGCAATTTTTCTCTGAGAAACTCCTTTCTGATATTGCTCCAGTATTTTTGGCGCAGCATTGGGGAATTGGTGATCCTCTGCCCATCTTGACTTCTGAGAGACACTGCCACTCTGAGAGGCTCTTTTTATACCCAATCATGTTGCCAATTGACCTAATAAGTTGCAGATTGGTCCTCCAGCTGTTCCTTATATGTACATTTAACTTTTCCAGCCTCTTATTGCTACCTGTCCCAACTTTTTTGGAATGTGTAGCTCTCATGAAATCCAAAATGAGCCAATATTTGGCATGACATTTCAAAATGTCTCACTTTCAACATTTGATATGTTATCTATATTCTATTGTGAATAAAATATAAGTTTATGAGATCTGTAAATTATTGCATTCCTTTTTTATTCACAATCTGCACAGTGTCCCAACTTTTTTGAAATCGGGTTTGTAGATACATTTAAAATAGAGTGAGACTGCATGTGCATTGTTAATTTACCTTCAAATATGTATTTGTAACACGCAGGACCATTTAAACAAATAAACATAAACTTAAGATGGAGAGAGACTACACGGTTTACCAGCAAAAATTAATTTGTAATACCACATGAACATTTAAATGAGCTGCAAAAAAATAAATAAATAAAAATAAAAAGGCCCATTTAAATTAGACATGGAAAATACAACGTTGAAAAAAAAAAAAAAAAAAAAAAAAGTTTATTTATTAAATTTAAATAAAAATTATTAATGGAATTTAAAATTATATTTATTTGTGAAAATGAAGTTGTAACACATGACCATTTAAAAAAAAAAAAAAAAAAAAACACCTCTTTACTGAATAAATACCTGCAAAAATGTATTTATAACGCTGAAGGACCATTTAAATGAGCTGCAAAAAATACAATATTAATAAATAAATAAAAATAGAGAGAGACTGCTTTATCTAAAAAAAATATTTATAACATCACAGGACCATTTAAATACACTGCAAAAATACAATATAATTAATATTGTCACTAGGTCTGTAATATTTGTTTTATTGCAAAACTACTTTACATTAACATCCGTCACCACCATCAGACAATGATCGACAGGCTTCTAGAGAGTTCACAGTACTGTCCGACCAGGAGTAGTCAGCATGAAAGCTGATTTATGCTTCACAAGGGAACGCTGATGGGGCACAAACCTTTCCTTTTTGACACATTTCTGTCACCAGCCAGGCTAGCTGACAGGGTGGTCAGGGGCAGGCAGCCCCTTTCCCTGCTCTCAGCCTCTGACAGTTCGGCCAGGGATTAGATACCTTCCACTCCTCCCTTCACCTGTGAAATTTCAGAGCCGGCCAGACTGAAAGGGGGCATTGTTCCCGCAATGAAAAAAAAAAAAAAAACTTCATTTGCACTGGAATTTGGAGGCAGCCTGACAATGGTGAGGACGATCTCCAAGTTAAGTTGACCCATAAACCAGGGTCACTTCTCTGTGACTGTTCCCAGAGTGTGACATGAACTCATAAAGACTGTCATCGAGTTTGAAATTGTGTACTAGTGAAGTTGCAACTACCTTTCATACCTCAAAAATGAAAACCTAACAGACAATATGCCATGGGACTAAAATTCAGCAAGGAATTTGTATTCATAAAGCAAAATGGTGACAACCAATCCAGATCTGCAACCTCTAGGCTGCCCTAAGCAAATATAAACCATTGCCAACTTACCACACGATCCATTTATCTTTCAAGCTCATTGAATATGGATTTTTGAAAATGTGAAAAGGGGAAAAAAATCCTGAGAAGTGGGACTGAGGAGACAGAGGGCCAGTATGACTAGGAAGGAGGAAGGGAGGCAAAGATTTGGCTTGGTCATATGCCAGCCATACAAACATTTGTCTGATCTCCATATAGTATGAGCATTACAGAGTAAAACCAGTAAAGTGAAGCCACTGGCACCTATAAAACAAAAGTCAGCTTGTGTTTGGCACACTGACATGAATATATATGTTGACAGCATCAAGCTCAACCATTCAATCCAGTTACCAACATTATTAGAAGAGATAATAATAATAATAATAATAATAATAATAAATATATATAAATAAAATTATTATTATTATTATTATTATCAACACTTTCTGAAAGTTAACCACCTCTTCATTGAATAAATACTGAAAAAACTTTGACTAAATGCTGATACTGATTAATTTCGTTACCAGCAGTGCCATCTCCTGGACAAAAAAAAAAGTTTTCTGAAATTTGACCGTTTGTGATTGATGTGCAGTGCGCACCAATCAGTGAAGGAAATGACCCGCGAACAACCAATCAGGTATCCGATTTCCTTGACCTCATTAGACACGCCCACAAACTTTAGTGCGGAAGAAGGTGAATTTGAATCGGGTATGTGTTTCTCATATCTCTCGCTCTTAAAGCATCACGTGTGTTATTATCTTTATGCTGCTCTATATTTATTTAGTAGCGCAATGCTTTTTATTTATTCCTTTTTATTTGATCCATAAATGCTCGTTCATCTGTACTCTGTACATCTGTTGCTGCATGTTTTGTCCGGTTCCCTTCACAACAAAACCTCTCAACACTTGATAATTTTTAAACTGTTTACTTATGAACACAATCTTAAGCCTGTTTCTCCTTTCAACGTAACTTACTTCTTTCAAATTCAACGTGTCCTTCAGTCTTTGATAAGGGCAAGATATGGGATAATCTCTTGTCTTTTCCCTGTGCGATACTGTGTTTCCAGAACTCCATTCCCCTAAACAACAATTTAAATTCAGTTCCGGACAGATACGCTGCAGTTTTAATGACATGACACGAAAAAATATGCTCTGTCACAGTATTAACCCATGCATTGTATTTGGTTGTTTTATATACGTACTAATATATAATAATGAAGGTAATAACTGTCTGGATGAATCTTATGAAACCTTTGAAGTCCATAATTTTATTGGCAGTTATGCTAGTTTTCCTCACAAGTTCTCGTTAATGTGAAAACATGTTATTGTTATTACTGTAATGCAAAAATAATGATACCTTGTTATTTTATATTATAACGATGTTATTCAGTTTTTCTGTTTTAATGAGTCTGGGCAGGATTTGTATATTTATTTACTGTTGTTACAGTAATAAATGAAAAGCCATAAAATAACGACTTTTACATTTTGATTATGTTTTTGGTCAAATATGTAACCACCATTTACTATTATTATTATTTTTTTGATATTGGGAACATTTAAAATTGGTTAAAGGGATAGTTCACCCAAAAATGAAAATTACTCCAT
This sequence comes from Paracanthobrama guichenoti, assembly GCA_018749465.1. Classification (NCBI taxonomy): domain Eukaryota; kingdom Metazoa; phylum Chordata; class Actinopteri; order Cypriniformes; family Gobionidae; genus Paracanthobrama; species Paracanthobrama guichenoti. The sequence goes on along the minus strand of CM031966.1, from coordinate 22,083,507 downwards.
GATTTATTCACCCTCAAGCCATCCTAGATGTATGACATTCTTCTTTCAGACTACAATCAGAGTTATATTAAAAAATGTCCTGGCTAATCCAAGCTTTATAATGGCAGTGAATGGCTGTTTCTGTTTTGAAGTCCATAAAAGTGCATCTATCCATCATAAAAGTACCCCACACGGCTCTGGGGTTTAATAAAGGCCTTCTGAAGCAAAGCGATATGTTTGTATAAGAAATATCCATATTTAAATCTTTACAAACTGTAATCTCTAACTTCCGCTAGCTGTCGCATGCGCGTTCCAGTGTATGACGTAGGACGCAGGCGTAGCGTAAGTTCCGACGACGAACGTTTTGACGAGAGCTAAACAAAACTTGGTTCTCGCGAGAACTAGCATATTCTCACCGGAGCGTCCTATGTATTTAAAGTTTTAAATATGGATATTTTTCTAACACAAACTCATCGATTCACTTCAGAAGGACTTTATGAGCCATGTGGAGTACTTTATGATGGATGGATGCACTTTTTTGGGCATCAAATTTTGGGGTGCCATTCACTGCTATTATAAAGCTTGGAAGAGCCAGACCATTTTTTTTAATATAACTCTGATTTTATTCGTCTGAAAGAAGAATGTCATATACACCTAGGATGGCTTGAGAGTGAGAAAATCAAGGGCTAATTTTCATTTTTGGGTGAACTATCCCTTTAAATGTATTATGCACATCATTGCATTTATATTGGCGTTAAAACATTATTTTGGCCTGCAATGTAAAGGAAAGCTGTGGTCATGAAATCAAAATTAAGGTCACTTTTATAATGCAGCAAGAGTTTGTTTTGGCTCACTAAACTGCAATGAAAACATGCTTTTAAAGATTTATTTAAAGATGCACATGCCATTTGCATCATGAACGAACAACATTACTGATGGACTTAATTGTTTGTCTTTAAATGTAGAATCATGGCAGAGACGGACGAGGCCGACGTTCAAACAAAGAAAAGCAAAACCCTCATCGTACGGCATCTGCCCAGAGAACTCAACAGAGATGAGAAAGAGGATCTCCTGAAATATTTTGGTGCCTCCTCCATCAGAGTGCTGTCAGAGAAGGGACCACTAGTAAGTAGCAAGATTTGCAAATACGAAAGTTACAAATTGCTATGGGCAAATGATGCAATGAGTAAATACAGCTGACCTGATTGTGTTGTCGTCTGCAGAAGCATATGGCATTTGCAACTTTCAGCAGTGAGACCTCAGCCTCTAAGGTAAAATGAAAATACACTTGCTCCTCTTGTGGTTTAAGAGATGGCTTCGACATGTTCGTAAAGTAAATAGCTTCTTTCCTCCCACAGGCACTAAACAGACTTCATCAGCTGAGAATACTTGGACACACACTAGTGGTTGAGTTTGCAAAAGATCAAGAAGATGTCAGTGTTTTGAAAGATCCACCTGTGACTAACAGGTAAATGGCAAAATCAATAATAACAATAGACTTTCTGCTATTCCTTCCTTCTCTAATATACGCTGTCTCTGATTGGCTAACTGTCCATTTCTTTATTTTATCACTATCAATACTGTTTATGGGTGTCTCTTCAAATATGGGCACTTTTATGTGACGGGTTGATTTAAACGAGCATATTTAATTTTGTCATATATAGTTCTTTATTTCTTCATGTTTTCATCATTTATTTTGGCTACTTTTCAAATGCCTTTTTTAAATAGGCCTAGATTTGCATTATCCTTGTCCCAGGCAAAGGATAATCAAACTTAACTGATTTATATATTTAAAAAACATTGATAATATTCACAAAGTTTATATACATTGTTTACAAAAATACTCATCATTTCATTTCTGACCAACATTTTTTCCAATAGTTTTATTAAAAGTTGCAACAACATTCAGTTTATTTGACATAAAATGAGACTTGTGATGTGTGAAGAAAAGAAAGGAAAAGTACTGTAAATATCAGTTTACAAACATGTATGTCATTTCTAATCAAGCTGTATTTTTTCAATTTATGCCCCAAAAAAGTTTTGTGTATACTAAGGACACATAAAATTCTAGCTGTGCAATTAGCCTTAGAAAGACAAAATAGTCTGCCATTTTATTCTAAAAATGTTAAAACTTAATTTCTTACACAATCATATTAAACATTCCTGTAGCTTTCCTGTAGCTCAAACAATAAGAGTGTGGCGCTAGCAACGCCAAGGTCATGGGTTCGATTCCCAGGAAAGCAAGAACTGACAAATTGTAAAAAAAAAAATAAAAAAAAAAATGGTGTACCTTAAATGCAATGTAAGTCGCTTTGGATAAAAGCGTCTGCCAAATGCATAAATGTAAATGTAAACAGAATTCATAATTTGAAATGTGGAATCATGATGTTGCATTAAAAATATGACAATGTTTTGCTTTAAAGGGATAGTACACCCCAAAATGAAAATTACTCCATGATTTACTCACACTCAAGTCATACTAGATGTATATGATATTCTTCTTTCAGACGAATAAAATCGGAGTTATATTAAAAATGTCCTGGCTAATCCAAGCTTTATAATGGCAGTGAAAATTTGAAGCCCAAAAAAGTGCATCCAACCATTATAAAAGTAATCCACATAGCTCTGGGGGGTTAATAAAGGCCTTCTGAAGTGAATCGATGGGTTTGTGTAAGAAAAATATCCATATTTAAAACTTTATAAAGTAAAATATCTAGCTTTCGGCGGACCGCTTTCTGTATTCAACTTACGCAGAAAGTGTAACGCCTCTCGCAGTTCAAAATGCTTACGCTACGTTCCAGTGATACATCGCACCATTTATGCTTTTTTCATAATTTGAATAGGCGTTCCGCGTAGATTACTTTTATAATGGATGGATACAAATTTTGGGCTGCCATTCATTGCCATTGTAAAGCTTGGAAACAAAGACATTTTTTAATATAACTTGAGGGTGAGTAAATCATGGAGTAATTTTCATTTTTGGGTGAACTATCCCTTTAGCATTTTTAGTAGACAAATTAAACTAGTTTGACAAATATGTTTTAAAGGAGTTTATTTTCTAAAAGTTCACATGACCAAAAAAAAATGTCCATAGTTAAAGAAACAACCTTATATTCAGTGTTTGGGAAGTAATGTAAATACATTACATTATTATGTTACTCCCTAAAAAAGTAACTAATTGCATTAATTTTTACAGAAAAAGGTCATATTAATGCATAAAATACATTTGTGTTTATTTAACATTTATTTATTGCAGGTTTGCGTATTCTGAGTTTGCATTTGACTGTTTTTATTCATTTTGAGAAATACTGCATCTGTATTTGTGCTGATGAGATGAGTAAATACATGCTCACATTTAGTCTAGATATACAATAACTATCATGTTCACGCGCGCACAACGCATCTGCACTCTGGATTTCTCTTAACACAGTGACAAAGAGAGGTGTCAGTCAATAAATGGGAAAACGTACTTATTTGGAAAAAGTAACTCATATTTTGTTGTAAATATAAGCATTACTTTACTAGTTACTTGAAAAAGTAATCTGATTTTGTAACTTGCATTACTTGTAATGCTTTGCCTCCAACACGGTTTATATTTATACTAAAACACCCCCCCATAATAGTTTTCCTTATGTTTCAGTGGTGCCGGTGCTCAAGCTGAAAAGGGGAAGAAAGAAAAACAACAACACAATGTCCCTATGGTAGACAACAGCATCGCTCCCAGTCTGGGGTAGGTGTGCACATGCATCTGTGTTTGTTTGATCAGCACATTGACATCCTCCCACATTCGCAATCTCACTGTCACTGTGTTTATGATATCACTGGAGATTTGAGATAGGCTAACGCTCTCGGTTGACATCCCGCACCTGGTGTCAGTAGTTCAGGGCCTGGTGATCCTGTAGGAAGTGCCCATAGCGAATAGAGAAAGAGGAATAGAGGAAGTTGGAGAGTGGCTGTCACCATCCGTCTCATGTCCAATTACAGGCCCATGTCTCAGAGTGTCTGTTCTGTGGTGACAGCCCGTCTGCTCTTGCCATGTGGTGGCACCAGGTGGCCTTTGATAAAGAGACCGTGGGCTAAGATATAATTTTGCACAAGGAGCCCGCACCTCACCCTCACTTAACGAGCGGAGCCGTGACAGATTTTTATTTATTTAATTCCACCAGAGCAGCTCATGCACAGAGAAGGGTCGCTTGATAAGCATGTTTTTCAGTGGTGTGATGCTCTGAATGAGGTGCAGACCGTTTCAAATGATAGAACACGCAATCAAATTCAACTTGAAAGAGTCTTGACATTCAAAGCATTTGGATTGCGAGCGAAGTCCATTGCAAAGTTGGATCTTGGAGTTGTGGGTAACACTTATAAAAATGTGTGTGTATATGTATGTGTGTGTGTGTGTGTGTGTGTATATATATATATATATATATATATATATGCATGCATGTATTAGGGCTGTTAAACGATTAATTACCATTAATCATCCAAAATAAAGTTCTATGTATAATTATTACTATGTCTATTTGAATACACACATACATGTATATATTTAAGAAATATTTGCCGTTATATATATTTTTACCATTTATATTATACTGTATATCATTTTTTTTTCTTAAATATATACATTCATGTGTGCATATTTATATATACATTATAATTGTTATACACAGTACACACACATATATTAAACAAACTTTTATTTTGGATGCGACATCATGAATATATATATATATATATATATATATATATATATATATATATATATATATATATATATATATATATATATATATATTATATAAATGTATATAATTTTATATCTAATTGCAGACACCTAATTGTTATTATCAAACTTATTAATAATTAATAATAATCATTATCATTATGAAATTAGGTATTTGATTTTAATTCTAATTATTACAGAGTCTTACTGCTCTCATATTGGCAAAGGATCGTTAAACTAGTTTTTATGAAACTTAAATACATTAAAAGCTTAATTTTATATCATTATGAATCATTATGGATATGTCATATATTGCCTGCCCTAAATTAATTAATATAGTAATATTCAGTATTGGTGAGTAGTAGTGATAAAAGTGATGATGGTATAAACTTACTTAGTGTGTGTAAAATGCTTACAAAAATTACATGATTGTACCTGATTGTAATCATAAAAAATAATAAATATAAACTGGAGTGGTATGCATAAACCAGATGCAGGTATGCTTTGCAGGCGTGGGCATTTACCAAACACAGCCAAATATTTGTACCTCACTCTTATATTTATGCTTCACCATTATGTTCATGCATTTTGTCATGGGTAGTATTTCTGGAATGACTGGCAATTTTTCATAAAAAAAAAATTCTCTTTCCTCCCGCAGGTTGAAATTTCAAACAAATCCGACGCTGAAATATTTATACCCTCCTCCTTCAAGTGGAATTTTGACAAACATTACACACACACTTCTGAGCGTGCCCAAGTTCTACGTTCAAGTGAGTAGAGACAACAAAGTATTTTTCCCCCCTATCTTTTTCTGTTGTTTTATTTATCAGTTCATGTTGAGAATGTGAAAACATGCACATGTATATGATTACCTCTTGTGTACCAGCATCTCTCTCCCTCTTTCAGGTTTTTAGTTCATATCAGGTAAAAGACAGGAAATGTTCTCTCTCAGAGTGGCACTAATGTGATTTATTTTAATTTTTTTTGAGTCAAGTCCAGTCTCTAAAACATCAAACCACAATATTTGGAGGGAATTATTCTGATGGTATTAATATCGCGCTCATGTGGGAGGGATGAGTGATGCATTTAACATTTTCCCTTAAGCTGCACCGCACCGTTTTTTGAAACGACATGATATAATTTCCTGGGCTGCCTTTTGGGGGCGCTAGCTTTCTGAGAAACAGGCTGGTGGTTTAAACGCATTAAATCTGTTGCTCAGAGCTCTGTTTTAGAGCCATCACTGAGCCTAAATATATTCCCAAGCAGCAATCTGGGTTACATATGGAGCCAGGGTCACAATTAATGTTTGTGTCCAAGAAATACGCAGCACCAGGTGTGTGAAAACAGCACACACACACACACACACACACACACACACACACACACACACACACACACACACACACACACATGCTCTCTTCATCAGATGAACATTTTCCTCCACAGGTTCTTCACTTGATGAATAAGATGAACCTCCCCTGCCCATTTGGGCCAGTGACGACTCGTCCGCCAATGGTGAGTTGGTATTTTGCACTATTGTAAATGTTTCTCAAATTCAGCTCATACAGCATGATGACAAATGTGTAATGTCAGGCATCGCCGGAATTAAAAGTCAACCTCATTCCTGATGCTTTGCAATTCACTGAATCCTATTGGTTTAAGTGCTCCGCTAATATTGATGAGCTACACAAAGGTGTAACCTACTCATCTGTATCGTTTCAGTTTGAAATGCCCCCAGGCCCACTGCCGCCCATGCCCCCACCTTTCCCCCCAGAGAACCCCCCTCTGCCGGAGCACGAGGAGGGGGCGTCAGGCAGTGAAGAAGAATCTGAGTATGAGAGTGGAGATGAAGACAAAGAGAGGTAGCTGGTTTTCCATGTTTCTATTTTATTAACAAGCTGTTTAAGTAGTTTGCAATTCTAAGTAGATGCGTGCAATAAAAATAATGTCTGAAGCGCAGTGTAAGCAAGCAAGCAAGTTGTGTTCTGAAATGTATCGGAACTGAATTTGAAAATCAGTAGTATGTGCTAAATGTGTCAAAGTGTGTGCTGCATTCTTCAGTGTTTCCAAATGGGGCACTATAGGTATAGAGTTAGCTAAAGTTAAGCGATTTCTGAGAAACCCTGTTGAAAGTGGATCGGACAGAGCACCACAACACCCTTGTAGCCAGTAAGCAGTATGTATGCAAGCAAGTTGTGTTCTGAAATGAATCCGAACTGAATTCGAAAATCTGTGGTAAAGTATGTGTTAAATGTGTCAAAGTATGTGTTGCATTCTTCAGTGTTTCCAAATGGGGTGCTATAGAGTTAGTTAAAGTTAAAGGTGCAGTGTGTAATATTTATGTGGATCTATTGACAGAAATGCAATATAATATACAGAAATGTGTATCATGACCTTACATAATGAACCATTATGTTTTTATTACCTTAGAATGAGCCATTTCTATCTCCATACACCTCGGGTCCCCTTACAGTGAAGTCATCATTTTGCGCCGCCATGTTTCTACAGTAGCCCTAAATGGACAAATTGCTCTACAGAGCGCTAGCTACTCTGCTGATGACGACATCTTTGTCCTGTGTCAGCCACAGTAGCTTCTCTATGTACTTCGGAAGGGAGGGGGTGAGTGGTGAGCGGTCACAATTCACAACCTCACCACTAGATGCCGCTAAAATGTACACAGTGCATGTTTAAAGGTGCACTAAGCCATCTCTGAGAAACGCTGTTGAAAGTGGAACGGACAGAGCATCACAACACACTTGTAGCCAATCAGCAGTAGAGGGCGTGTCCACTCATGATGGGGGAGGAGAGAGAGTAAGCAAGATTTGAAGACTTTAGAAAGAGAGATGGCTGAGAGAAAAAATTCATTGCAAAAGAGAAAATGTCAGATGAATATCACTTTAAAAAGAAGGGTAATGATCAGCTTTAGGACCCGTGTTAGTATTAGGAAAGCTTTCCTTAGCACTGGAGAGACCTCAGCGGGAAGGCCTGAAAATGGACACAGAGTTTGTGTTGTTTTTGCTCCATACGTTTTACAGAACCAAGATATGCTGCTGTTGTAATGTTAGCCATTAACAGGACAGTTTTGAGTGTCCTTGTTTGTCTGGTGTCATTATTTTGCTTCGCTTCAGCTATGATAAAGAGACATCCACTCTTGCATTGCATGCACTCATGCATTTTGGGGACGGGGCAATAAAGGGAGGGGTGTGTTTGTCTGGGTTGATTTCAAATAGTGTTTCTCAGAATAGCTAGCTTCTTGAATAATAACATGTCTGGTTTAATGTCACAGAGTAGTATTTCAGGTACTGCAAAAATACAGTAGCTAAATTAAAAGGCACCGTATGTTTTTAGATATACACTACCTTTCAAATATTTGTGGTCAGTAAGATTTTAACTGATTTTTTTAATTGATGATAATCAGAAATGTTTCTTGAGCAGCAAATCAGCATATTAGAATGATTTCTGAAGGATCATGTGACACTGAAGACTAGATTAATGACTGCTGGAGTAAGCAATAAATTACATTTTAAAACATATTAAAAAAGAAATCAGTTATTTTAAATTGTAATAATATTTCACAATATTACTCTTTTACTATGAGACTATTTTCAAAAACATGTAAAAAATGTACCGACCCCAAAAGTCAATGTAACACACATTTTCTGGGCATTTCCCCTGCAGACAGACAGATAACAAAAATGTCTAAAATGTAAATGTCTAAAAATAAATGTGGTAGTATTTTTGACTATGCATCACCAGCATTGGCACATTTTCTCATGACAGATTGTCAGCCTCCAGAATGGCAGCAGCTGAAAGCTGCAAAGTGTTCAGTTTGTTTGTTTCATTGCCGCATTTTGCCTTGCGTTCAAAAGCCATACATGTTTAATAGCGTCGCACTTCTTCTCCCTGCATTCCACAAAGGATGATCAGACTGATGGGCCTTGTTAACCAGCCATGCAAAAGACCGCTGAGAGCAAAGACTTCTTCCAAGAGAAAGAAACCCAAACTAAAAGACCTCCTGTTTATTCCCAAACCGGATTCCCACGGGTAATCTCTCAGCTGCATTTCACTCAACCATAAGCTTCTTTATCATTAATTAAGTAAAATGAAACATCGCCTTATAGTTTCAAAAGACCACATTAAGGAATGCAAAAAGATTTGCTGATAGCTCAATGTTGTATCTCTCAGAGCCTCAGGCCCAGCCCTCCAGCCAGCAGACGTGTTCGAGCAACCTCAGACACTTGGACAGAAAAAAATTGAGTTCCATATATCGTCTGAGGTGTCCACCATCCTCGAGGGGCCTGGACAAAATCAAGAGCTGCAATTCGCAGATGCGACTGAAGGTAAGGCTGCAGGTCCCCCGCCACTCCTTCTATCCCATCATTCATTTATCTATCCGCCTGCATCACCGAATGCGCCCCAGGTTCACCCATCCATCCTGAGCGGACCTGCTCAATTAACACAGCAATTAGCCCTGAGAATAGTGTCTCAGCTGGAGAGAAGATTTAATGTATCGGGCTGTCAGCAGGCCGAGCTGCTCTCACCATGAGGCGCAGAGACCCTCCCCTGTGTCAGGATAACCCTGAAACTTTATTCGGGATAAGGCTGCACGACACTGGGAAAAAAAACTCAATAAATTGTAAAAATAGCAATGTTTCATGTTTCTGCAATATTAAAAATATAGGAAGTTTCACCACATGACTTGAATAGCTCTATTTGGAGAGAATGAATAAATCTTGAATAATTGGGGTGGTTTTGTTGAGTATTGTATTTGCATATAAAACAAAAACAAATAAATGGTTTTAGGCCCTGTTTACACCTGGTATTATAATGCGTTTTGCTCGATCAGATCACAAGTAGACAAGGCAGATGCATACCCGTTTACACCTGGTGTTTTAATCCGTCTCTTTTGTCCACTTTCAACCACTTCTGTCCTAATTTTCTTTGAGGGTAGGTCTATGGGTGGGTAAATGTTTGTGTTTTTTAAGATCTTTCGATCTAATGGACAAAATAAGCTCACACAATTTAACGCAGTTTCATAGTGAAGGCAATATATGTTCATTTACATGCATGCAGCTCACAGCATCTCAGAATGGCTTTATTCGCAGTAAATGAACCAAGCTGTTCTTAGACTCTGAAACACTGTATCATGAGCTACACATGTGTAAATTACATAGCACATACATCAATCAGGCATAACATTATCCTAATATTGTGTTGATCCCCCTTTTGCTGCCAAAAAAAACCCTGACTTGTCGAGGCATGGACTCCACTAGAACCCTAAAGGTATCTGGCACCAAGATGTTAGCAGCAGATCCTTTAAGTCCAGTAAGTTGTGAGGTAGGACCTTGTTTGTTCAGCACATCCCTCAGATGCTCGATTGGAATGAGATCTGGGGAATGTGGAGGCCAAGTCAACACCTCAAATTCATTGTTTTGCTCCTCAAACCTTATGGCAGGGCGCATTATCCTGCTGAAAGAGGCCACAGCCACCAGGGAATACCGTTTCCATGAAAGGGTGTACATGGTCTGCAACAATGCTTAGGTAGGTGGTACGTGTCAAAGTAACATCCACATGGATGGCAGGACCCAAGGTTTCCCAGCAGAACATTGCCCAAAGCATCACACTGCCTCTGCCAGCTTGCCTTCTTCCCATAGTGCATCTTGGTGCCATGTGTTCCCCAAGTAAGCAACGCACACGCACCCGGCCATCCACGTGATGAAACGTGAGAAAACGTGATTCATCAGACCTGGCCACATTCTTCCATTGCTCAGTGGTCCAGTTCTGATGCTCACGTGCCCACTGTTGGAGCTTTCGGCGCTGGACAGGGGTCAGCATGGGCACCCTGACTGGTCTGCAGCTATGCAGCCCCATACGCAACAAACTGTGATGCACTGTGTATTCTGACACCTTTCTATCAGAACCAGCATTAACATCTTGAACAGTTTGAGCTACAGTAGCTCGTTTGTTTGATCAGACCACACGGGCCAGCCTTCGTTCCCCATGTGCATCAGTGGCCACCCATGACCCTGTCGCCGGTTCACCACTGTTCCTTCCTTGGATCACTTTTGATAGACACTGACCACTGCAGACCGGGAACACCCCACAAGAGCTGCAGTTTTGGAGATGCTCTTACCCAGTCTAGCCATCAAATTTTGGCCCTTGTCAAACTCGCTCAAATCCTGACGCTTGCCCATTTTTCTTGCTTCTAACACATCAAATTTGAGGACAAAATGTTCACTTGCTGCCTAATATATCCCACCCACTAACAGGTGCAAAATAAAACGCACACTAAACTTTTTGGTGTGAGTACATCTTAGCAATTATCTAATGTCGGCACTCTACGCAGACACAGCAAATAAAAGTCATCTTCTGCTCTCAAACTGAGATCCCCGGTCTTTTGTTTACCTTATCTTCTTGTTTGTTTTCCATTAATGTTTATGACCAGTAACAGAGATGGAAAACCTTGAAAGTCAAAGAGAAACAGCTTTCCTAACCCTCTTTATAAAAGAAACTAGCACAGAGCTGATAGTTATTTCCATTATGCTCGCATTCAACTGATGTTTAAATGACGAGAAACGTCAAAGGAATCCACCTCTCTGAGGGAACTTATCAGCACTTCCTGCTCTAGTACACATTAGGCACTATAGATCTGTCAGACAAGTTTCCAAAGGATTTGTGTAGCCTCGCTGCTTCCCATAATTCCTCATACGCGTTTGCTTATGGCTTACTGCCAACTGCCAGGTGACATCTCCAACTGTGCTATGAAAGAACCTGAAAGGAAACCCCATGGAGCGTGACCCCACGCAAACACACCAGTGTCACCCTCAGAGATTAATACACTCCACTGTTTTTCCTCTGGCATGGATTTTCCACTTTATCTGTATTTATGTGCCTTTTGTTATTGATTACAGGAATTGATTTTGCTTTTGTGCATGACAAGAAAACAAGAGAGTCAAAGGCTTGTCATTTTGATGCATGTTCACACAAGAATTCGGTGCCGCCTTTCACTTGTCATCGTTGAAATCTGCAACAGGCAGCCTTTCACAAACAGATTGAAATTGAGCACCGTGACAGTTCAAAACATGCTCTAATTATGTTTATGCAACTTCTTCCTAGACATGGCAGAGAAGGAGGTTTCCGCTCAGGAAGCCGCAGAAGGGTTTGGGAAGATCTACCCGAGTGCTCAGGTCCCCAGACAGGAGGAAGAAAGGGAGGAAGATGAGGACATCCCTTCGGAGTTCATCTCTAGGAGAGATCTAGAGAGAGGCAGACTCTCCAGAGATGGTAAAAGACTCTCAAATTGTGCTCGCAAACACTCTCTCTTCTTCTTTGTAGCACACTGAACATCAAATAGAATTGAGAAGCTCTGCTAAAGAATTTGCCTTCGAGTGTTCACAAGAAACATGCAGTCAGTCTTTAAAGAGGAAATTAATATTTAAATACGAAGCACACCAGGCTGTCATATGACTGTTTGTATGTTTCAGATGTTTTCTAGTGATTACTAGCAGGTATTTATTTTAAGTCAGTCATTCCTGAACGTACATTTAACGACTTTGTTTCGGATTTCCTTTTCACATGATTGTGTACGGCTGTTTTATTTTGTTACTGATTCTTTTACATTTACAGAGATAAAGAAAATGTCTGTATTTAAAAATTATGAACCTGGAGAACCAACCTGCAGGCTTTACGTTAAGAATATTGCAAAGCAAGTTGAAGAAAAAGTAAGTACTGGACCATGATAATAGTCCTGGAAATAAATTAATTATATATATATATATATATATATATATATATATATATATATATATATATATATATATATATATATACACACACACACACACACACACACACACACACACACCTAAAGGATTATTAGGAACACCTGTTCAATTTCTAGGGTTTACAAAGAATGGTGTGAAAAGGGAAAAACATCCAGTATGCGGCAGTCCTGTGGGCGAAAATGCCTTGTTGATGCTAGAGGTCAGAGGAGAATGGGCCGACTGATTCAAGCTGATAGAAGAGCAACTTTGACTGAAATAACCACTCGTTACAACCGAGGTATGCAGCAAAGCATATGTGAAGCCACAATACGCACAACCTTGAGGCGGATGGGCTACAACAGCAGAAGACCACCGGGTACCATTCATCTCCACTACAAATAGGAAAAAGAGGCTACAATTTGCACGAGCTCACCAAAATTGGACAGTTGAAGACTGGAAAAATGTTGCCTGGTCTGATGAGTCTCGATTTCTGTTGAGACATTCAGATGGTAGAGTCAGAATTTGGCGTAAACAAAATGAGAACATGGATCCATCATGCCTTGTTACCACTGTGCAGGCTGGTGGTGGTGGTGGTGTAATGGTGTGGGGGATGTTTTCTCGGCACACTTTAGGCCCCTTAGTACCAATTGGGCATCGTTTAAATGCCACGGCCTACCTGAGCATTGTTTCTGACCGTGTCCATCCCTTTATGACCACCATGTTCAAGATTCAAGAGTTTTATTTGTCACATACACAGTTATATACAGAATATACAACCGGCAGTGAAATGTAAACAGGTCTGCTCCATGGACAGTGCAAATTCACAGTTAAAGAACACAAGGAGGAAATTATAATAGAAATAGGATAAAAAAGTACTATATATCTCTGTAGAATTATAAATAATCAAGTCAAGTAGGAGAAAAAAGTAAAAAAATAAGAATAAAGAAGTGGAATAAAATAAGTGAGGTAAACTGTGCAGTGAGTAAAACTGTAGACTTATAAATATGTGGTTAACAAATGTATAAGAGTATAATGTGCAAACAGGTTTATAACAGGTTGTTACACCGTAACAACGAGAACAGAAAGTGCAGTGCAATGTCAGTATATCGATGGTCACGTGATGTTAAGTGACTGAGTTCAGGAGTCTGATGGCCTGGGGGAAGAAGCTCCTCCTAAGTCTCTCAGTTTTGGCCATCAGGCTTCGGAAGTGCTTACCAGATGGCAGCAGCGTGAAATGAGGGTTTGCAGGGTGATTAGAGTCCTTGATGATCTTAGTAGCTCTACCTTTGCAGCGTTTGGTGTAGACGTCCTGCAGAGACGGGAGAGCTGACCCTGAGATACGCTCGGATAAGCGCACGACTCTTTGCAGGGCTTTGCAGTCATGACTGGTGCTGTTCCCATACCACACTGTGATGCACTGAGTTAATACACTTTCTATCGCCCCTAAATAGAAAGTTTTCAGGATAGCTGGTGAAACCCTGAATTTCCTCAGCTGGCGCAGGTGGTACAGTCTTTGCCTGGCTTTTTTCACCTGTGTCTGAATGTGAGCAGTCCATGTCAGGTCCTCGGAGATGTTTACACCCAGGTACTTGAAGCTGCTCACGCTCTCTACTGGTGACCCGCTGATCATGAGGGGGGAGTATGTCCGTTGCTGTCTCTGAAGTCCACAATCATTTCTTTGGTCTTGCCAACATTCAGAGAGAGACAGCTCTCCTGGCACCATGATGTTAGTTGCTCCACCTCGTCCAAGTATGCCGTCTCATTGTTGTTGGAAATGAGGCCCAGGACAACAGTATCATCAGCAAATTTGATGATAGAGGTGGAGCTGTGTGTAGACAAACAGTCATGCGTGTAGAGAGAGTAGAGCAGGGGACTCAGGACACAGCCCTGTGGAGCTCCCACACTCAGGGTGATGGAGGTGGAGGTGGACTGGCCTACTCTCACCACCTGAGGCCTGCCAGTGAGGAAGTCCTCAATCCAGTGGCAGAGAGAAGGATTCAGGCCGAGATCCAGGAGTTTGGAGGTTAGCTTGATGGGAACTATGGTGTTAAAGGCTGAGCTATAGTCAATGAATAGCAGCCTTACGTAGTTCCCACTTGCTGTCGATGTGAGTGAGGGAGGAGTGGAGGACATGAGAGATGGCATCTTCAGTCGATCTGTTGGGACGATAGGCAAACTGAAGAGGGTCCAAAGTGTCAGGAATGTAGGCGCAAATGGTGTTTTTAATGAGTCTCTCAAAGACCTTCATGACTATAGATGTGAGAGCCACTGGACGATAGTCATTTAGGCAAGAGGGTTTACTGTTCTTAGGGACAGGGATGATGGTGGATTTTTTGAAGGAGGTGGGGACCACAGATGTAGCAAGGGACTCATTGAAGATAGATGTAAACAACCCGGCGAGCTGATCAGCACAGGACCGCAGAACACGGCCTGAAATACCATCTGGCCCAGCAGCTTTCCTGACGTCCACACGCTTGAGTGCTCTCCGAACTTCATCCTCCGAGACAGAGATCACGTGGTTGTTGCTGCGCTGAGTAATTCCCTCTGATGCGCCACTTGGCGGAGTCGCGTTGCCGCGGTTACAGTCAAAGTGAGCATAGAAAGAGTTTAACTCATTCACAAGCGACGGATCAGCGCTCACCTCTGCAGAGGATTTAGATCCAAAAGAGCAGATGGACCTCAGACCTTGCCACATGCGCCGGGAGTCGTTGAGTTGGAAATGAGACTCCACTCGGTCTTTATAATGGAGTTTTGCGGCTTTAACTGCGCGCCGCAGAGCATAGCAGAACGATCTGTATTCAGTCATATTCCCCGTTAGGAGACCGGCATTTTAAGCGGCAGTGCGTGTGTTCACTGCAGCGCAGATTGAATTGTCCACCCACGGTTTCTGATTTGAGAAGGACGTTATTGTTATTGTTTGCGTGGCTTGCTCTGTAAGCGTGTTGATGAAGCAAAGCGCCACATCTGTGAACTCGCTTACGTCATCTGAACTCGCCCGGAACATGTCCCAATCCACATCATCCAGAGCTGCCTGTAGCGCGGTCTCTGAGTGGGGCGACCAGCGCTTAACTTCCCGCCTCACCGGGGGTTCCTGAACGAGCCTTTGTCTGTATTCAGGTGTGAGGAAAATGGCGGCATGATCCGATTTGCCAAAGGCTGGTAGTGACCGCGCTTTATAGGGGTTCTTAAACGGAGAGTAGCAATGATCCAGTGTGTTTGCTCCACGTGTAGGACAGGAGACGTGCTGGTGAAAGTTTGGCAAGACTTTCTTTAGGTTTGCTTTGTTAAAATCGCCCGCGACAATGTACGCCACGTCGGGGTGTTTGTTTATGACGCCGCTGGCAACATCATGAAGGCCAGATAAAGCCAGCGCTGTGTCTGCCTGTGGTGGAATGTAAACAGCGGTCGCGACGACTGCAGAAAACTCCCTCGGCAGATAGAATGGGCGGCAAATGATTGTTAAATGTTCCAGATGAGGCGAGCAGGATCGCGAGAGAATGGTGATGTTCCTGGGGTCGCACCATTTCTTGTTGACCATGAAGCATACTCCACCGCCTTTGGATTTACCAGCCTCGGCTGTTCTGTCCATCCGAAAAACAGAGAAGTTCTCCGACGGCGTCACAGCTGTGTCCGGGACCGCGGGCGTGAGCCATGTTTCGGACAAACAAAAGATGTTACAGTCTCTCATGTCCCGTTGAAAACTTATCCTGGCTCTAAGATCGTCCATCTTATTCTCCAAGGATTGAACATTTGCTAGAAGAATGCTTTCCGAAGGATCTCAGATGGCCACAGAGGATTGGTGAAAGTGTCCTGAAACAGTCCAGTGTAGAGGTAACCAATGTCCAAAAGAGTTTTGCTGTCATAGCAGATCAATGCAGTTGATAAGTTTGTAAAAATTGAGAGTAAAAGAAAGTAAAATAGTAAATAAAAGCACAGTCTTCGCGGAGCGACCTGAACGGCGACCGAACCCGGCGGCGCCATTTTGTTTGTACCCATTCTCTGATGGCTACCATGTACCCATTCTCTGATGGCTACTTCCAGCAGGATAATGCACCATGTCACAAAGCTCGAATCATTTCAAATTGGTTTCTTGAACATGACAATGAGTTCACGGTACTAAAATGGCCCCCACAGTCACCAGATCTCAACCCAATAGAGCATCTTTGGGATGTGGTGGAACGGGAGCTTCGTGCCCTGGATGTGCATCCCACAAATCTCCATCAACTGCAAGATGCTATCCTATCAATATGGGCCAACATTTCTAAAGAATGCTTTCAGCACCTTGTTGAATCAATGCCACGTAGAATTAAGGCAGTTCTGAAGGCGAAAGGGGGTCAAACACAGTATTAGTATGGTGTTCCTAATAATCCTTTAGGTGAGTGTATATATAGTGTGCATTGAACTAAACAATAACTGGACAATGATGTGTTATTTTATTTTGATTCTTTGATTTATTTGGACCGAATAATTACAGTTCCTGGATAACTGAATAATTTATTAATAACTATTTAATTTAATATTTTAATAATTGGACTGGACAATTATTGTATAACTGGATAATTTATTTCATAGATACATATTTTTTTAACAAATACATTTATTCATATATTTTAATTATATATTTTTGTATTTTTAAAATTAATTAATGAATATTTTTTTACAAACATGTTTTATACAGTTGTGCTGGACAATTTCTGGATAACTAGATAATTTCTGGATAAAAATTAACCAGTTTTGTTTATTGACCAAGTGTGAGCATGCAAATAATTCCAAAAATGCAAAATTTTAGCCGATTAGTTGGTGTGGTTGATATCACAGTTGCACTATGTTATAGTATGTGTACTTATATTACCCAGTACTTTCATAAGTACACTATAATGTAACTACATGGGTTAAGGTTAGGTTTTGGGTAGGTTCTTGTTCATAGTTATTGTAATTACTATAATAAGTACATAGTATGTACATGCAGAACAGGACTGTAAAAGAAAGTGCTACTGATATCACTACTCTTCATCATTACAGTACACTCCCAATATACCATATATTTGAATAGCAAATTCTTAAGATCACATACCTCTTCAGCATGTGTCTTGACAGCCTGACAGCTCATAATTCTCACTTTAGTACCAGATAGATAACCCAGCTCAATCTTTTCCGCAGGATCTGAAGTTCATCTATGGCCGGTATATCGACATCTCCTCAGAGGAGGAGAGAAACATGTAAGCACCACTGTCTAACGCCTCAGGCCCTTGTCTGAGGCCTCAACTCCTCCAATCACAATCAAAGCCAATGAAAAGCAAACATTGTTGGCGAGTTCTTCATGAACATGTGCTGATGTATAAGTGTGCTTGTTCCCGTCAGGTTTGATATTGTTTTGATGAGAGAAGGGAGGATGAAAGGTCAGGCCTTCATCGGACTCCCCAGCGAGAGAAGCGCGGAGAAGGCCTTAAAGGAAACCAATGGATATGTACTCAGCGACAAACCTCTTGTGGTGGTATCCTTTGCTTTCAGACGTTTTCGGCATTAACACTCTGACAGACGTATAGATGAAGAGGCATCTAGAAACCCACTTGAGACAAATCAAAGCTGGTTTTAGACATGCTGTCTTTTTCAACATGAATTTACGTTTTTGTCTGGTTACACCTAGGATTTATTATTACAAATGTTTTTCTGTCAAATAACGTGCCTTAACTTAAACTCCAGCAATTCGCCAGATCTGCAAAACCTAAACTGGAATCTTCTGACCCAAAGAAAGGAGGGAAAAAACACTGAACCGGTGGGTTAAGGATCACTTTGAGACCAACATTATATGTATTTATTTTTCAAGCTGTCCGTATGTTGAAGTGGGTTGGTGAAAATGTACTGAATTTTGAATGGTTTGGATTATAGCTTCTTGATTTTTTTTTTTTTTTTTCTCCAGATACATTTTAACTCACCATTTCTATTTATTTAAGATGATGTTGATGTTGCATCAAATTACCTCAGTCATGAGCCTACAGGCGCTCCATCTTTACTTCATATCCTTTAAAATATCCTTTAAAAGAGTTATTTAAATTGCTTGCTTTTAAAAAAAAAAAAAAAAAAAAAAAATATATATATATATATATATATATATATATATATATATATATATATATATATATATATATATATAACTGAATTTTTCCAAATGTCAAGCGATATTTGTCTGCTACATTGTCTTACATCAATCTTATTAATATTCACATATTTTCCCTCCAATTTTATTGCAGACTGCTGCCGTTGAGTCCTGTTGGGCTGAAGTTCATCATCATCTAATGTAATATTTTTTTATAGGATCTGATTTTGTTGATATGTCTTGAAATACAGTAAAATAAAAGGAAATTATACTGCCATCCGGCATCTTCATTGAAACTGCTGCCCGATTTCAAGACCCTCTCATAGCAATGTTGTTTATATATACTTTTCTGTGTAATATTGTTATTAATCTGGGTTGTTTGTGCACTCAAGGTTGCAAAAGGTCGGATCCTAGATGTTTAATGGTACCAGTATTGTTCTGCACGCACAACATGTGCCTTTGATGTGAAGGAGAATAAATTTAGAAGTCGCTATCAGTCAGCCAGCTCATCTTCCAGCAGCACAGCAACAGATGGTGCTGTCAATAAAGCAGAGCTCAAACAAACACAAACAATACACAAGAAAGACTGTGACCAGGGCTGGCTCGACTCGGAAGATTAGCTGTTATTTGTACTTTAGTCTGTAGTTCTGTGATCTAAGATTCTCAAGATGCGTCGCACAAGGTTTGATTTTTGGGACTCCAAATGTTACTGGTTTTTATGATCAATCATGATGCTCTTGACATTGCATTAAGCGTGCATGAGATTTGAGATTT
This sequence comes from Paracanthobrama guichenoti, assembly GCA_018749465.1. Lineage (NCBI taxonomy): Eukaryota > Metazoa > Chordata > Actinopteri > Cypriniformes > Gobionidae > Paracanthobrama > Paracanthobrama guichenoti. Next base: position 22,064,171 of record CM031966.1, on the reverse strand, counting down.
TCTGCTTTTAAACATTTTGGTCACAGAAAGCAACCACTTTCCCATGGATTCTTTTTTTGTTAGTTTAAGACCAACTGAAAAAAGGCCCGTTCGATTTGATCAATTACATGGATATGTTGGACACTTCTTGAGCTGCGTCTGAAATCGCATACTCAAGTATGTACTTATTTTGAATAAGTACTTTGCGAGTGCTAAAAAAGCATGTTCTATACAGTATGCGTGTGTGTAGCATGAATGTAATCGGGACGTACTACATTTGCCATGCTGTCATCATGTGATCTACCAGTGTCATTTGCGTCACTTCACTGATATTCACAAATCCTCTTCTCTCCCATCATATGCACACTTCAGAATCTCACCAGAAGTACTAGTTCATCCAGGTCCTTTTTGGCTACTCTTTTTTGAGTATTGTGAATTCAGGCATACTTCTTTTGTCTCACTGTTTTTTTGCCTACAATATAATAAATATGCGATTTCAGACACAGCCATACACTCAACCTTCACACCTTTAAAGGGTTAGTTCACCCAAAAATGAAAATTGTCATTAATTACTCACCCTCATATTGTTCCAAACCCGTAAGACCTTTGTTTATCTTCGGAAATCCGAGAGCTTTCTGACCCCACATAGACGGCAACGTTATTACCACTGTCAAGGCCCAGAAAGGTAGCAAAGACATTGTTAAAATAGTCCATGTGACTACAGTGGTTCAACCTTAATGTTATAAAGTGACGAGAATACTTTTTGTGCACAAAAAACTAAACAAAAACCCCACAAACTTAACAACTTCATTCCCGATTTCATCTCTTCTGTGTCAGTCCCCTATGACACGAGGGTGTGTAATTAATGACAGAATTTTCTTTTTTGGCTGCACTAACACTTTAATAGAGTGCATTAGTGTCCGCCCCCTTTTTCAGCTTTGTTTGTTCCAGAAGTATTTTTCCATTCATTTCTCCCATAGGGATAAACATTATTTTGGGATAAAGAGTTATAGGCCATGACTGTGTACTTAACATAAATCATTTGGCAAAGTAATATGGACATAAATTGCACACCTTAGAATGTTTGTCAACCAATCAGATTCAAGCATTCAACTACCCCATAGTATAAATAAAAACAACATTTTAAATGTATTGCAAAATATGGATATATATTCAAATATTTAAGGATTTTGAGAGTGCAGGGAGGAGACTGACTCAAATACGTCATTGGCCCTGTCCCAAATGGCAACCTAAACACTCACGGTCTTCCTACGAGTCCGCACTTTCATGACGTAAAGCCACTTTTGACTGGCAGAAAAAAGTCTACTGCGAGGCTCGTACCAGTAGCCTAGAAATCTAGATGCACCCTAACGGCAGCAGATATAATTTGCAGCCAGGGCATCTAGCAACTTTCCGTTGCCTTGCGAGCTGGAAAAACCAAACTCTAGTCAGGCCAATCACATCATGTATAGAGTCTGTGGGCGGGCTTAACATAATGACCGCAGAGTTGCGACGGTTCTGTGTGCTACTTGAAAACAAAGAAGCTGGCGAACAGCGGTCTTTCGAATCGGCTTTGGCCGCGACTCTGGAAGACTTGGAGTTAAGGTTTTCTTTGAGAAAAAGAACAAAGAACGGCACTGAAGTCATTCTTAAAAAAGGAAGATGTGTTCGGAGTTTTGCCGACTGGATACGGCAAAAGTTTAGTCTATCAACTAGCTCCACTAGTTGAATTTGTAGGAATTTGAAAGACAACCGTTTATCCCACCCCTCGGATTGCGCCCTGCCAAAGGTGTGTTCCCAGACCCAACTATCACACCAGTGCAGGTTCAGGAAAAGTGTGCATCGAGAGCGTATATCGACTGCAAAGGGGGCTCACAAGAACCTTTCTGAATCCTAAAATGACAAATGGGACACCCTATGGTCTCATGGACTTAATGGACATGCGCATGCGGCAGCCCTTGTAAATCCGTAAAGACCGCAAGTGCATATGAAGTGCCATTAAGGACAGGGCCATTCACAGTGCTTCATGGAAGTGGGCGGAGCTAATGAGCTCTTTTGGCATGTTTTGCTTATTTCGACTCCGATTGGTGGAATTTTCTGTATAGCATCATAGGTAATGCTGTTCAACACGATTATTTAAAAAAAGAAGTTGAATTAATGCAGGCTGACGGCTTCAACTGAATCAAATACCATTGATTAACAACCTCATAGCTCACAGTATGTTCGTCTTTAACAGTTTATAAGTCATCATTAAAAATCTATTTCCCTATAATGAAAATGGCTGGCGTTTTTACACTCCGAAACCCGACTGTTGCGCACTGTTACAAACAGGAGGGGAGAGGGCTAACTATTGTTTCCACCACAAAATAAAAGTTAATTGTGACTTTTTATCTCACAATTCAGTTTTTTTCTCATAATTGTGAGGTATAAACTTGTAATCGCAAAAAAAAAAAAAAAACCTGAACCTGTTGCAGAAACATGTTACTAACAGACTCTGGTGCTGGATGACAAAATCACCATATACTATTCATACACTAGATGGTTGAGTACATAGAGCACAACATAAATGCATAACGTATAGTATGTCATTTAGAACACAGCTTACATCTTTATCGTTATAGTTTGTCCTTGGTGTAAACATGGAAAATGATTGGGGTGGGTCATATGAAGCCCATCTGATATTCAAATACTCTTGATTGTTTCGCCTAGATGAGAAAAAAAAAAAATCCAGTTTCTGTCTATGTCCAATGGCTTTCCCAACAAGGGCCCTTTTATCACCTTTGAAATTATACCTGATAAATGTCTTGGTAATTTTCAATATTTCCACGGCGGCTGGTGCATTTGTCATCATTGAAGTCAGTGGCAGAGTATCTCACAGATGGGAACTCCTCACGGGTGGCATTGAAGTACGAGCCGCAGGTCGAGTGCCTCTTCTCCCCTCCGCCCGATGCACATGTGTGATTGATGACAATGTCTGTGTAGATCTTCACCTGCAGGAGCCGCGTCGGTTCATTACCATGAGCCCACAGCACAACATTGCCTAGCAGGACACATCAAAGGACATGGCTGTGCTTTCCTACCTACAGCGGGAATGCAATGAGGGTATCAAAGGGCTTCAGAGCTCTAATACAAGGAGAACATTTTTAATGAGGCGATCTGCATTTAGATGAATATCATTTCTGTCAGGGACATCGCCTGGGCAGGACAACCAGGGCTGGACTGGTAATCTGGCATACCGGGCATTTTCCCAGTGGGCAGACGCACTTTGGGGCCGATACAAGGTTATTTATTTATTTTTGCCACGGACTGGCCCAACATGCAGGGACAGCGGCCCATTGGTTTGTCTTCTGCATTGACAGGCCCAAGCGAGAGAGACCTTCCCTCCTCCATATTAGGTGCTTTTCTTTTTTTTTTGAGCACATGGCAAACTGCAAAAGGCGAATATTTGCATAGCGCTGCAGTTCTGCTGCTCTATGAAGTAATGAACGGCACTCCGAATTGTGTTTTATACAGTCGTGTGATATGAGAACATTACAGGTTCTGTGGTGAATCTAGCACAGCGAGCATGTAAATACATGATGAGGTAAATTGGAAAACGCCAGTACACATGACTACAAACTTGTCAATCTAGCTCCACCACACCTTTATAATAATTTACCTTGCAGCTACTTAGAAATATGGTGTTTTGGCAGAAATGTATTTATTAAAAATGTTGCTATTACTTACATTAGCCTAAATATTGCAGAATATAAATCACTTTAATAGAGGCTGTTTTTGTATTTTTATTACAAATTCAATAGTTTATTATTATATATTTATTTTAGAAACCCATGGTAATGAGAAGCATGGTTTTACCTGTGACTACCATGATCTTACAGATAAATGAAACTACAGTTAAATTATATATAAATAAAATTTCATTAGGGTAATTAAAGGATAATTCATCAAAACAGCTTTAAAGCCTGGATCCCATGAATTAAAGACAAAGCTTTTTCTCTTTAAATGTTTTATGAACTTTTTAAAAGTTCTAATGAAATTTAACTAAATGTTATTTCAACGAGAGCCTCATGAAATATAGATATCAGTGTCTTATATAAATTAGGTGTTAACTCTAAAGGGGTAGTTCAACCTAAAAATGTGATAATTTACTCACCCTAATGTCATTCCAAACCTGAATTAATTTCTTTCTGTGTAACATAAAAGAAAATCATTTGAGTCTGTTTTTTCAATTGTAGCCTAACCAAAATGGTTTGGTTGCCAACATTCTTTAAAATATCTTCTCTTGTTTTCACAGAAGAGAGTAAGTCAAACAGGTTTGGAACAACTTGAGGGAACTCATTGGACAAACTCAATTTAATTGAGGGCAGGTTTTCCATCCAATAAATATGTGTAGCCTCAACTCATAAAAACTAATTCATGCAATGAAATGTAATTGAGTTGGTCCAACTCAATTTTATTAAATGCAGTTTAAATGATATTTATATACTTATAACATGACTTTTTTTATACTTGTCAAACTTAAATTAAAACATTTAATTGGAAAATCAATTATAAGCAGTTTCATTCACCATCATACACAATGTATGAAGAAAAGAGGTGTCACTCCTGACATTAGCATAGATCACAGCCTAAGCACAGGTGCCACTCTTCAGCATAACGGTAACCACAAAATTAAAACACATTACAGAAACTCCTCTAAATGTCCAACATAACTGACCATTAAACACTAACATTAACTAACAACATCTTTACCTTTACAGAAAAACACATAAAATATCACTTTAATCCCTAAATTTACTCTCCTAATGGAGTCCCTTGCAAAGCATGCTGGGAACTACAGATCCACTGCCTAGTTAGTTATGTCAACGCAAATATTTCATTTAGTTTTAACACAACTTAATTAAGTAAACTTTACTATATTAGGTTGATTGAACACAATTAAATTAAGTAAATGATGACTGAATTTATTAGCAGTAAATTCACTTTAATGCATCCTAGCTCAAAATCAGTTCTTTACTGTCAAGTGCATTTCTGTGTGACAAAAGTGCAAGATTACATTTGTTAACTGCATTTGCATTTTTTTGTCCCTGTCCTAGTTTTACTCGAATTTCAGGCACTAACCCCAGCAAAAACATCCATGGGGGAACTCATTGGCCGGATGGGTTGGGTTTGTCCAGGGCCGAATTTTAGCTCCAGTCCAGCCCTGAGGACAACTGTCCTAAAAGGGAGAGGGGCCCCACCCATATAAAATGTATTGATTTCTATAATAAATTATTTTGGGTTTTATTAATCTTTTAAGGTGGTTCAATTTAGCTACAGGGATTCCCTAAGATAGGGTTTAGTCTAGGCAGGGGTCTGTGAACATTTCAGAGAAAAATTTAAAATACAATATATTTTATAATATAATACAATATTATAAATACAATATATTTTACAATATAATTTCTTATGGTTATTAGGGAACATCATATTTAGGTGTCTGTGGAATTAAAAAGTTTGAAAACCCTGGTCTAGGCCACATATCACTTGGTTGTTCAATATTATTGAACATGATTGACACTCGAAGATACAGTATCTTCAGCTAATATGAAGGTGGGTTTAATTCACATTGCACACTATCCCCCTGTTTCACAGACAAGGCTTAATCCCAGACTAAAATGCACATTTGATCTGATTTAACTAAAAGCGATTTGCACTGACATATCTTAAAATATGTCAGTACCATTGTTTTGTCTCAAAGATGCACACCAGTAATGTTTTTAAAACATTTATAAAAGCTGCTTAAATGTCCTAATTGAACTAGGCCTACTCCTGGTTTAATCTAACCCTGTCTGTGAAACCAGGCCTATAGACCCGCTATCGGTGCATGTGACGTCACCATCGGCTGGCGTGCCCGCAGTTACGCCCACTGAGTGGCAAAAAGACATGTAAATAAGAGATTAATTGTGCAGTAAGCTTCAATGATTAATATAACAGAACTTTGCGTTCATTGAATGAGGGACAGCTTTTAGTGATTATAAAGGGAGCGCTCTTTGCACGCTGTCTATGCGATATAAAAAAATAATTAATAGGCCTATGTTCAGAATTTGAATAAAACTTTTGTTTACCATTCTTGACAAGTGGCCACATACACGCTTCAATACATAAACCCATCCACATATACATTCGGGATTCACTATATCAAATCCAGCCTTTAGTTTAGAACTAATAATCGTTTGTTTTACTCACATTTTCCCCTATTAACTCCAGTCATGCAGCAACTCTTCTGCAACTTATTCCTGGCTGAGGTGGTGTGTTCCGGTGGGAAAGTGACGTCGATGCATACCCTTTACTTGTTTAAAGTTAATTTGAATTCAGAAACGCTCATGGCCAAACTGAGCGCTACGATTGGCTCATTAACCTGTCACTTCCATGATGCCCGCCTATCATATTTACATCTTCGTATTGATTGGCTGAGTACCCTTGTCAAGGTGATATTGCCTGCCTATCATGTTCTCTTTTTCACCCTGATTGGCTAATTAGCGTGTCAACACGAAAATGCCACTCCACCGCTTCACTCGCACATTCATTTCACAGTCGGCCTGGAGATTGGAGGTCGCTATTTAAAACAGAAAGAAGAAGAACTGGATGAGGAACTGGTGGAAATTGATGTTCAAAGTAAACAACTCACCCTCTTGCTCAGAAACCCCAACTTTCGCTTCGAGTCAAAATTAACTTGTGACGAACTGGAAATGATCTGTGTGATAACCATTTTTAGCTCAACAAACATCATGACACCTGTTGCGTGTAACGTTACCCAGGAATTGTTGACTTGTAGACCATAAATAAGGTGATTTATTAGTCACAACATTAACAATAACAGTAATTTGCAACACTTGCATAGTATGTGTAAACATGCAAAGTATTACTTTATTAGTCTGTTAATAGTGTAGGGTATGGTAATTTGTATAGATGGAAAAAGGATGGATGAATATAAATGTACATAGGTAAATGTATGTTTGTATTTGGAAACGCCGTTATCACAAATCTCTTAATATATAGTGTTGTGAAATAATAAAAAGGAAATGATAGATTGATAAAAATGCTAGAGGCTCTAACCCAGGCCATAATCTAACCCTAGAATCTGATTGCTTGTAAGGAATGTTATTTTAAGACCAAGATTTTTCCAAAGACCAGTTTGACCAGCAAATGAACTCAGTGGACCAGCTAGAAACCCGCTGTCATATTCCATATGATAAATATAGACCCACTTCACATCACAACATAACTTTGCTCTTGCCCTTCATGTGGCTTTTTGTGTGTTGTCTTCTATTTGTTCAAATGTAAGTTCTTCTTGTTTCAGTGAGTGCTGGAGATTGATGCCTTGTGACACAGCCCTGGTGTTTGTGAACAACCATGACAACCGGAGAGGTCATGTGGCTGTTGGGGCATCCGTCCACCCGGTCTAGGAGTTTAGGAGAGCAGGTAGGAGCTGCCCTCTTCGAGACTAAAGTACACTGACTGTTTCAGCAGGAGGCAAACAAACATTATGAATGATGACTCTTGTCTGCTCTCATGGTCTTCAAAATGTACAAAATGACTGTGGCCCATCCCTACGGAAAGGGTCACGTCAAGCTGCTGCTGGGACCGGTATGTTGTGAAAGAAGAGGTGGATTGCAGTGACGTAAGCACTAGACTAGAGAGTCAACAGGGTAAAATGTGACAGCTGTGGATCTAAAAATAGACATCAGCCTAGATCGATCTATATATCGGTCTATCGTTCTGTCATCTCTTTCTCTGATGTCACGCTATCAGTTTGCATCCCAACAACATTTTGCTTACTGTAGTGAACAAAGCAGAAGATGAGCATTACGATGCCCCATGAAGGACACAACTTGCTTTCTCTCTTCGTGCTCTGAGTAAATGTGTCAATGCCAAGGTGTGCTTATTCATTATGGAATGAGTGATGGTGGCATCGCTGTAAATATTTCATGCATGCAACTCCTAAAAGTTTCATGACGTTGTCCGAATGAGTAAGATTTGGAGAGTAAGTGAAGTAATTCATTTGAATAATTGATGTTTAATGCCTTTGATAAGAGTCATCACAAAGGTCACCATTTCAATCTAACCAAAGACTACAGTAATGAGCTCCTGTCCCTGTCAAAAAATGCTTACTAAATTGTGACTATCTTCACAGTCTGTTCTGTTTGAAAAAAAGCTGCAAATGGGCAACTTCTTTAACATTTCTAAATTATGCTGAGGTGTATAATCTCATTGCACTAAAGCATTTTTTTCGTTCAATTTTGTATATTGAATGCACAGTAGAAATTATTATTATTTAAAACATTTTTTGACAGACATAAGTGTATTCCTTGCATTAGATGAAGTATCAAATTTATACTTTTTGTTGAACAATATGTTAATTGTTTTTTTATTTAAAACCAAACAAAACTCTTCCTTTCAGAGGCCCTGCACAGTTATCATGAGAAAATATTATATTGGACTGGGGCTGCACGATTAATTGCAATTAACCCGATTCCGTGCTTAAACTGATTTGGCAGCTAAGGCTGCGATTGCTTTTTATGCGCAGCTTGTCAGTGAAGCATGGCTCTGTGATCAGTTGTAAATGCTGCTCCTTCTGAAAGCACTGAGTTTGAGTCACTTATAACGTGCATTTGAAAAAGCAACACGCGTCAAACATCTTACCAAACATGAGAAATATTTATGAACCTCTTGTCCAACAAAAGACAACATTTAACATGTATTTACTCCAAACTTACTTCATAACATCAGTTGAGTGTTTGAAATGTCCTTTTGTGAGATGATGTGGCTTCTTACACAGAATAAGGCACACAACATATTATTTAATAGTATTCTATACAGTGATAAAGTCGATTAGCATTGAAGTATAAATATACTTTATTATCATGAATATTCTCAAGAAGGCCTGAAGAGCCCAGATAAACCATATATTGCCGCAGTCGTGTGTTTATTAGTCATGTTTAATAAAAATGTGTTCAAATCTTCTGTTTATTCAGCTACAGTGATAGTATGATGCCCATAGGGATTTCCTGGAACAACGTGGGGCATGTTTGGAGTTTCTGCGCGAGAGCGCCCTCTGGCTTTCTCACAGAGCTGTGCATAAAAAAATAATCGCAGCCTTTGCCAAATCGCAAATCGTGTGGTTTCATTTAGATTAATTGTGCCAGGGCTGTAACCACTATAAACATCGAGGGGAACAAGTCCTCTCCAATAATTAGAAATGGACAAATTGTCCCCCCAATCTATGAAATTCTTGCACTACTCTGCGCTCTGTATGTTGTTGTTAGGATGACAAAAATGTTTAAAAGTCACACTTTTATTCTGGTCTTCCTCAGCTGTTTAACAGCGTGTGTCAATGTCAAAATGATTGAGATGGCCAATCAAATCAAAATCAGTGGAGTTTATGGTGGAAGCGTCAGTTTAATGTTGAAAGAAAGTAAGATAAGCAAAACATGTGAACTGTTTTGCGACACAAATGTTAAACGACCGACAGTAACATTCAGTGATGCAAACTAGTCAACTTTTTTTCTCAAATATGGCCTTTTGGAGTTAAAAATATGCATTTATGTGATTCATATCATTCCTAACTGAGTGTGAACAGACAAGAAATGTTTCACATTTTCGACATTTGCAAATAGTTCAAAATGATAATTTTTTTAGACCTAGAATTTCCTTCACTGTTCTGTTTCTATAGGTTTTATAAAAAATTGGTCCCCCCAATGTTCAAGACATGGTTATAGCCTTGAATTGTGCAGCCCTACATTGGATTATTCAGTGCCAAAAATATTAGGGAATCTAAGGTTTAACTTTTTTGACTCCAAGGCCCCCTTCAAAGGCCCTTCTATCTAGACTGATATGTAATTCTAGTACTTCTGTTGCAGTAAAAAAAAACAAAAAAAAAACACATATATATATTTTTTTTTGCGTAAATAATTTTAAGACTTGTTGGACTCCCCTGGAAGTTTGCTGAGGGCCTCGGCTTCCTGGCTTGGACATATTATACAGAAAAGCAAATAGTTATATATAAATAACCTTATGTGTAGTGTGTTCTGAGCTTTTGTGCTTTGAAATCATAAAGACATCTCTGCTACACCTCCTCCAAACATCACATCTTAAAGTATATCTCAGGTTAACTTAGCGCTGACAAAATGAAGGCCAGAGCTGGTCTTTATCTCATTAGTTTTTTGTGCTGTCTGAAAGCCCAGCTGAATCTTCGACTTATTTCATCTGCAGTAACCTTGCTTATTCCCAATGGACGTATTTGTGTTGGTGTAAAGAATTTATGACGATCTAAGAGAATGTATAAATCCTGGGTTTGGCTTTTTCAGGGCCATTGGGGTGGACAGTGATCAGAATGTGTAAGAATGGTTCCCTCTGAGACTCTTTGTGACTAATACGTCTCCCCTCCTTCGCTGAATGCCAAACAGGGCCGACATGACTGCAGTGGGAATCTTACCCAGCTGTATGTCGGCCTTCAGTGCTGAATCTTAGTCAGCTTGTGTGCGCTGTGAGACATCCTGTGCTGTTTTTTGTTGTTAGAATCCCAGATGGGTTTTCACTCAGCAGGAGTTAAGAAAGGACATGGAATGGGGGCACACGGATCTATATTTGCAGCTGAAACGGGATCCATCGGGCTGTTTGCCCGGAGCCATGCAGTGAAATGCTTGTTCGTCATTGTTTAACACTACACACAAAATACCAGAGCAAAAGCCATTGTACTTTTGATTGGCAGGGATGATGGTGAACTTTGAAGATGAGGTTTTGTCAGTGAAGAATTGCATGATAACTGTCTTAAGTTATAAAAAAAATATATTTAAGCAAGTGTTTGTCGACTAGGGTTGTGCACTATTTAGAACTAAATTGAGAACGTCCTGAATTTGAATTAAATTTGTATTGAGGTTACAAACAGTATACAGAATTGCAGTTTAGATGTGACTAAAGCCCCGTTTCCACCAAAATTACCTGGAACTATTTGTCCAAGGAACTTTTTTTCCCCCAGACCTGTTGCTGTCTGCGTTTCCATCGCGGTCCAAAGTACCGTGAAGATTATTCTGGTGACATAGGGCTGCACACGACTTTCCAGTTCCTGCTGGATTTCGTCCTCTACATAAGCTTAATAAATTCCTGAACCTCGTCGTCGGTCCATCTGTCGTATTTTTTAAACTCCATTGTTGATTTGAATATAAAAACAACTCTTACTGCACACAACGCAACACACTTTTAGGTTGAAATAAAATGCTGCGTGAACTCAACCAATCTGCATGTTCAGCACCCAAGTCCCATCCCTGAAAGTTCCTGAACTTTGAAAAAGTACTACCTCACAAGCAGGAAGTTTTGAGGGGGAAATTTTTACCCGGAATTTCACATAGACCCTAGTCCCTGCAGTCGAAACACACCGAGTACCACCCCAAAGTCCCTAGTTCTTGCGGAAAATTCCTGCGGTGGAAACGTGGTTTTAAGTAGAGTTAAATTGAATTGAACTGTAATTTTTAACTACAAAAGCAAAACATGTTGGCTTGAGAAATCCTTGTTCAAATGTTTTGAAAAAAGTTAAATGTTGACATTTGATGGTTTTTATGGATAAATGTTTGAAAGACAATTGTATTCATCTTATATCTGTCATAATTTTTTTAAATTAAATTCACTTTTACAAACCAGGGTGGAGGAACACTTGATTTCCCAGAATGCATTACCTGTGTTGATTTTTTTTTTTTTTTTTTTTTTTTTTTCAATTCAATAAATACTTCTTTCTGTCACTCCAATTCCTGTGGGGTGTTGCCAATTCAATATAAACCCATAATTTTGAAGCCAATTCTTTAATTCTGAATTTTGCACCACCCTAGTAGGCACTTGTTCATATTCCACTCACATATTCTTGCTTTAAATGCTTTGAGCAACACAGACAAGCAGAGTGATACAGAGAGTGAACCATCCCTGCTGTTACTCTAAATATTAGCAGTATTGGAACTAAGCTTGGCCATTTGAATTAGAGGCTCCGTAACTGTTGTGTAAATTAATCTAGTTTGCTTGGGCAGGGTTTAGATTATCAATGCATCTCACACCCAGCTAATTTCAAGTCGAAAGCTAGAAAATGTGGCACGGCAGTGATATGGCACAGTTGGCAATGTTATAGCCTCATAAAATTACTGAGCAGAAACGATATTTTTCATCCACTGATATGTCTGTAGCTTTCATTATTAATAACATGAATTATTGAACAGAACACGTCTCCTAATGTCTCATCATTCTCCTTAAGCAGGTGGGAGGTTTTCTCAAAAGGATGCTGGTGAGATCGCATCTAGCATGCCAATGAATGTGAATATGTGTGAGTGAGCGTGCCAGTGTGTGTGAGACTATTAGGTGAGTCAACTCTTAGAAAAAACACTTCACATGAGCAGTGAAATCCTCTGGAAGAGCAGAGGGAGTAAATTGATACCCAAGTAATAAGGATAAAATTGTATTTGAACTGACATAGTGTAAAATTCATCACAGTCATTTCCCAAGTTTGGATTGAAAAGATGCCTGACATTTGACCTCAGAGTGCCACTCTAATAAGATTGAAGAATCCCTTTAGTTGATGATTCCTTGGTCTCCCATTTGCAACTTATGCATGAAATTGCAGTTGTGTATTGAATTGGGTCTTTTGTACACCCGAAATAACTGTTAAGTCTGCAAAACTGTGGCCCAAGTGATTCTGACAGTTTCTGGCAGAGCTACAGCCTTAGTCAAAAAGAATTTTGGCTGCAGATTATGGAGGCATCCTGGGATTTCCCTACAGTGAACATTGGCTTGGAAATCAATATAGCAAGTAAACTCAGAGGCACTGTGTGTAGTCAACTTTAAGCCAAACAGTAATTGCTTAAATTGATGTAATCCTTCACGTGTCCTTTGTGTGGCAAAGTTAATATCAAAAGAATTAAGTGCGCAGTCCAGTGGTTTTGAGTTATAATCCTTAAATCAAGAACAATTAAAACTGTGATGCAGAGAGAGATGACCCTGTACGTCCAGATTAAGAGTTTGACTTTTTCCACAATCTGCATAGTAATCTGGATCAACAGTTGAGTTTAACATGGAGTCAAAGGTGAGTAACCAGCCTGGACCACCTATACAATGAAGGCCTGACCTATACAATGAAGGCATGACCTTTGATCTTATTCAGCCAAAACACAAAATACCATCAAACTATAGAAAATATCATACTCCATTACTCCAATTCAACGAGTTAACCACATAGGTACAGAACAAACTATTAACTGGTTAGAAGTTTGCAATAATATATATATTTTATGTCTTGCAATTAGGGCTGGGTATTGTTCAAAATCTTTCGATCCGGTGACACTTTCGATACCTCAGTTTCGATACCGGTTCCTAACGATACTTTTTTCGATACCATATGTTTTAAAATCCATTTCAACATCAACAAAAATACATTAAACACAAAACTTTTATCTTTCATCTTAATTAAAACAAATTCTGGTAACACTTCTCACTCAGGGTAACATTATTAATAAAACTGGTTGTGCTTTTTGGATAGCTTGCTCACCTGCACCATGGGGCCTCCACTGTCGAAAAAAGGTAGCAAACCTTTAACAATAAACTCTGTGACTGCTCTGTGGCACTGATCTCGTCTTTGCTTGGATATTTTCCCTCTTGCTGACAGTGTGAAGGGATTGACACTTTCTGGTATTGTCTTCCTATTCCTAACATCAGGGTGGACCGGTGCAGAGGCTAATGTGAAGGGGGAAATAGACAGCGCTAACACTACAGCAACCGACTAGCGGCACAAGCTAACATACATAAAGTTGTAGTCAACGTTATGGGGATGCATTCGGTTTAAGTAGTGAAATTACAGTTATCTGTCAAGTATTTCTAAAATGTGTAACCTTAACGTTACGTTTGAAAAACAAAGATGTTGCCTGCCTGGTCAAAGAATAACGTTATAGCTCCTAGGTAACGTTACATAGCAACGCAGAGTTGCATCCACACATTCAAACCACTTGTGTTAGCGTAAACAATTACTTTAACTTCTGTTCCCTAAAAAAGGTGATCTTTCTTACCTGCTACAATCCTAGATGATGTTGACGGGGGCGGGTTTGACTGCGACCCTCTGGATCCATCTTTTTACAGTCAAATACAGTGCAATTTTCTGCCTTAATATTGATCCCGTGCATGGTCAAGTGCTTCATTAAATTGGTGGTATTGCCGCCTTTGGTTGCAATACTCTTATCGCATATGTTGCACTTTGCTGACTCGGCATCCACTTTTATAAAGTGTAGCCACACTTTAGACCTCTTTGGCATTGTAAAACGACGCGGTAGAATACATGGGGAAAAACAACTAACGTTACACTTGTGTTGTGTGACTGCGGGTATCTTCAGAAATCCTACCCGTCACGTGGTGGTGGACATGCAAGTATGCTACAGGCTCACACAGACACAGCCTCTTGGCTTTTGGAACCGAAATTTGGCACCGAAAGATAAATAGTTTTTTTCGATACTCATAGTATCTGAGTTTTTTGTTCGATACCATAAAAGTATCGCCGTTCGGTGCCCAGCCCTACTTGCAATACCAAAATTCAATTGATTTAATATGATTATCCATAGAACATACAGTACTGGTCAAAAGTTTGGAAACATTGCAATTTATTTTTATTTTATTTTTTTTATGAAAGAAGTCTATTATGCTCATCAAGCCTGCATTTGTTTGATCAAAATACAGGAAATATACAATTAAAATAATGGTTTTCTATTTTAATATACTTTAAAATTAAATTATTTCTGTGATGCACAGCTGAATTTATCAGCCATTATTCCAGTCTTCGGTGTCACTTCAGAAATCATTTAATATGATGATTTATTATCAATGTTGGAAACAATTATGCTGCTTAATATTTTTTGGAACCTGTGGTACTTTTTCAGGATTCATTGAATAAAAAAGTTTAAAAGAACAGCATTTATTCAAAATACAATATAAATATTTACTATTCTATTTACTATTTTAATATTCACTTAAAAAAAAAAATGTAACGCATCCTTGTTGAATAAAAGTATTAATTACTTTCAGAAAAAGAAAGAAAAACAGTTACTGACCCCAACCTTGTGAACGGTAGTGTATATTGTTACAAAATATTTATATTTGAAATATTATACAGTACAACTGTTTCAAACATTGATAATAAATCAGTATATTAGAATGATTTCTGAAGGATCATGTGACACTGAAGACTGGCGTAATGGCTGATGGAAATTCAGCTTTGCATCCCAGAAATATTTTTTTTATATTTTATTTAATATTTTAAAGTATAATTGTAATAATATTTCACAATAATACTGTTTTTGTTTTTTTTAGTTTTTTCGGTGTTCTTGATCAAATAAATGCACGCTTGATGAGCATAAAAAACATTAAAAATAGTCACGTTTCCAAACTTTTTACTGGTACTCTTAATACAAACACAACATACAAACTTAAGAGCATGGGTTATATTAAAAATAACCGTCTATTTCAACAACACTTTTGAACAACATTTTATTAACTACTGAAGTCCAACCCAGGCTCAAGTCGCACAATAATTTGTACGAAACTACCTTTTTCATACAAGCCATGCTGTACCGCTTTGTTACAGTTTTGTTTGCATTATTGCGAGTTGTCAGGAGACAACTGGTAAATCAGAATGCACTAAATAGATACTCACAGACTTTCACATGAGGCGGCAACCAAAGAGCATTTTAGTTAAAACTATTGCTAACTTTGCACTATACACACTGCACCTGGACAAAGTCAGCCAAGTAATTCACGCTCTGCTTGGCTTGTCAACTGGCTTGTTCCTAAACTATTTCTAAACTTAGTCAGGAATTTTATGAGTTTAAAATTCCAGCTAATTCAAAAGTGTTTTTTGACTTTACATGACTTGAGCTGTCAGACTGATTGGCAGGCCGCACGCTAATTAGCCACGAATACGAGAGTGTTTCTTGTGATGACTTCATCACGGATTTCTTCGAGTTCAAACAGGTCATCGTTAATCATCTCTCAATATTGTGTGATTGAGAGCACTTTTCCGGTGCACTCTAAATGACCTGTTCATAAATCCCACTCTCCACTGTTTTATTATTAAAGTCTCTGCTAACCGGGCCAAGTGCAGCAGAGGCGTGCGTTATAGAGGTGAGCGGCCCCTGAAAGCAGTCTTTGGGTTAAGCTCTTTTCATTTCTGGAGATCTGCAGCCCCTCTCAGCAAAGACTGCCAATCAAACACCCAGCACAGGGAGGGTTCATAATCTAAACCGTATTAATCTGAGCCATTTATGAGGGGTCAAGTGAAAAAGAGCTGATCGATTCGGAGTGTTCCGTGCAAACGCCGTTTCTCAATCGTCTGTGGCCCCATCCTCTAATTACAATTTGTTTTGCAATATTGAGAAATAATAGCTTTTCCTTGGTTGTCAGTTACCCTCAGAATTGCATTACGGAGCTTTGTTTAAACAGGAGAACAAATCAATACCATCTGCCTTCATGTATCCTGATCATCTCTCCTCAGCACAGCAAGCAGCTCTATGACATTGTCAATTGTTAATATCAACCCACACACAAGTCCTATTGATTTTCTGTGTATCTGGGTATTTATTATTGGTGCTGTTTTTTTCCCCCCAACTGTATCTTCTGACCCTGTGAAGTGGCTGATTTTATCTGCATGAGATACGCTAAGAAGATGATATCAAACTGGAGTTGCAGGATGTATAATGATTACTTGTAGGAATCTCTGTACAGCTTTGTTGAAAAGCACTCTTGCAAACCGGTATTTATTGACAACATATATTGACTAGTTTGAAAGTTGAGAGTTTTGTAGTGTGTGTGTGTGTGTGTATAATATAATATAATATAATATAATATAATATAATATAATATAATATAATACACGTGAAATGAATAACACTGATTATCTCTTCATCACTGCACCTGTTAGTGGGTAGTATATATTGGGCAGCAAGTGAACATTTTGTCCTCAAAGTTGATGTGTTAGAAGCAGGAAAAATGGGCAAGCGTAAGGATTTGAGTGAGTTTGACAAGGGCCAAATTGCGATGGACGACTGGGTCAGAGCATCTCCAAAACTGCAGCTCTTTTGGGGTGTTCCCGGTCTGCAGTGGTCAGTATCTATCAAAAGTGCTCGAAGGAAGGAACAGTGGTGAACCGGTGACAGGGTCATGGGCGGCCAAAGCTCATTGTTGCACGTGGGGAACGAAGGCTGGCCAGTGTTGTCTGATGAAACAGACGAGCTACTGGAGCTCAAATTGCTCAATAAGTTAATGCTGGTTCTGATAGAAAGGTGTCAGAATACACAGTGCATCACAGTTTGTTGCGTATGGGGCTGCATAGCCGCAGGCCAGTCAGGGTGCCTATGCTGACCCCTGTCCGCCGCCGAAAGCTCCAACAGTGGGCACGTGAGCATCAGAACTGGACCACGGAGCAATGGAAGAAGGTGGCCAGGTTTGATGAATCACGTTTTGTTTTATATCACATGGATGTGCGTCGCTTACCTGGGGAACACATGGCACCAGGATGCACTATGGGAAGAAGGCAAGCCAGCAGAGGCAGTGTGATGCTTTGGGCAATGTTCTGCTTGGAAACCTTGGGTCCTGCCATCCATGTGGATGTTACTTTAACATGTACCACCTCCCTAAGCATTGTTGCAGACCATGTACAGCCTTTCATGGAAATGGTATTCCCTGGTGGCTGAGGCCTCTTTCAGCAGAATAATGCGCCCTGCCACAAAGCAACAATGGTTCAGGAACGGTTTGAGGACCACAACAACTTTGAGGTGTTAAACAAACAAGTCCGATCCATGGAGACCCCACCTCGCAAATTACGGCACTTAAAGGATCTGTCGCTAACATCTTGGTGCCAGATACCACAGCACACCTTCAGGGGTCTAGTGGAGTCCATGCCTTGATGGGTCAGGGCTGTTTTGGCAGCTAAACGGAGACCAACACAATATTAGGAAGGTGGTCATAATGTTATGCCTAACTGGTGTATATATTTTAATGACTAATATTTTTATTTATTATTTATCTAAATGTGTTTGTCCATTGACAGCATCATCTAGTCATAGCCTTAATCTGTGTCCAGGGAAATCAGCCGTTAATGTATAAATAGAAGTTTCTGTCTCATCTATTCTGATGTCACATGCTGTTGTCAGCTGTACTTCAAGTCACACCTGAAGACAGGTGTAGCGAACCGTCGTCCCACCGAGAGCCCCACGGTGCAGGCGCGAGGACGTTTGGAACACTGCAGTCTTATGAAATGTGGGTAGAGAGAACGGGGTGTGATTCAAAGGCCTTGCTGCTGCGGTTAGCTCCGCAGTTGGTCCCAGCTTGATGCGCAATAATGACCTGTCAGAGTGGCAGGCCTGGTGCCAGAACCCTGAAGCAAAGCTAATCCATAGGGGTTATTCAGCCTAATGAATCCTAACAGCATGCAGGGAACCCACAGGGCCACAAAACACATCATCCATTCCCCTTGTTTTATTTTAACTGACAGAAGTATATTCCTGGGAAGTAGTGATCTTGATCTGAACTCAAGTCTGTGGCCTTTGTGGTTTCTAGTGTCTGTTTCATGTGTGGTTTGTCTGAGGGCTTTGATTTGAGTGTGTTCGAAGACCGTGGTGCTTTTTTGTCTGTGATCTCAAAATGTTTGAAATGGTCTGTCTTCAAGGAGAGGTCAAGATAGTTTTTTCCGTGATAGTGTTTATCATGCCTGAGAATGAGATATTCAAGACTTGTGCATATGGATCAAATGCCTAGTTATTTCTTTGATCCAACGGACAATTTTACATAAGCCGTAGCCTTAGACTTGAATATTATACATATGAATTGTTACACGCATTGCAATGAATTAATTTGATATTAAAGGTAACATATTATGCCCCTTTTTACAGAGTAATATAAGTCTCAGGTGTCCCCAGAATGTGTCTGTGAACTGTCAAAATACCCCACAGATAATTTATGAGCTGCTGCTTCCCACCCCACTTTCCAGAAGAGGGCGGAGCCTTTGCAGCTCATGCCTCAGATACTCTGCCAAAAACTGAACCATCATTGTCACACTCATGTGACATTGCAGTTCTTCATCATCATGAAAGTTTATTATCTGCAATACGTTTTAAAGCCATATCAGTCTAAACTGCTGATATATGGTTTTCTGCGCACACACATTGGAAGCACTCGCACAGAAAGCTGGATGTCAGACGGCGCATCCCGTGAGTATTAAACTCAACTTGAATGCTGCTGTTAAATGCCCTGGCAAGGAAATAAACATGGCGGACTGTGTACAACTCACTCAGGGCGGGGTCTATGCTAATAGGACAGAGTCCAATTACAGCAGTCGTGGATGGAGCCTAAGCATATGTGACGCTTATCAGCTTTTTGGGAAAAAGTATATTTTACTTGAGAAAACTAAAATACATTCACCTCATTGAAGTTTGTTTTTTGCCAGTTGTTGACATGTTGTGATTTCCAAATAATGACCCCAAATCTAGATAGTCACCTGGTTTTTGCAATGCAGCAGAAGTAAAAGGGTTTTTTCCTGCTACTGTCGTTGTGATTTCGCTAACAGTCTGATTCCCCCCCACCACCCCTCAGCTCTAACAATTGATGTCAGGTATGTCAAGAGCAGCTCTTCCCCTCTTATGCATGAGCCCACATATTCCAGCTCGTCTGCCAAATTTACTCAGAGAAGGGACCCTGCCTCTGGAGTGCCATAATAGACTTGTCCATCACCTTTTGAGAGGATGAGGATTATAGTGGCCCAGTTGGATTATGGGTGGTTTGATCCATGACTTCCTATCCTCTTCCTATTCAAACACATTAGTTAAGGTGAATAATACAGCCGTCAGCTCTGACAGCCTCGCCCGCTATTGTCACTTACTCGCCCTACACCGCCCCAAGTAGCATTGTCTGGAAGACTGACAGGTTTCTTACGATACGCCTCATGGTGAAAGCAGAGACCCAAAGTATTTTCCACCAGAGGACGTTTGTCATTCTCTGCCATTTTAGAGTGACAAGGAGAGATTGTCTCTGGCGAACTGTGGTGGCAACTCTTGAGAAATGCATGCAAGGGTTACGATTTTTTGCCCCAGATGAATAACTGTTTTAGGAATTTAGCCTCTGTGGCTCTCTCAGTTTGAACCTGACACTAAGAGGTCATTCCATTCTTGTCCATTTTCTTTTTCCTGGCCACCCTTTTTATGCAACTACATGACAAGTTTGTCACGTAGGGCAGACTTTGCGGCCTTTCAATTTGCCCGACAACCTCACACCGTTGCTGCATTGGTTTCACCTGAGTGCAGTTGTGGCATCCACTATTTGAGGATTCACCAGATTGGGAATTAAGCAGCTGCTTGCAAAACTCAGAGGGCCACCCTCTCAAGGTCAGCTCCCAGCAGCCATCCGGACGATATCAGGCATCTGTATGGCAGCCGTGCCATCCATATTTGAGTGGGTTGAGAACGCCATATGAGGTGAGACAGGAAAGGTGAAATTCAGCATGACATTCCACTTTGTTGTCATGGAAACCCAGCCTTGATGGCTGAAAAAAAGCAGGAAAACAATAAAACATCTTCAAAAAAAAAAAAAAAAAACAGCAAAGAAATGGAATGTGATAGATAACAAATCCACTAAATTGGAGGATGCAACAGCTTAAAACTGGCATAAAGCAATTATGCTCAACTACAATGAGGTGAATATGTTACGGAGAGTCTCTGTAATACTACCTTATGTTTTTTTGTTTCTTTCTGTATAATATCTGATATATATTTTATGTATGTATTTATTTTTATAAAATCAGATTTGATTGATAAATCAGCTTTGTTATGATTTATACTAGAGAAAATATACATTTATACACATATATTATATATATGAAAACAAGCTGAAAAACAATAAAACCTCTCCAAAAGCAAGTGCACAAAATTTTGCCAGTGACGCTGACCGGAGGATACAACGGCTTAAAACAAGAGCAATAGTTCAACGTTTTGGCCGACATCTGATGCCTCTTAACAACTCTGGGACAAGGAAGCCATTTTAGAGAATTTTCCAGCCTGAACATATTGCACCTGTTAAATTATTTAGCCCCACTCTGTGGCTTGGCTCTGCACCACACTGAAAGCTGTAGCTACCGATTAGAGCCCCGCATGTCAACGTATCAGGTCAACCTCCCTCGGCTTTCACTTATAGAGTAATACCTTCACATTCATCACCGTCTCATTATCTTGCCACTATGCATTTACACAGTAAGAGCTTCTATTTTTTTCATTCGAGTTTTTAAACACTGCCGAAGCACATTCACTGTGGAGGGTCAGATGTCGGGGTGAAAACAAACTCTTATCAGTGACTCTTGCTGAGAGGTCAGTCGCTAGCTTCACCACTACGTAATTATAAGCTAGTATAGCTCCTGCTCTGCCGTCAACCTTTCCTTTATCTCGCCCTACACACAGATGCCGCCTGTGATAAACACTGCGAGTAGATCCTTTAATACCTCCTCCGTTCTGTCACCTTTCGAGATATACTTTACCTGAGTGTGTGAAGACATGGGTGACAAGGAGTGTGACTCACAGCACTTAAAACTTTCTACTTCCTTCTTTCTACAACCTTCAGTCAAACTGTTCCTCTGTTATTAATAGACCATCACAGTGTTTAAATCATGTTTATGGCTGTGATATCTGATCAGAATGTGTAATTATCTTCAGAGGATGAACAATCTTGTGCTTTCTGTAGCCGGCCTGGTCATTGAAAACACCACTTGGGGGCAGTGTTGAAGTGAGCTCTTCATTTTCTTCAGGAACTGTGAAAGCTTTTCTAAACTGCTGTTTGCTCTGATGGAACATTAATGTGCAAAGGTCTTTCGCTTCTCAGGTCTGTCTCTCATCGAGGGTGTTGAGGTTTGGAACGGAGAACATTTTTATTGCTCAGAGCTTGCTCTCTTATAGCGCAGGAGAATTAATGGAGATTTCATTTATTTTTAGTTTAAGTGTCAATTCTTAAAAGAGATGAAAATGGAAGCAAATTAGTCATTTGTTGACAGTACTAAGAAGATGTGTGGATGGCATAGCTCAGATCATTTGGCCTTGGAAAAATCTAATTAGAAATGTTTGAGTTTATTTTAAAGTCTTTGACTTTTGATCATTTTGAAGTCTTTGACATTTGATTGCAAATTGGACGTTTCTCATAAGTTTGACATTTTGTTGAGACTTTTTCTCTGGAAAAAACAAACAAAAACAAAAACATATTGGAAATAGGAGAATTAATCAAAAGTTTATATTCCCAATGAGAAAAATAGTTTTCCTCATTTAAATTCTGGACAGTAAATATGTTGAGCCCCAGATAAATATAAAGAGAATGTCATAAGTTTCAGTAAGTTTCCATTAAGTGTCCATAAGTTTGTAACCACTTTTTATTTTTAAAATAAAGCATTCACTTCCATTTTCAATTACATTTTTAACATTTGGAAACTCAAATTGATTGTTGCTCATTCTTCATTGTGTCATCAACAAAATTCAAACCACATTCAATATCACAAGTCCTTTTAAGAGCTGACCCCTCTAATATCCAGACCAAGTTTTGGCTGGTTAGCATTGGGGGAAATAGCTTTCTCCTTTGACACACAGTATTTAGCTAGTGAAGGTTTTGGGACTGTTCTTGTGCCATTAGACGTTATTGTCATGAATTTGCAATTGACTCTTTGACAAACATGAGTACATTTTGTCCCTCACTTACAATGCCCTCATTGAACTCTCGCAAATGTAGCGTGTACCCATAAGCAGTTTTCCTGTGCTTTGGGGCACATCAAATTGATGTTGGAATACATGAAAAAGGTTCTGGATCTGGATCCGCTTTACGACAGGCCCCGCATCATTGACAGCTCAAGCTTCCCTCATGAGACCCAAATAAATGCTTTTTTAGAGATGAACAGAAGGCCAGGAAAGATTGAATCCTCTTTCTCTGAGGTGAGATAGGGGTGCATCTCTGGAAATAGTCAGTGATAGATGAGATACATGGAGCAAGACAGTCTGGCCCGGTCTCCAGCCAAGCTGAATCAGACAAACCGTCTGCTTGTTTGTGTCTCTCTCTCTTGCGTGTACACATATCTCTCTCTGCTCTGCTTACACAGTAACCTTTTTTCAAAACTGATTACTTACCAGCAACAATACATCTATATTCATTTGTGCTGCATGCTCAGATTTTTACTTAATGAGTGTGCGCTTAAGCAAAACGCTGCACTCACTTGTTAAACCCTGTCCTTGGGACATCTTCCCTGGAGCTCTCTGGTGTTTTAAAGAGCACTTTTATTTAACTGGCAAAAGTGCAGTGATAAGAGAGCGTAATTAATACACATTTGTAAACCTTGCATAATCAGTCTTTGTTTTCATAGACACAAGAAGTCATAGTTGACTGCACTGAATGAGAGTCAAGTTAAGTCGAAATTAGGAGTTTCAAAAAGAGAAGTAGAATTTTTTTAAATCCACTGCATTTACTTGACTCTTCTGTCTATCTTGTAGGACTGAAATTTATTCCAAATTTATTCCAATTCAGATTTTGCTGTTGATTCAATTTCATATCAAAACTGGATGACTAATTTGATTCCAAATTAAGTCATTTGTGTCTGTATGTGTACATGTATGTGTATATAATATACACAGATGAGCCAAGACATTATGACCACTTAATATGCTGTTGGTCCTCCATGTGCTGCCAAAATTATGTCGAGGCATGGACTCTACAAATCCCCTGTAAGTGTTCCGTGGTATCTAGCACCGAGACGCAACAGATCCTTCCGCCGTGGATCGAGCTTGTTGGTCCAGCACATCTTAAAATGCTCAAATGAATTGAGATCTGGGGAATTTGGAGGCCAGGGCAACACCTTGAACTCTTCATCATGTTCCTCAAACCATTCCTGAACAATGTGTGCATTGTGGCAGGGTGCATTATCCTGTTGAAAGAGGCCTGTTGAAGTAACACCATTGTCATGAAGGGGTTTACCTGGTCTGCAACAATGTTTAGGTAGGTGGCACGTGTCAAATTTACGTCCAGTGAATGACCGGACCCAGGGTTTTCTCAGCAGAACATTGCCCAGAGCATCACAGTCCCTCCACCGCCGTTGTCCCACAGAGCATCCTGGTGCCATTACTTCACCAGGTAAAATGGCATATACTTACACGGACGTCCATGTTATGAAAAGAAAATCATCAGACCATCAGACCTTCTTCCTCTGCTTCAAGGTCCAGTTCCAACGATCACGTGACCATTGTGGGCACTTTCGATGGTGGACAGGGGTCATCATAGGCCCTCTGATTGGTCTGCGGCTACACTGCCCCCCACAGCAGAGTGTGATGCACTGTGTTGTAACACATTCCAATATATATATATATATATATATTTTTTTTTTTTTTTGCCTAATCAGGGTAAAAGATTTGCATTTTGGGGCATCCGGCACCATTTTTGATACCGCCACTTGATATGTCGTAGTGTGCTATTGCTTTTATAAAGAGTGTGATGAACGATTACCACCTTAAGGATGATAAAATTGGAAGAAAAATCCCATAGACTTTCATTGATGATGAGACCTTTTGACTTAATGGTTAAGGTCAAGTACTCATGATTGAAATTGTGTTCTCCCTTCAAGTTTCTAACAGTATAGTAGCATGTGGTTGTAAGCCCAAATGCACTGCTGTTGAGTCAGTGCTCTGGTTGTAGATGGTGATGGTGTTTATGGAGAAGGGGATGTTCTCCATATCTGCTCCCAGCATCATGTCATTGGCTTGCTTTAGTCATAAACAGCTACTGGAAATAGCTTCTTTCACCCACATAAGGGCAGTGCACTGTTAAACAGCATGTTTATTGTGTTCACCCTGTGCTCTTCCTTGGGCTTCTAGTACTCTGGGCTTATCTGAGATGGAAACTATTGTGTGGGTGACCTCAAAATGATGAAGGCCATCTTAGAGGGCAAGCACAGAAGGCAAGGGATACTGAGACAGTGACAAAAATGCATGAGTGACTGACAGCACAGTTGCTGGGGGTGAAAGCAAAAAAAAGCTAATCAATTTAATCACAATGGACAAAGGTTGTGCCATGGTTTGCATGAAAAAATCAGACACTGAATAAACATTTTGGATCTCACTGTATATGCATACATTTTATTTTAAAAAGTCGTACTGGCATAATCCTATACCGTTATTCAAACAATACACAAGCCATTTATTCTGGCCTCAAAGAAGTCTACAGTTTGAGCTCTCTGTAATTGAGACATAAAAGCACATTCATTCAGTTCCGCTTTGTTCAGCGGTAGCAGTGGTGGCAGAATTTGCATGCTGACGGGAAGGTTACTTTCAGATGCATTACGACTGCTGCGAGCTGTCATCAAGGATCTCATATTCAATCAGTGCAGCTTAATGCATTACAAGCATTCGTAGGAAATTTTAATGAGAGTTCCTAATTAGCCAATAGCGAAGTCATAATCACTTCAGAAACAAATTAAGCCACGGGTATTTTGGAGGATAAATGTTCTGCCAATGTCCACACAGCCATGGCCTTTAAAAAAAAAGGCCTCCTTACATTTTTCCTACATTCTCAAATATATGCTTAAATATGTTGTGTATATATTATGCATATTTTGCAATACATGTAAAATGTATTATTTCTGTATAATAATCAACATCTATAAGCAATATTATCATATTTATCCATTTGATTGTCATTTACAATGCTTTTTGGATCGGAGTTCTTTCCCTCATTAAGTATTCCTCTTTTTGTTATATTTTCAAATACTTGCTTCAAATGAAGGTTTGTAATGTGACTCACCTCATAACCGTTGATTTGGTTCATGGCATGTAACTCTTTAATGTAAACTATTTTTAAGGCAAAATGAAGCTAAAAAATACTTCCAGAACCAAGGTTGCTGAAAAAGTGCCCTGTTGCATTCTATTAGGAATCATGCATTTGATGTGACTCTGTTTTGACTGATTATGACACATTTTTTTAAATGGTATGTGCTGGGGGGAAAATGGTCTCATTTAGCTATAGCTTGTTTTTACCATTTGTTAGCAGCTGTGCAAGAGGTTTTTTTTTTTTTTTTTTTTTTTTTTTTTGCAGATTCATTTGAAAGGTTTTACACATCAAATTCGTCCTCTAGAAGGCAGACCGTTTCACAGAATGCGGCATCTTTATGCTTGACTGTGGACAAACACGAATTCCGCAGCTTTACCCGGAAGGATGCTGGCAAACATCGTAATGTGAAAAAAAAAAAATCTATAATATCCTGAGCAAAGTGACACCACTGCAGTTTTTTTCCTCCCTTGAGCTGTACGGAGGAAACATCACAGGCACATTGAGGCCACAGTTGCCGTTTGATTGATGTGTCAAACTGCCCATCTAAAAAGACTTTGCCTCCGGAGGATGGCCTCTTTGTTGAATCGCACAATCTGTGGCTTTGATTGGCTGGGCTGGATGGTTTAGCGTATGTGTGTGTGACTGATTCTTTCTCACTATTCCACATTGTTATTCAGTGTCATCTGTCTTACTGTTTAGCAACCATCTCGACATTTTAAGTGATTGTGACACTATATTGCTAAAAATACTCCTTTTTTTCCACTTTGTAAATATGCATTAGCTCAGCGTAAATATGCACATGCTCCATGTTTGTCATGCTGCGTTAAAAAGTGAGCATCTGCTGACTCATTCATCATGTAAAAATTCACTTTAATGACTCACCCCAACCCCCCCAACAAAACAGATTAATTTCTAATATCCCTGCAAATACATTCACACCAAGCAAAATCGTTTATTTTGAGAAATCGGTGCTCAGAATAGCTGGTGATGTCTGATGGTAATCAACCACATATTAATTAAGGCACAATTGCTGAGTCAATGAAAGAGGCTGGTTAAATATTGATATGTCTCAAAGGCCCATCACGGGAGACGGACAGCCAGGGTGATGGGACGATGGCCACAGGCACAGTTCACGTCTTCTTATAGCAGTGCTGTGCTGAGTGCTGCATCAATGGGAGCTGGGCTTTGGTGTTGAATACAGAGAGACAGAAACTCTCCTTTCTCTGCAGCATCCAGCAAGTACAGCTTTCAAGCACACAAAATGTGTAAGGCTAACAAGCTCATTAGCAGCTTTGCCGTCGCAGCAGGACACCGTAATGTACGTAGAGAGCTTTTAGTTTACTGTCAGTTTATAGCTTAATCTACATCTCCATTGTGGTTATTGGCAATTCAGTTCACTCTGCAATTCACTATAATTCATGGACACTTGGTGGCCATATTGGTACAGTCTCCAAACAGCTTTTTCCAATCATGCAAGCACAGATTTGAATGGGGATAGGCCAAAATTGTTGCTTCAAATCAAGAACAAAATCTGACAACAAATGTATCATAAATTGTGAAAAAATCCCAGAATGCAATACTATCTTAAATCAGCTGAATTTGGTTTGGCTGTCTGCTCTGTTTCGCCAGGCTAGTTTTTGGCTTTAGAGAGGTTTTGGGCACTTGTCAGACTAGAACTAGAACAGCTTAAACTAGCCAAGACAGCAAACCAGTTTAGATTTATCTAATTTTTTTTCCTGCAGGGAACCAAAAATCCAGAATGTTGGATGAAACAAAAGCAGCCTTGATTTTAAAAAAACAAAAACATGTTAACATTAGTTAATGCACTGTGAACTAACATGAACAAACCATGAGCAGCTGTATTTTATTAACTAACGTTAACAAAGATGAACAAATACAGTAACAAATGAACTGCTCATGGTTAATTCGTGTTAGTTAATACATTAACTAATGTTAACTAATGATCATTATTCTAAAGTGTTACCCTTATTTTATTCAGTATCTACAATATAACCAAAAATAGTTGCCTAAAATGTGCTGTGCATCTTATTTTATGCTTATTGGAGTATTGAGTCTGTATCTTAGCAATATGCTAAAGTCAAATTCAAATGCACTTTCTGTGTGGAGCAGTGTTGTTATTAACTAAAATTAAAAGTATTAAAGATCGTAAAAATTGCTTTCCTGTAGCTCAAATAATAAGAGCGTGGCGCTAGCAACACCAAGGTCATGGGTTTGATTCCCAGGGAAAGCAAGAACGGACAAAATGTAAAAATGTGTACTGTGAATGCAATGTAAGTCGCTTTGGATTAAAGCATCTGCCAAATGTATAAATGTAAATGTAAAATGTAATTGAAATAAATTTGAAATAAAATCTAAATATTTGGTGAAAATTAAATCTTAAATGATTGTTGCCTTGGCAACTAAGTGAAATA
This sequence comes from Paracanthobrama guichenoti, assembly GCA_018749465.1. NCBI lineage: Eukaryota > Metazoa > Chordata > Actinopteri > Cypriniformes > Gobionidae > Paracanthobrama > Paracanthobrama guichenoti. The sequence goes on along the minus strand of CM031966.1, from coordinate 22,035,876 downwards.
CAAAAGTTTAAGTACTAACACTGAAATAAAAAAAGTAGATTTAGGTGAAAGTAAGGTTTGGTTTTCCAAAAGATCTGCAGAATTTGGTCAACACCTCAAACTTGTTGTGCTCCTCAAACCATTCCTGAACCATTTTTGCTTTGTGTCAGGGCGCATTATCCTCCTGAAAGAGGCCACAGCCACCAGGGAATACCATTTCCATGAAAGGCTGTACATGGTCTGCAACAATGCTTAGGGAGGTGGTACGTTTCAAAGTAACATCCACATGGATGGCAGGACCCAAGGTTTCCCAGCAGAACATTGCCCAAAGCATCACACTGCCTCTGCTGGCTTGCCTTCTTCCCATAGTGCATCCTGGTGCCATGTGTTCCCCAGGTAAGCGACGCACACGCAGCCGGCCATCTACATGATGTAAAATAAAATGTGATTCATCAGACCAGGCCACCTTCTTCCATTGCTCCGTGGTCCAGTTCTGTTGCTCACATGCCCACTTTTGGACAGGGGTCAGCATGGGCACCCTGACTGGTCTGCGGCTATGCAGCCCCATACACAACAAACTGTGATGCACTGTGTATTCTGACACCTTTCTATCAGAACCAGCATTAACTTCTTGAGCAATTTGAGCTACAGTAACTCGTCTGTTTGATCAGACCACACGGGCCAGCCTTCGCTCCCCATGTCAAGTCAAGTCACCTTTATTTATATAGCGCTTTTAACAAGTCTAATTGTTTCAAAGCAGCTTCACATTGTTAACAGGAAAATAATGCAACAATAATGCCGTTCTGGTGAAACGGTGATGTTATCCAGCTAATTTCAAGTATCATATAGTGTCAATGCGGGCAGATCGGTAATATGGATGAAATGTAGGCATCCCCAACTGAGCGAGCCAAAAGCCAGAGGCAACGGTGGCAAGGAACCAAAACTCCTTCAGGGCCAGAATGGAGAAAACAACCTTGGGAGCAACCAGGCTCAGTCGGGGTGCCAGTTCTCCTCTGGCCGACGAACAAACAATGTATGATTATAATTCTGGCAACATTGCAGGTCTTAATTCATATTAGGTAAATAGGTATTCATAAGATTATTCGAAAGATTGGAGTCATCACGCCGAAGACGGGTTTAATGAGGATGTCGTGTCGATACGGCATTTACGGGGGGAGTTTATTTGACACGCTCTCTGCAGAAATTTCAGGGATGTCCAGTCGCGGGTCCACCATCTGATCTGGATACGGCCCGGATCCGGCTGACTGCAGTAAACCTCGGGATAAACAGAGAGACTAACATTAGCGTAGATGCGTAGATTCTTCTTATAACGAGTACATCAGGTGTTATGGGAAGTGTTCCCGGTTCCGGCTGACCTAGTTAATGCAGCCTAACAATCATTTACTGATTTGAATAATAGAAATTGATAATGTTTTATGTGTAAAGAGATACATAGTAAAGAGATGTGTTTTTAGTCTAGATTTAAACTGACAGAGTGTGTCTGCTTCCCAAACAATGCTGGGAAGACTGTTCCAGAGTTTGGGCACTAAATAGGAAAAGGATCGACTGCCTGCATATTCTATTGATATCCTAGGTATTATCAACTGTCCAGAGTTTTGAGACCGCAATAGACGTAATGGAGTATAATGCGTTAAGAGTTCGCTCAAGTACTGGGGAGCTAAACCATTTAGTGCTTTGTAAGTAATAAGTAAGATTTTATGTGCATCAATGCATCAGTGTGCACCCATGTGCATCAATGAGCCTTGGTGTCCCAATACTTTTGGCAATATAGTGTGTGTATGTATGTATATATGTATAAAACCTAAGATGTGACAAAGAAAAACCTATAAAATTGCTCAAATAAAAAAAATAAAATAAAAAAAAACGGTGAGGAGTGCCATTTGTTTGACTCAATATGTAGAGTAGCTAAATTGATCACTTGTCAGGTTCCATCTCAGTTAGAATCATACGTTAGAAGGCAACTGTCTATGTAGGCAGCAAACAGCAGGGCTCAGGTTTTTTGTACATTTTGTTTAGACTGCCGTTATCATCTTTCTGCATTGCAACTACTGAAAACATGAGAAGCCTCATACACTGCTACATATAAACACAAACATACATGTTTTATTCAGAAGATGTAGTATGCAGTCTGTATGGCTCCATTTATGCTTCAGTCTGGAACAGGTCAACTAAGAGGTGTTTCCATTTGTGTTCAGATAAACCTTTGTGCTTTTCTACATAGTTGCAGTGCTGATTGTGTATAGTGGTTGTGCGAATGTGGCATGTTATAACAGATTTATTGTTTATTTGCATAGGTGTGTGTGTGTCTGAAGATGGATTAATCTGTTCTCCTGAGTCTACTATTTAGGCCAAAGCAATCCTGCTCTCTCCTGGGATGGTCCTGAGAAAGAGACACATAAATAAGAATGTTTTACTTCTCTTTGGAATGGCAAACACTTGGCTTGGCTATTTTTTTGTGAGTTCATACCGCACTGAGCAGTATATATCCAAGTATAGATTCGCTCACCACTAATGGGCTCTTAGTGCTGTTAAAATCCACCCTAGTCATGCTTCGCTTTGCAGGGTTGTTTTACCGCTCAAAGACACAAGGCTTATGGTAATGTTAACTAAAGACTTTGTCGATTAAGTTACAGTAACAGGTCTAGACTCGCTGCTGATTGCGGGCAGTTTGTGACACAACCAATCAGCTTGATTGATTGGGTCTCTCTGCGCTCTCGGGCAAGCTGATTGGCATGTTAACGACATCAGCACAAAAAGTCAGGCTTGCATTTCATGACAGTTAGCTGACTGACCCAAATGTTTTAAGGCAGTTTTGGCTTCTTTTTGTTGATGGTATAATGCTTAATTGATCAAATGCTTAATTCGTTAACTGTCCCATTCGTGAAATAGCGATAGTGATATCTTTTCTGTGTATGTAGCCCTATTCAAGCTTGATCGATCAAATTATATAATCCAACAAACACTTCAGCGTTCATATATAAGTGTAGACAAACACTGAAAACTCTTAAAGAGTCAATTAGATGGTTAAATGACCCATCGGAAAGATAAATGCATAACACAACATAAAAATCCATCAGCATCAGTCCCAAGCAAGGCAGATAATTGCATTAGCCTTTGAGTGGACCCATCTGTCCATGGCTGGTGTGAATCCTGACTCGTGAAATAATAAATCAGAGGAAAAGCAAGTCTGTCAGGTGTTTCGCAGACTTTGGCCGTGGTGATTTGCGTGCCGTGGGGTCCTCTACTACCTTGAGCGTGCAAGCATGACAACAACAGATGCTTTTTGTCTCTCCGTCCCCCACGGCTTGTCTTTTGTTTGTCCTTGACAGCTGAGAAAGCATGAAGGATTCCCTTTGTTCAGTCAAGTGCAGTCACTAACTATTGCGAGACACCTCCCTCCTGATGAATGGTATGGAAATGGGCATCACAGAGTCGGAAAAATGTTCCAGAATTCCACTTTGCCTAGATTTTATTGTAATGGGCATTCATGTACAGTCGATAATTGGCAGAAAAGTAGTGTTCAGTTCTGTATTTTTGTTTGTCCATGTTATATTTATAGTGAGAGATATAACAGGTAGTGGGTTTGGGATGTGTGAATGTTAAGTCTCTTGAATTTTGACCTTTCATGTTCTCAGCAGTCAGGTTTGGGGTGACCTGTCGATGTTGGCATCTGCCTCATGTGGCTTCAACTAAGTGACATACAAAAGGTAATTATTACTTTTTATGTTATGACAGTTTTTCTTGTAAAAGCGAGATGCAACTGTCTGACTCATAAAAGTCGGAATTGTGGGAAATAAAGTTGCTATTGATAGAAAAAAAACTTGCAATTACGAATTTATATCTTACAATTCTGAGGGAAAAAGTCATAAGTGCGAGATGTTAAATAGAAAGTCAAAGAAGAAAAAAAGTCAGAATTGTGAGATTTTTTTTTTTTTTTGTGGTGGTGGTGGAAACAAGCTTCTATACAGTATGGTTCAAATTATATATATATATTATATTCATTCATTACTGATATATTTCAAATGTTTATTTCTTTTAATTTTGATGATTATAACTGACAACTAAGGAAAATCCCAAATTCAGCATCTCAGAAAATTAGAATATTACTAAAGACCAATACAAAGAAAGGATTTTTAGAAATCTTGGCCAACTGAAAAGTATGAACATGAAAAGTATGAGCATGTACAGCACTCAATACTTAGTTGGGGCTCCTTTTGCCTGAATTACTGCAGCAATGCGGCGTGGCATGGAGTCGATCAGTCTGTGGCACTGCTCAGGTGTTATGAGAGCCCAGGTTGCTCTGATAGTGGCCTTCAGCTCTTCTGCATTGTTGGGTATGACATATCGCATCTTCCTCTTCACAATAGCCCATAGATTTTCTATGGGGTTAAGGTCAGGCGAGTTTGCTGGCCAATTAAGAACAGGGATACCATGGTCCTTAAACCAGGTACTGGTTGCTTTGGCACTGTGTGCAGGTGCCAAGTCCTGTTGGAAAATTAAATCTGCATCTCCATGAAGTTGGTCAGCAGCAGGAAGCATGAAGTGCTCTAAAACTTCCTGGTATACGGCTGCGTTGACCTTGGACCTCAGAAAACACAGTGGACCAACACCAGCAGATGACATGGCACCCCAAACCATCACTGACTGTGGAAACTTTACACTGGACCTCAAGCAACGTGGATTGTGTGCCTCTCCTCTCTTCCTCCAGACTCTGGGACCCTGATTTACTTTCATCAGAGAACATAACTTTGGAGCACTCAGCAGCAGTCCAGTCCTTTTTGTCTTTAGCCCAGGCGAGATGCTTCTGACGCTGTCTGTTGTTCAAGAGTGTCTTGACACAAGGAATGCGACAGCTGAAACCCATGTCTTGCATACGTCTGTGCGTAGTGGTTCTTGAAGCACTGACTCCAGCTGCAGTCCACTCTTTGTGAATCTCCCCCACATTTTTTAATGGGTTTTGTTTCACAATCTTCTCCAGGGTGCGGTTATCCCTATTGCTTGTACACTTTTTTTCTACCACAGCTTTTCCTTCCCTTGGCCTCTCTATTAATGTGCTTGGACACAGAGCTCTGTGAACAGCCAGCCTCTTTTGCAATGACCTTTTGTGTCTTGCCCTCCTTGTGCAAGGTGTCAATGGACATCTTAATCATCCGTCGTATTTAAAGGCCTTTGCAGGTGTTTTGAGTTCATCAGTTGATTAGAGTGTGGCACCAGATGTCTTCAATATTCAACCTTTTCACAATATTCTAATTTTCTGAGATACTGAATTTGGGATTTTCCTTAGTTGTCAGTCATAATCATCAAAATTAAAAGAAATAAACTTTTGAAATATATCAGTCTGTGTGTAATGAAGGAATATAATATACACGTTTCACTTTTTGAATGGAATTAGTGAAATAAATCAACTTTTTGATGATATTCTAATCATATGACCAGCACCTGTATATAATGTTGCAAAATTTCTATTTCAAATAAATGCTGTTTTTTTTTTGTTTTTTTTTACTTTGTTCATCACAGAATCCTGAAAAAGCATCACAAAAAAATTTCAGCTCATTGATTTCATCATTGTTAATCATGTTTCTTGGCTCCAAATCAGATATTAGAATGAATTCTGAAGGATCATGTGACACTGAAGACTGGAGTAATGATGCTGAAAATTCTAAAATATATTAAAATTGAGAACAATTCTTTACAATTGTAATATTTTATTATATATATATATATATATATATTTATATATTTATATCATATATATGCATATCTATATATATATATAATATATATATATATATTAAAAATTTTTTCAAATAAATGCAGCTCTGGTGATTAATAGACACACACCAAAATGCTGTATAGTTTGATTGGAAGCCTTGAAGAAAGATGAGCGTTTTCTTGTCCCCTTTAAATGTGTCGTTCACTCAATGATAACATTTTTGTCATTTGCTCATCCTCGTGTTATTACAGATAGATAGATGTGATTCTAATTTCCTCTAAAGACCACGAAGGAGATGTTTGGCAAATTGTCATTGTCACCAGTGGATGTCAAGGTCCAAAAATGATAAAAAGCACCATAAAAGTACCTCAAACACTTTTTTCATTGAAGCAGTATGCAGTATGATTTTTCTTGCTCAGAATAAACCTGGACTTTTTTTTTTTTCGCAACCCTCCAGTTGTGAAGAAGAGAGAGAGAAAAACAACAACAACAACATTTTTATATTTTTGCACAAAGTCATTTATCACTTTTTGTATATTCCAGCCAATTTACACAGATGCCAACATGGACAGGTTGCATGAAATACCCTCATCCTTGAAATCCCAGACTACATTAAAAATGTCAACAAGGTCTGTGCCAGTTTGTGCCAGTCACAATGTGTTTTGTGTCTTAAATTATTGTTTGCAGAGAGCATAAAACCATCCAAATAAAATGTTGTGTTATAAACATTTTTGCTCGTCACTTGATGTGTAATGTAAAATCTAGGTTGTGAAGCAAAACAACTGAAGACCACTGTATGTTATACGTCCATGTTAAAAAAGCCCATCAAATATTTTTTTCCCTTTACTTAGCAATGTGTGGCACTTTGTCAGAAAGCTAATCCTTTCGTACTGTCTCCATTATGCTTGGCCTCATTCCTCATTGCAAACAAGCGCTGCCATCTATTGATCAGGGCCTGCCACAAAACTGATTAGACACCTCTCCCTGCTCTCTGACTGCCATATCAATCCTGCCTACTATCAGCTCATATAAAGATATCAGCTGACGCTCTGCATTAACTAGCACAGAGTGCTTACATTAGCTGGTACAGATGAAGGTGAAGGGGACATATTTTTTTAGCCTGAGGTGGCATCCGTATGTAATTAACTCATAATCTCTCACAGGGATTGTTTTTAATCACCTTCGGATTCCATTAACTTGTTTATTTTTATTATGTTACCATTTTTGCTGGAGATTTTGGAAGGGCATTCGGCGTGGGCTGGGTTAGCCTGCGTGTGTGTATGCTGTGGTTTACAAAGAAGTTAATATGGTACTGTTTGCATGTCTCTGGTTTTCATGTGGTCCATATGGTGACTACTGAGATACTGTGGGTGGAGAGAAAAAAAGGAGAGGGAGAGAAAGAAAGAAAGTGGTATGATGGCCAGCACTAATGAAACAGCCCCTGCGGTGTAGACACATAGCTACCTGTGCTGATTCATTGGATGACTCAGACTGCACACATCCTGTGAGATGGCAGTGAGCTTGAACAGAAATCACTCTACTGTATCCTGCTCATTAACTTGCTGTTATACATCCTCGTGCAAAGGCTGGACATTAAACATGCAGAGCAATAAGCATTATGCATATAGCATTGTGTATTGATCTTTTTTTTTTTATGTTTAAATGCTAATCTAGTTCTGATGTCATTAAAGGCTTGTGCATCTGATATGTCAAGATGTATAAATAATATTATATTATATTAATTATATTATAATTTAAAAAATACACTACCATTCAAAAGTTTGTTTTCAAAGAAATTGCATATGCTCACCAAGAATGGTTATCAAAAATATAGTATAAACAATAATACTGTAAAATATTACAATTCAAAAATGTAAAAATTATCATTTTCAGCGTCATTACTTCAGCCTACAGTGTCACATGATCCTTTAGAAATCATTGTTGATTCAGAACAATACATTCCTTCAGAATAATATGCTGATTTGGTGCTCATGAAATATGTCTTATCAATGCTGAAAGCAGTTGTGCTGCTTAATATTTTTGTGGAAATTGTGGCAGTAAAGGCATTTAAAATTGTGTCCATGCTGAATAAAAGTATTCATTTCTTAAAGGTGTCATGAACTGGCTTTTTGAATTTTTTTATACTGTTGTCTGAGGTCAACTTATGACATTTGCGTGGTTTTTACATTCAAAAACATCATAATGAATAAGTAATAGGCTATTTTCTACCCTGGTTTTGAGGCTCTCTCCTGCACCGCTCTGTTTTTATGGACGTGCCGCACTGACGCCTTGGAAGTAAACGCCCACGGCTAGGATTGGATAAGATTTGCATATTTAATGAGCTTCAGCTCCCTCGTCAGTACATGTGGGAATTGTTTTGAAAGTGTGTGGGAAAACGGCAACCAGAATGATTAGTCCCACAGGGCTCGCAAAACGTCTTTATCAAACAAACACAATGATTTATCTCTCATCCACCCGCGATTGATTGGAATGTTACAAACCCGATTCCAAAAAAGTTGGGACACTACAAATTGTGAATAAAAACAGAATGCAATGATGTGGAAGTTTCAAATTTCAATATTTATTCAGAATTCAACATAGACGACATATCAAATGTTTAAACTGAGAAAATGTATCATTTTAAGGGGAAAATAAGTTGATTTTAAATTTTATGGCATCAACACATCTCAAAAAAGTTGGGCCAAGGCCATGTTTCCCACTGTGTGGCATCCCCTCTTCTTTTTATAACAGTCTGCAAACGTCTGGGGACTGAGGAGAAGTTGCTCAAGTTTAGGAATAGGAATGTTGTCCCATTCTTGTCTAATACAGGCTTCTAGTTGCTCAACTGTCTTAGGTCTTCTTCGTCGCATCTTCCTCTTTATGATGCTCCAAATGTTTTCTATGGGTGAAAGATCTGGACTGCAGGTTGGCCATTTCAGTATCCGGATCCTTCTTCTACGCAGCCATGATGTTGTAATTGATGCAGTATGTGGTCTGGCATTGTCATGTTGGAAAATGCAAGGTCTTCCCTGAAAGAGACGACGTCTGGATGGGAGCATATGTTATTCTAGAACTTGGATATACCTTTCAGCATTGATGGTGCCTTTCCAGATGTGTAAGCTGCCCATGCCACACACACTCATGCAACCCCATATCGTCAGAGATGCAGGCTTCTGAACTGAGCGCTGAGAACAACTTGGGTTGTCCTTGTCCTCTTTAGTCCGGATGACATGGCATCCCAGTTTTCCAAAAAGAACTTCAAATTTTGATTCGTCTGACCACAGAACAGTTTTCCACTTTGCCTCAGTCCATTTTAAATGAGCCTTGGCCCAGAGAAAACGCCTGTGCTTCTGGATTGTGTTTAGATACGGCTTCTTTTTTGACCTATAGAGTTTTAGCCAGCAACGGCGAATGGCACGGTGGATTGTGTTCACTGTTCAATGTCTTCTGGAAGTATTCCTGAGCCCATGTTGTGATTTCCATTACAGTAGCATTCCTGTATGTGATGAAGTGCCGCCTAAGGGCCCGAAGATCACGGGCATCCAGTATGGTTTTCCGGCCTTGACCCTTACGCACAGAGATTGTTCCAGATTCTCTGAATCTTTGGATGATATTATGCACTGTAGATGATGATAACTTCAAACTCTTTGCAATTTTTCTCTGAGAAACTCCTTTCTGATATTGCTCCACTATTTTTGGCCGCAGCATTGGGGGAATTGGTGATCCTCTGCCCATCTTGACTTCTGAGAGACACTGCCACTCTGAGAGGTTCTTTTTATACCCAATCATGTTGCCAATTGACCTAATAAGTTGCAAATTGGTCATCCAGCTGTTCCTTATATGTACATTTAACTTTTCCGGCCTCTTATTGCTACCTGTCCCAACTTTTTTGGAATGTGTAGCTCTCATGAAATCCAAAATGAGCCAATATTTGGCATGACATTTCAAAATATCTCACTTTCAACATTTGATATGTTATCTATATTCTATTGTGAATAAAATATAAGTTTATGAGATCTGTAAATTATTGCATTCCTTTTTTATTCACAATTTGTATGGTGTCCCAACTTTTTTGGAATCGGGTTTGTATTTTTTTTATTACTTGGCTTGCCCGATCAATGGATATAAGCATGAACCGTGTAACACACATACACAAACACACACACGTCAAGTACGTTGCAGACAGCATGATCAAAATGTCCGCGATTTGTATTTTTCCTTCAAATATCAAGTCAAGAGAGTGAGCAACGTACATCAAGAAAGGAATGTTATTTCACTATTTAAGATAGCCGTCAGCAGGCCGGGCTTATGTTTTGGTAGCCCGTCTGGAAAACACATAGTCCCGGGACGCTGGGCTTTGTGAGCCCTGGCCCATACATGTACGAGTCTGATCCCGAATTGCAATGAACCAACAACACCACAAATAAAGGATTCTTCAGCCCTTGACAGCGTGCTAAGGTATGTTCAATTAGACACGTACACATAATCAATAGATCTATATCAAACGATCTGTAACAATGCAATACTATCACACATAAAAAAAAACACATTACACATTTACTCACATTAGTGTGTTGCTTCATTCATTCATGTAATCTCATCTTGTCTGCAATTCCAGTCTCTTGTTTACAAACAAATCCATGTTGAAATGAAGGAACAAATGCACAATGTCTTCCCCATGCGAGCTGGATATTCATTTAAAATAAAGTTCATCCATGCATTCATAATATTGAAATCCGAATGAAGCTTATGTGGCATGTTTATTGCTTAGAAGTTCAATCTAGTTTAGCTCTATGTAGGCCTGTCATGTCAGTCGGTGGGCGGGGCTACAGAATCAGGCGTTGTTCATCTTATGTTGAGGCGGTGTTTCATCACACGCTGACATCACCAGGAGGCACATTCTGAGATTGATCGTTTGCTGGGCCTGGTGTCAATAAAAGCTTTACTTTGACTAAAAAGGAAGTTTTCAGCTCTGAAACTTACAGGATATTCTTATGTTACCATGACCTAAGGGTTGATTTCTCAATTCATGACCCTTTTAAAAAAAAATAAAAAAAAATAATGACTGACCCCTAACTTTTGCATGGTAATGCATATAAAAGGCATTGTCATCATCGTCATTAACAATACATTATTAAATAAAACTATTAATAATGACAATAATAATTTTATATGATTATTTCCTTTTCCACTTATCTTGAGCTTGCTGGTTTGGAAATGTAAATGTATATTGCACATATAAGGACCTTGTTTACTTTATGAACAGTTCTTCCTTACATTAACCACTGAATATTGTATTGTAATATGCACTATTAGTATAACACTTGATTGAGACATGTAAATGAGATAATCTCATTTAAGGATTCATGTTTTATTTGTCAAGTCTTACTTTCACTGCAAAAGAAGGAGTAGATGTCAACGGTTCTGTCTGTGCTAAGAATTTTACACAGAGCTCCAAGACACCCTGTGACTACAAAGGCTATTGAATATTTCAGGAATTCAACGTTGTCTGATGTCATGCAGACTAGTGTCATACATAACTATAGATTTACATTGATTTATATTCACATCAGTGCATTCACATCTATTACGTCTTTGTATTTATCCATATTATCTGCTGCTGGAGAGACAGAAATGGGTGTTACTGACAGACAGGCGGCTTGTGCTGTCATTCTCTGTTGCTTGTTTTCTCAGTACCTACTTATCTTACTTAACTGAAATCCAGTTTGTTTTTGCTGAAAATGTGTACACTGTTGTTTGAGAAATGTGACTAGCCTGTCACTGCAACATTGGCTTGAACAATGGTGTGAGTAGGGGTGGGACTGTTTGCCCAAACCAATAGCAGATGGGAATATAGTGTTTGGAAAACATGTTTGAAAACTTTTGCAGTTTTGTGGCTCCGAAATTGAGTTAACATTAACCTAGGTGTCTCTGATTGATATAGTCCATTATTATGCCATTCTTAAGAACTTTTACCTGTCCAAAAACGGAGACAGCTCCTTATGATCACCTGTTCAAAATGTAACCAGTCAAATGACAGGCCAGCAGGTGTCCTGCCGATGTGGATGGCTGTAATTGAGAAAGAAATATGCAAGGAAGAATGCAGAAGTAGGGGACTGCGTCTGTCTCTGGATGGTGTGATCCCATGTAATTCCCACCTAGCTCTGATCGGCCTTTGTGTGCAGCCCCCCGATCGCATATTAAGAACTGCTCGGGTAACTGTGGGGAGTCTGGATTCATTACTGAAGTTGGACACAGACAGAGCCGAAGTTCACCTCATTCTTCCTCTTCCTTCACTGCAGGTGTATATAAAGTGGACATACCTGCGGTGTGCTCTGGTGTGGAACTGAGATGCAGTGGTTAGTGAAGCAGAGCAGCACGATATTAAGATCTTTGAGCTGAACAGACTGTACCTACAGCTGCCTAGAGACAATCGCCCACGGAACTGACCTGAATTACCTCCAAAAAGCCCTCATAACTCATTCAGACTCAGCTTTCTTAAAAATTGTCTGTCAGACGATTCAAAATTGTAGTTTAGTTAAATAGATTATATGCCGACTGCCAAGTAGTCTGTTTAAAATCGTATTTAAAACAATTTATATATATATATATATATATATATATATATATATATATATATATATATATATATATATATATACACACACACACACTCACCTAAAGGATTATTAGGAACACCTGTTCAATTTCTCATTAATGCAATTATCTAATCAACCAATCACATGGCAGTTGCTTCAATGCATTTAGGGGTGTGGTCCTGGTCAAGACAATCTCCTGAACTCCAAACTGAATGTCAGAATGGGAAAGAAAGGTGATTTAAGCAATTTTGAGCAAGGCATGGTTGTTGGTGCCAGACGGGCCGGTCTGAGTATTTCACGATCTGCTCAGTTACTGGGATTTTCATGCACAACCATTTTACAAAGAATTTTGTGAAAAGGGAAAAACAGTCACCAGATCTCAACCCAATAGAGCATCTTTGGGATGTGGTGGAACGGTAGCTTCGTGCCCATCCCACAAATCTCCATCAACTGCGAGATGCTATCCTATCAATATGGGCCAACATTTCTAAAGAATGCTTTCAGTTTATATGCTAATAGTCAATCAATCATATTTGACGATAGTGGTCCTGACAGAAATAAAGCGTATTGCGAAAAAAAAAAAAAATATATATATTCTACAGCATTGAAGATTCCAGTGAGCATAGTGGCCTCCATCATCCGTAAATGGAAGAAGTTTGGAACCACCAGGACTCTTCCTAAAATAAAGCGATCTTGAGCGATCGGGGGAGAAGGACCTTAGTCAGGGAGGTGACCAAGAGCCCGATGGTCACTCTGACAGAGCTCCAGCATTTCTCTGTGACGAGGAGAACCTTCCAGAAGAACAACCATCTCTGCAGCACTCCACCAATCAGGACTGTATGGTAGAGTGGCCAGATGAAAGTCACTCCTCAGTAAGAGGCATATGACAGCCTGCCAAAAGGTACCTGAAGGACTCTCAGACCATGAGAGACAAAATTCTCTGGTCTGATGAAACAAAGATTGAACTCTTTGGCCTGAATGGCAAGCATCATGTCTGGAGGAAACCAGGCACCGCTCATCACCTGGCCAATACCATCCCTACAGTGAAGCATGGTGGTGGCAGCATCATGCTGTGGGGATTTTTTTCAGCAGCAGGAATTGGGAAACTAGTCAGGATCGAGAGAAAGATGAATGCAGCAATGTACAGAGACATCCTTGATGTAAAACCTGCTGCAGAGCACTCTGGACCTTAGACTGTTAGATCTTCCAACAGGACAACGACCCTAAGCACACAGCCAAGATAACAAAGGAATGGCTATGCAGCATCTCTGTGAATGTCCTTAAGTGGCCCAGCCATTGCCCAGAGCCCAGAACCCGATTGAACAATTTTGCTGCCAAAACAGCCCTCACCTGTCGAGGCATGGACTCCACTAGACCCCTGAAGGTGTGCTGTGGTATCTGGCACCAAGATGTTAGCAGCAGATCCTTTAATTCCTGCATGTTGTGAGGTGGGGCCTCCATTGGACTTGTTTGTTCAGCACATCCCACAGATGTTCGATTGGACTGAGAGCCTCCAAATTCCCTGGATAAGTCAACATCTCAAACTCATTGTGCTCCTCAAACCATTCCTGAACAATTTTTGCTTTGTAGCAGGGCACACTATCCTGCTGAAACAGGCCACAGCCACCAGGGAATACAGTTTCCATGAAAGGGTGTACATGGTCTGCAACAATGCAGATTGTTATGCATTGGTATATATACACACACATCTGAATGAGATATGAGGTTGAGAACCAAAAATGCATTCCAATTCTGGAATCGGTTACTTAAGGTCAAGAATCGGTTACTTGTTGTAAAATACATTTTTTTAATGATTGCTAAAATGTTTTTCAAAAAGACAGAATAAATGCTTTCCAGTAGCTTTTTTCCACAGTTTTATTTTACTTTACAAATTTTTACATAGCCTTTATGTCAACTCTATCAACATTGCCTCAAACTTATCCTTGCTGCAAACAACCGTGACAGTTTACGGTTTTGCTTAATTTAAGCTAGCCAGACATTTTTGTCAAACATCATAAGACCATTTTCATTATGCAGTAAAACCCAAAAATGGCACAGTCATTAGAGACCATCATCTTTTGTCTCCTCCTCTAAATCTGGTAGGAAACGGTATTCGTTCTGTCTCTGGGAATGAGGAGCTCGAAATATATCAATAAATTATTTAAAGAGCTGTTTTTCTCTGTGCAGTCATTTACAATTCTATATTTAACATCCGTTTGTTTGAGCATTATGGCTCATAGATATATCTTCATATCCCAGAAACACCCCAGCACAGACAAAATGATGAACTGTCTGCTGTCTGACATATTTAACTTCTTGAAATATTCAATTGCCTTTTTAGTCACAGGCTGTCTTGGAATCTGTGTAAACCACCTCTGTTGCACAGAATTGTCGACTTATTTTCATTCTTGTCTAGCAATTGTACACGCCTTGACATAAAATAAATGCATACAATATCAATGCAAAAATGACATAAACCTATCTCCATGCCAATCACGTTTTCAATCAGAGACCATTAAAGTGTTATAATAATATTTAAATATTTGGTTGCAGTGTTTGAGTCAATTCTACAGTATATAATAATAACAAATCACTAGAGCCATTTGTTTGTGAATTTTTGTTTTGTTTTGTTTTTATCATATTTGTATTGGTTATGATGTATGTTTTAGATTCACTGATGAATAATTTTTTATTTCTCTGTGATTTTGAATGTTTTTGATTTACTAGCCATTAGTGTTGTAGTCAAGACCAAGCCGAGGCTAAGACCAGTGTGTGTTAAGACCAAGACTTTGAAGGGTTGAGACCAAGACAAGACCAAGACCATTCTTAAAGATCCACATTAACACCTAAGAAATTATTTGTTTTTAATCAATAAATATAATTCGAATAAGACACTATATAGAGCTGTTATGAAATGAAATCATTAACAAAATTCATCTTTGCACTGAAGATAAATTGGTAAATTACAAATGCATAAATGTTGAGAATAATGTTTTAAAAAGAAGTATTGAATATTTGTATGAAAGCAATGTCATATTTGCAGTCAAGATTTGTGAAAACCGCTCTCTTGCTCTTGTGATATTGCTTAATTATACTGTATCATGTTATAATATAAAAATCCAGATCTCATACAATAACTTTTTTTTGCAACAATATCTTGATTTTGTGAGCATTTGTATTAACCTTTTTTGACACATTTTTGACCCTTATTATTTAATAAAATCCTTCTAAAGTGAATTGGTGGATTTTTGTAAGAAAAATATTCATATTTAACACATTACAAAGTAAAATATCTAGCTTCCGGTGGACCGCCTTTCCGTATTCAACACCTCTCGCAGTTCAAAATCCTTATGCTACGTCCGACGTCACCGTCGCGCTAGTTACACTTTTTTTGTAAGTTGAATATGGACAGCGGGGCCGTGTGGATTACTTTCATAATGGATAGATGCACTTTTTGGGTCTTAAAATTTTGGGCTGCCATTCACTGCCATTATAATGCTTGGAAGAGCCAGGACATATTTTAATAAAACTCAGATTGTATTCGTCTGACAGAAGAATGTCATATACACCTAGGATGGCTTGAGGGTGAAGAAATCATGGGATAATTTTCATTTTTGGGTGATCTATCCCTTTAATGATGTTAATAAATAAAGCAGACAATATACCAGGAATTTAGTAATATCCCAGCAGTTGTGGTTTTGACCGGTCTTGAAACAAAATCCTGAGTTCTCCAAGTCTGAGACCAAGACAAGTGTGTACAAATGTGGTTGACACAGAGACAAGACCGAGACCTTCATAAAATGGTCTTAAGACCGGTCTCAAGTACTACAACACTACTAGCCATTTTAAAAGTCAATTGTTCTCTTGATTCACTAAAGAACAATAGTCATTTGTTTGTGAACTGTTAATGTATATACAGCTCTAGTAATTCCTTCTTATTTAGGTCACTGTTGGTCAGTGAAACTGAACCACAGGCATTGAAAGAAGAATGTTAAATGTATTGTTGTCAGCTTATTTGTAATTTATATAAATTACAACCCAAACCAAAACTGTAAAACGTTCTAAAGAGTATTAGCTGGATCTCCTTCCATGACGAGAGAAATCATCATGATCTCCTTTTATCTTTTTTTGAGTGCTGTCTGGTATAGTAGAGGTTAAGCAGAAACTGATCAACAAACCTTCAAAAGGTTCCTCGATGCTTTGAGTCCACTTCTTCTTTCTTATGGATCAATAGGGGCGTAAAGGAGCCAGTGGCGAGCCTCAGTAGAATCATCCACTGAACCTGAGCTCAACCTTTGGAGAGTGAACCGTAACCACATAAGCCAATGGATTCTGAAATGAAACTTTTCCTCCTAATGTGATAGACGATGTTTTCAAAGGGTTATCAGGCACAGGCTTTTCTTTTCATCGAGTTTTCTTCTTTGCCGTGATGTTTGATGGTTCAATTTGCAGTACAATTTTCACACCTTTCCAAGTGAGCTGTTAGCCACTTACATGTAACCGCTGAAAGACTAGACAATCGGAAGGCTAAGAGTAATGCTAACATGGATGAAAAGATGGTTAAGAGAAAAAGCTGCGGTCAGTGAGAAATCTCTCAGCATATATATTACTCATATGCGGAGCTCAGGTGTGTCTATCAAACATATGCATGCCGCTATAAAAGCAAATGCTACTAAGGAGCATCTGACAGTCGGCTAGACTCAGAAGGGCAGAGTTCGTGGGTGAGTACTTCTTCCCAGCTCAGTATGTAGCACAGGCTGTATTGTTGGCTCAGAGCATTTTTCCACCACGGAACATACGTTTTTATTTATTTATTTTTTAATTTAGACTTCCTTCAAAACCAATTTGGCAGATCAAAAATGAACAAATAAAGGTTTTTTGCAACAGTGTTTTAGCAAGCACCCCTGAAGTTTATCTTAGCTCCATCTCAAAGGCCTAGCAAATGGAAAAATAAATACATTTGATTAAGTTGAATATTAAATCATGCCGCAATTGGTCCCAAAGGCTCTTTGGGAAAATTTCCAAAATCTGTGAGGACATACTCTTGCAAGCAGTTTCCAGTGAGTCAAATATAAAACAGAAAACTTCAAAATACTCTGACCTCCAAAATCACTTTTTCAAAACCCATAGTTGCATTTTTAACATTAAAATATAATGAACATGGGAGCCATAGGAGATCTTGGTGGTTTGTCTAGGCATGTATCACTGTAAATATTGCTCATACTTTAAAGGATTAGTTCACTCCAGAATTAAAATTTCCTTATAATTTACTCACCTCCATATCATCCAAGATGTTCATGTCTTTCTTTCTTCAGTTGAAAAGAAATTAAGTTTTTTTAGGAAAACATTCCAGGATTGTTCTCCATATTGACTTAAACCGGGTCCAAATTGCAGTTTCAGTGCTGCTTCAAAGAGCTCTACACGATCCCAGCCGATCCCAGTCTTATCTAGTGAAACGATTTATAATTTTTTATTAAAAAAACAAACAAAAAAAAGTATATATTTTTTAACCACAAATGCTCGTCTTGCACTAGCTCTTCAATGTGTGTCTGACTTCACGCACTACGTAGTCACATTGGAAAGATCACGTGTGACTTAGGTGGGAATACCCGACCCAGTGTCTACAAAGCGAACGTGCAAAGATTAAGTCAAACGGCCTTTACAAAAAAAAAAAAAAAAAGGTAAAACAACGATGTCTGACAATTTTGAAGTTAGAGAAAATTAGTTTTTCGCCCTTCCGCCTACATCATGTGACCTTTCCAATGTGATTTCGTAATGCGTGAATTCATGGACGCGCATCGCAGAGCTAGTACAAGACGAGCTTTTGTGTTTTTTTGGGGGGAAAATAACCAATCGTTTCGTTAGATAAGACTCTTATTCCTCGGCTGGGATCATTTAGAGCTCTTTGAAGCTGCACCGAAACTGCAATTTGGACCTTTAACCCGTTGGACCCCGTTGAAGTCCACTATATGAAGAAATGGCATCATGGATGACATGGGGGGTGAGTAAATTTGTACATTTTAATTTTAATTTTTTTATTTTAATTCTGGAATGAACTAATCCTTTAAAGCATTTGCTTGTGCAATTAAGTGCCATATGATATGAGGCTGGAATATTACGTTTTATTTTAAAAGGTCTCAAATATGACTGGAGATCATCCCTAACAGCAGATGAATATCTGGAGAGAGAGGTTGCTGACTCTTCTCTGGAGCCATTGCACATGGTCTTTTCAGGCTGTTTGTGAACTAGCATGGGCTAAAAGGGCTTAAACATTGGCACCATTTCCCAAGCTAAGGATGAATCATTCCTGGCATGTTCTCTCGCCTGCTATGTCTTTGTGATGACTTTGATCTCCATGAATATTTGCCCAGATGCATGTTGGGAGTTAATAATAGCAGAGCAGCTATGGCAGATACGGCAAGGTTCGGCATGTCCCCAGGAGTGAGTCCTCCCTACCGAGCATGATCTGGACTACTTAACACTGCCTGTACGTCACTTCGCACTTTCACTAATCTGGTCACATGAAGTCTGAGACTTTGTGGAGCTATATGTCTTCTTTTTTCGCAGAACAAAGTCAGACATGCTTTTGCATTTGATGTGTAGATAATGTGGAATTATGCAGTGACTGTTTTATAGTTCACCTAGAAAATTCTGACATAATTTACTCACCCTCCTGTCTTTGCAAACCTGCATGACTTTCTATCTTCCACATTCTGGTCCCTCTTTTGCATGAAATTACAATGTACAAGGACAAGTAGCTTCAAAAAAGGAAGCTTGCAAGACATACACTCTTAAAAATAAAGGTTCTAAAAGGGTTTCGGGTTCCATTTTGGGTTCCGCAAAAGAACCTTTCAGAGAACAGTTCTTAAAAGAACTTTTCTTTCTGTGAAGAACATTTTAATGACCAAAAAAACCTTTTGTACAATGGAAAGGTTCCATGGATGTTAAAGGTTCTTTAGTGAACCATGGATGTCACTAAAGAACCTTTATTAATAAGAGTGTATCATTCAATTTTGCACTACATCACAAGTCTTCTAATAGTTGAAATTTAAATAATTATTAACTAAAATAATAATGAAAATCTACTGCTCCAGCTGTTAACCGCAACACCTCAGTCAGTGAGTCAAATTTTGAGAACCAAAACAGTCAGATTTCTAAACAGTTCATTCAGATCAGTTTTGGTATCCGAATGCATGTCCAGTCAGGAACTCTTTATACATAGTCAGTATGAGCAGAAAAGTCTGTCAGATTAATTGAAAAGATCAACTGATCCACTGAAAAGAGCCATCTCAAATCAATGATTCTTTCATGAATCAGACATTTGCTGCTCATGAATATGCTGAAGACAGCTAGGAAGCTTGACAAGATTTTCAGTACATTAAATTGTTCAAATGTTAGACTGTTCTCACACAAAGCAATTGTATGGCTTCAGAAGACTTGGACTATAGCGCATGAGTCACATTGACCGTGTTTTTTTTTTGGTTCTTTTTGAGAATGAATTATGAATTATGCATGCAAAGCACATATACAACTAGGGGTTGGGCGCCGACATTAAGCGTTTTGATGGTTATCGGTATTTGCTGATTTGCCTATATTGCAGCCACGTCTGTCGGGACCATAGACCGTAAAAAAATATGGACGACGCGACTTCACTCTCTTCCGCTGAAGAAGAGTGAAGCAGCCGGAGGTCCGAATATGGCACTGACATCTTGTGCAGATTTGGGACTGCGCAGTAGTGACCTCGGGACTGGAGTCTGCGCAGTAGAGAGCAGGAAGTAGAGCTGCGATATCAAAAGCCTGTCCACACTCTCGCAGATGCAGAACAATTAATTATGTCGGTGTGAAATAAACAGTTATGGAAATGTAGAAATTAAAGCTAAAGCGCCAATCTCCTCCCGAAAATCCAGAAAAAAAAGTCTGTTGGTGAAGCGGTCAATCTCAGCTGTCACACCCCCCGTTTTTATAGCATCAAATAACTAACTACAACCAAACTTAATAATAAAAAAAACAAACACTTGAAATGAAATCATTGTGATAAAAACAGAAACCAACTGTGTGAAAAAATTATATGAAGTGTACTTTGATTGTTTAGTTTGTCAATTAGAATACACAGAGGGGCGGGGTTATGACCTATACTGGAACCAACCACCTGAGGGCGATCAAGATGTTTTGGCTTCAGTTTTTAACACGAATACAGCAGGTTTGGTCGAACTCACCACTCTGTGGCATAGACCACAGACCACCACACATCTGATTTGTTGAGAGTCACGAGTCCAGCCACTCAACGCGGTAGGCTGAAGGCACTGAAATGTTTGCACTCTCACACCGAAAGCACTTGCTAACGTGAGCTGTAATCAGTTGTCTCTCGCAGCAGCAGACATTGCTGAAGTTGCAATAAATCACTACACTGAAGTTACAAAATGATTAAAATGTCTCCACGATCTGATTTTGAAGAAATATAGTAGTATCATGCTACAGTGCATTCTATCAGCTGCAATTCTGGCGCCTCCGTCTCAACATACTGTACAACGTGACGTACATTCACATCACGTTAACGCAGTGGTAGAGTAACACTCACACGAGACACTGCAATTCACAAAAATTAATTATTTGCATGTGCTTTAAAGCCTTGCCGGTTAAACATTTCCTTCGTGTGCTGATGCGCCGGTCTAACATGCGCTTTTCTGAGCGCATACACAAGAAGCGCACAGGCGCTAAAAGCCTGTCAAACAGCACCTGATTACTAGTTATCTTTCGAATCTTATTGCGCTAATACCGTCAAATACTCACAAGGTTTACATAAACACAGTTGGTTATGTCTAAAGTGAAATTTTTGAAAACATTTGAAAGAAGATCGGATGCATCTCTATGTCTTAAGTGAAAGAAAACATGCTGCCACTTGTCCTTAAAGGGATAGTTCACCCAAAATAGAGCATTCTGTCATTATTTACTCGCTCTAATGTTGCTCCAAACCTGTATTCATTTCTTTCTTGTGCTGAGCACAAAAGAAGATATTTTGAAGAATGTGGGTAACCATACAGTCGCTGGTCCCCATTGACTTCCATAGTAGAAAAAAAAAAACTGTACTATGGAAATCACTGGGGACCAGCAACTGAGAGAGTAAATGATGACAGCAAGATTACTGTATTAGTTGTAATATCAATGTTATTATTAACTGTTCTCAGAATTAAAGATATGTTTAAAAGCATTTAAAGAAAGTTTTTGTCAGAGCCTATGTTGTTCTTAATTTTGACATACATTTTCATTTTTACACCAGACATATATATTGGTTAAAAATATCAATTAACTGTCTACTTGATCTGTAATAATTCGGCATTGACCCTGAAATCACATATCGATCGACCCCTATATACAACGGCTTTCAAAAGTCTAATTTCTGATTCTAATTGCTTAACAAAGATAGTCATATGAGTTTGAAATAACATTAGGATGAATTAAGAAAGACAGATTTTTCATTTTGCATTGAATATTCCTTTAAGGTGAAGTGAAATGCCCATTTGTATACAATGTTTAAGGGGACTGTGATGAGCCAGAAATAAAAGCAGTTGTAGTCCTGGTAGAGCAGAAAAACTTGGTTCAACCTACACACATATATACACACACAAATTTGCACCTAGTTCATTAAGTGTAACAGACCCATAGTTGAATAGCGAATTCTTCTACCACACAATTACAGCCAAACACGTTGCTTTCACTCGGTCTGGGTCATTGAACTCCAAAACAGGTTGGGTCTTATAGCTGTAATTTTCCTCCTCTGAGCTCTGTGATCCTCTGGGATGTATTTCATATTGTAAGCCACCCTCTTAAAATTCCCAACCTCCCATTGAGGCAACATTGTTCTCTCCATCTTCCTGACATTACATTAGAGGCCTCAGCAGAAATCAGCCAATATGTATTCTGACCTCATTTGAATACGTCTTGACAGTGGCTCCCTTTTGGAAGTCCTTCAAACAGATGCAGATGCAAAGCATTGATCAGGTAAAATAAAAGTATTTGTACTCCATTACAAATACTTAAATATTTTTTTCAGAGAATTTGTATGTTATTTGAGTACTTGAATACTTCCGAGCAATTATATTTTGAATGGCAAAATCATGCATCTTACGGGGCTTACAAGCGAATCGCAATCAAATTATGCCCCCAGCTGAACTTCTAAACCCAATGACATCCTTTTTTTATTGTAAACCGTATTTGCACACTGTATTTGATCACTGGTCCTTGTAAAAATTATCTCATCAGTCACCACAACACAGTCTTTGACCTTAAGCAATACATTTTAATTGTAGATATTGCTTCAGATGGAAGCAATCACAATAGATTTCACATGACATTTCAGTTTAACATTAAGCTGCCTGAAAATGTTTTTTTTTTTGTTTTTTTTTTTATCAGTTGATTTCAAAAGCTAAGGAAAACATTTATTTGGTTACACTGTATTTTAAGGTGAAATAGTTACCATTGTACTTATTCAAATAAATACTGAGTAATATTAATTAACTATGTGCACTTACTATAGAGTTAAAGTTAAGGTTAGGGTTTGGTTTAGGGTTAGTTACTTGTAATTATGCATAATTAACTGTTATTACTATAGTAAGTATAGTAACATGTAACTGTCACCTTAAAATAAAGTGTTACCAAACATTTACTTTTAAATAATGCAATAATTTTACAATGATGTACTATGTTACCATTAAATCATGCAGTAGCTTATATAAATAATAATAATAAATACAAATGTTGCTAATTTTAAGTTAATGATACCTAATGCATTAACTAATTAAACTGTCAATTATTTTTACCAATATGTACAACTAAATGTGCAAATCTTTTTTACTTGTATAAGTGTTTGGCTAGATATGTTGACTTAATTCAGAATAAATTCGACACAGTGTCCATACTTAAGCACAATTTCTTGGTTACACTTTCCACTTTCCAGTAAGGTTTAATTTGTTAACAAGGTATCATGAACAAACAATTAAATTTTTTACAGCATTTATTATTCTAATTTAATCCTACTTCTAAATTTACTGTTTGTTGTTCATTTCTGTCCAAAATATATTGAAGGGGTCCTATAATGCCCCTTTTACAAGATGTAAAATAAGTCTCTGATGTCCCCAGAATGTGTATGTGTATAGCTCACAGATAATTTTTATAGCATGTTAAAATTGTCCCTTTTTGAGGGTGAGCAAAAACGCATCATTGTGTCCCTTTAAATGCAAATGAGCTGGTACTCCCGGCCCCCATTCTAGAGGAGGGCAGAGCTTCAAGAGCTTGTGTTATCAGCTCTGATTACCTTGTGCAGACACACACTGAAAATGTCCGAAACTGTTCAGCTTTTTATGTTCAAACCAGAGTTGGACAATGATGGAGAGACTCAAGAAGAAGTGACAACATGTAGAATGCAACAGGCCGTTTCTGAATGGTTAGTTGATGAATTTATGGAGCTGATGTGGAGCTGATCTTCAAGTCATCGATTAGCATATTCTGTCATGATAATCTATAAATCGCTTGTGTGGGAACTGTTGTAAAAAGCTTTCAGAGCCATAGAATATATGCTGCATGAAGATAGAACGGGTATAGTTTAGTTTAATTACGGTTATAAATGATGTTGTCATCTTGCTTTTATGACATGCTATTGGATTTGTGTTACGTACTGTATTGCAATATAGCTGAAAGGACAGATGCAACGGCTTGAGCAGACTCCCTCATGCAATACAGCAGACTCCCTCTTGCAATACAGTACAACAACTCTTCCTCTTCTCAACATGGCCTCACCCCCTTTGTTGTGTGTTCCCGGGGGTCAGGGTTTATGTAAATTTTAGGGTTTGTGATGTCACCAACCTGGGAATAAGCTTGTAGTCCCTACCAGCCGTTTGTTGTAGTCCTTACGGAAAAAGTGTAGCGCCTCTCACAGTTCAAAATGCTTAAGCTACATATGGCAACATTGCACACCAGTTACACTCGTCAGATGTAGCGTAAGCATTTTGAATTTTTAATATAACTCTGATATTATTCGTCTGAAAGAAAAATGTCATATACAGCTAGGATGACTTGAGGGTGAGTAAATCATGGGCTAATTTTCCTTTTTGGGTGAACTAACCCTTTAAGCACAATCGGTATCATAATGTTAAATTATAGAACCTTATTGTAAAGCATTATTAATTTCTCACTACTTTGTATGCCGCTGTTGTTGACTGTGTGACTTACCTTTCATATGTGACGTCCTCAATGAATGGAGACCAGACTTTTACTTGAACACATCTGGAAACCTCATAGAGTGAGCGACAAGGCGTGATGCAGCATTTTCATTCTTTCTGATGGCATTACTGATGTAATGGTTCTTACCAATGTAAACTCAAGAGGTTTAGGTGTCTAGGTGTCTGGATTTGCTGTGGGAACAGAAGGCTCCACTAGATCAGAGGAGCTGTAGGTACTGGGAAGATAACTGCTTGAAAAGGTCCATTGTGTGCTTTCTAGGCTTTAAATATCTTGACGGAGCAGATTAAAGTATGGCATATCCTGCCATTGAATTTAATGCATATTGAGTTTAACATGGAATACTGGTATAAGCCTCGATGATATCTTAATAAGTGACGGTTTATTATGCTGAACTCCCTTGAGAGATGAAAAATATCCATGTCATTGAGCTTCATTGATGGCCGTGCCGATGCTAATGTGCCTTTACTGTTACTCACCCTACTTTTCTTATCATGACAGACCAGATAAGACTATCCAGAGCTCTGTGACAAATTCATTCTTAGCAAATTATCTTTTCAAGCATAACAATAACAGACCCACGCTGCCCCCTGATTCCTCTTAACAATCAATTAATGTCTGCACAGGGTCTTTCCCACAGAAGCAAAAGCAGAGGGCTCCCTGGAGGTCTGAGGCAGAATTAAACCACTATCCTTCAACTTCCTGTAGCTAATGGGCTGTCGTTTTCAGGGTGGACTGTACATGGATGCTCCTCCTAATTTTTATTGAATTAAAAGTTGATATATTATTCCAAACCTATTCCAAACCTATAATATAATGAGAATAGTGAAAAAGCAAACAAATATGATAGTGTTTTGTAGGGATGAAACGGTCCTTCGGCACGCACTTGCACCGTGGTTTATCTCAAAACAGACGTCTATAATGTGGTGTGCATATAGGTGTGCAAGCACCCTTTTGAAGCCTAAAAAGACCACAAGACCGAAAGTGCATATTAAGTGCCATTTGGTGCATATTAAGTGCCATACAGAGTCATTTGAACTATGCCCGTTGATCACGCCTCTTTTGGTCTGATTGGTTGAAGGACTATTCAATTGCGTACAGAGTCATTCGAACTATGCCCGTTGATCACGCCTCTTTTGGTCTGATTGGATGAAGGACTATTCAATTGCGTACAGTCATTTGAACTATGCCCGTTGATCACGCCTCTTTTGGTCTGATTGGATGAAGGACTATTCAATTGCGTACAGTCATTTGAACTATGCCCGTTGATCACGCCTCTTGTGGTCTGATTGGTTGAAGGACTGAGTCATTTGAACTATGCCTGCTGATCATGCTTCTTGTGCAGGAGAAAATACAGAGCATGTACCGAGTCTCCACAGATCAATGTTCAATCTTAAAAGATTGAG
The DNA here is from genome assembly GCA_018749465.1 of Paracanthobrama guichenoti. Taxonomy (NCBI): domain Eukaryota; kingdom Metazoa; phylum Chordata; class Actinopteri; order Cypriniformes; family Gobionidae; genus Paracanthobrama; species Paracanthobrama guichenoti. The sequence continues at coordinate 22,009,924 of CM031966.1, read as the reverse complement.
CTTTGTCTTGTCATAGCCAGACAAACAAATTCGCACAAAAATTGGTGATTATCCTAGCAAACATAGTCAGTTATGTCTTAAGTGAACACAAGCAATCGGGAAAGACAACACATGTGTATCATCATATTGGATCAGTTAATTAGCTCTTAAAGTGACAGCAGCCTAATATTCTTGCTGTCTGTGTTTTTAATGTTAATCCAACAAAAGACAAGGAAATCACTCACTGCTGTTGACTGAATAGCCTTTCTAACTTAATGATTAATCTTTATTTAATTTATACAGTGAAGATTATAGCTAATGTTTTGTACATTAGATCATTTAATTTCTGTACCTGAAAAGTTACTGTTAGATACCTAAATAATCTGAAAAGCAGTTTATTTTGATTTTATCTATGCTGTTGCTTGTATTTGTTCTTATTTTTGTAATTTTTTTTTTACTTTTTCGTTGAACATAGCACATACCGAACCGTACTGAAACTGTGACCCTAAAACCGTGATAAAAACCGAAGCGTAAACCTTTACACTCCTAGTTTTGTGATGTTTATTAGAACTTTATTAGAATCATGCTTCATGCTACATGGGTTCTTCAACTTTGGGCACTATGTCCTTTTATGTCTTAAATTTTTATTAACCTTTTTAAATAAAAGGTCACTTTTTAACCATGCATTCATTCATATTTGCTACTTTAAAAATGTCCTTTATGTCTTGATTTGTATTTTATTACAATTTTTTATTTTGTATTTGTTTTAGTTCATATTATATTAAGTTGTATATGTTTTATACATTTGTATTTTATTTTCTAAAATTACTTCTGTGATGCATGTATGTTCGCAGCTGGACAAATTAGTATTCAAGTTAAATTAATTTGAGGGACATGCAATAAACTGTTTTTAGAGAGTTTATTCTTTTTCTAAGTCCACAGAGCCAAAAGTTCACATGTTTGAAGAAACATCCACACACAAAATGTCTTTATGCTGCTGTTGTAGTATATGCACAAATAAGAAAAAAATAGCTTCAGATTTTCACATGTTGAAATCCCTAATACAGTATAATTCATCTCTTTATGTATTGTTCTGTGTTTTAATTAGTGAAAAATTCTTGTTATGGTAGGCAGATGGCAGAATCCTCGCTCTTTTGTTAAAGTCGCTCTAATTAAAATTCTTGGAGAAGCTGGTTCTCTCCAGAATACCTAATAAGGCGCCTCAGCTCAGAAACTAATAAGAGTCCTGATGCCTTGACAACGGCCTCACCTTGAAACTTCACGGAGTCACTTTCTTGCGGCTAACCTCCGAGGGTCTTCCAGGATCATGGCAGCGGCAGGAACGGAGAGAGACGTTATGAGTTCTTGAAAGAATGCTATCATGGATTGACATTGCTCTCATCAGGGTCATCTGAATATTTATTGGATATCTACCTTGATATCCATTCCAAGGTAAAAAAGAAGAGGAGAAGGAAATAATTGAGTAATTTACTACTGTATTTGGCCAGCCACTCTGGATATGGAATCGCTTTGGTGTATCTACAATGAAAATGTTGCCTCGGGCTTTTTGCATGTCCTAAGCTTTCAAGTGCTAGGCGTGCTGCTCTGATGTAGCGTTCAAAGAAACATTTTGAATGTGGGTTACTGGAGGGTTTGGGACAGTACTGCCTTTTTTTTTTTACTATCACTGCACAAATTTGTCAACCAAATGCCTCCCATCTGAGCCATGAGTAGGTTCCTCTTTGAAAAGTTATTTGAGGTCTATGTGAGGAGAGGGCTCTGATATGTGAATATGCCTCAAAACCCAAATCTGCCCCAAAATTTTGGACTTTTTATTAGCTAATTACATTTTTAATGCAGTTATTTGCTTCTTAAAGGAATATTCTGGGTTCAATACTAGTTAAACTTAAAGGCAGCATTAGTGACAATGTTGATTACCATACTTCATTAGAATAGGACTAACCTATAAACGTTAAAATACTTATGGTTTCAATAGTTTAGACACAAGACCCAAATAATCTGTTAACATGATTAACATGATGAAAAAAAAAAAAATCACCTTTTTCTCTGTAAAGTCAATATCTAATTGTACTTCTTTGCCATGACAACTGAGCACCATAATCACTAAATTACTTTAAAAATTATATTTTATACAGCTTTACAACTCAAATAATGCACATTTTAAAGGTGCATTTTGCAGGACTTTCGGTTAGTTTGTAAACATTCCAACTTCGCCACCCCTTGCAGGCCGAACACCGCCAGAAGCGCAAGCCCTATCCTCTGCTGTACAATGCGCACGCACCCCAACCAACTCGAGAGTATACCTTTTCACAAATTTACGAAACAAGTTTACAAAAGCTTGCAATACGAAACCGTTTACAAAAGCTTGCAATACGAAACCCGTTTACAAAACCTTGCACTACGAAACCGTTTACAAAAGCTTGCACTACGAAACCGTTTACAAAAGCTTGCACTAAGAAACCGTTTACAAAAGCTTGCACTACGAAACCGTTTACAAAAGCTTGCACTACGAAACCGTTTACAAAAGCTTGCACTACGGAACAAGTTTACAAAAGCTTGCACTACGAAACCGTTTACAAAAGCTTGCACTACGGAACAAGTTTACAAAAGCTTGCACTACGGAACAAGTTTACAAAAGCTTGCACTACGAAACCGTTTACAAAAGCTTGCACTACGGAACCGTTTACAAAAGCTTGCACTCTGAAACCGCTTACAAAAGCACTACTAAACCGTTTACAAAAGCTTGCACTACGAAACCGCGCTTACAAAGCTTGCACTACGAAACCGTTTACAAAAGCTTGCACTACGAAACCGTTTACAAAAGCTTGCACTACGAAACCCGTTTACAAAAGCTTGCACTACGGAACAAGTTTACAAAAGCTTGCACTATGAAACCCGTTTACAAAAGCTTGCACTATGAAACCGTTTACAAAGCTTGCACTATGAAACCGTTTACAAAAGCTTGCACTACGAAACCGTTTACAAAAGCTTGCACTATGAAACCGTTTACAAAAGCTTGCACTACGAAACCGTTTACAAAAGCTTGCACTATGAAACCGTTTACAAAAGCTTGCACTACGAAACCGTTTACAAAAGCTTGCACTACGAAACCGTTTACAAAAGCTTGCACTACGGAAACCGCTTTACAAAAGCTTGCACTATGAAACCGCTTAAAAAGCTTGCACTACTGCCGTTTACAAAAGCTTGCACTATGAAACCGCTTACAAAAGCTTGCACTTTACAAAAGCTTGCAAAACCGTTTACAAAAGCTTGCACTACGAAACCGTTTACAAAAGCTTGCACTACGGAACAAGTTTACAAAAGCTTGCACTACGAAACCCGTTTACAAAAGCTTGCACTATGAAAGCCGTTTACAAAAGCTTGCACTATGAAACCCGTTTACAAAAGCTTGCACTACGAAACCGTTTACAAAAGCTTGCACTATGAAACCGTTTACAAAAGCTTGCACTACGAAACCGTTTACAAAAGCTTGCACTATGAAACCGCTTTACAAAAGCTTGCACTATGAAACCGCTTACAAAAGCTTGCACTATGAAATCGTTTACAAAAGCTTGCACTACGAAAACCGCTTACAAAAGCTTGCACTATGAAACCGCTTACAAAAGCTTGCACTACGGAACAAGTTTACAAAAGCTTGCACTACGAAACCGTTTACAAAAGCTTGCACTACGAAACCGTTTACAAAAGCTTGCACTATGAAACCGCTTACAAAAGCTTGCACTACTGAAACCGCTTACAAAAGCTTGCACTATGAAACCGCTTTACAAAAGCTTGCACTACGGAACAAGTTTACAAAAGCTTGCACTACTGAAACCGCTTACAAAAGCTTGCACTACGGAACAAGTTTACAAAAGCTTGCACTACGGAACAAGTTTACAAAAGCTTGCACTACGAAACCGTTTACAAAAGCTTGCACTACGGAACAAGTTTACAAAAGCTTGCACTACGAAACCCGTTTACAAAAGCTTGCACTATGAAACCGTTTACAAAAGCTTCCACTACGGAACAAGTTTACAAAAGCTTGCACTATGAAACCGTTTACAAAAGCTTGCACTATGAAACCGTTTACAAAAGCTTGCACTATGAAACCGTTTACAAAAGCTTGCACTACGGAACAAGTTTACAAAAGCTTGCACTACGAAACAAGTTTACAAAAGCTTGCAATACTTAAAACCGTTTACAAAAGCTTGCACTACTAAACCGCTTACAAAAGCTTGCACTATGAAACCGCTTTACAAAAGCTTGCACTACGGAACAAGTTTACAAAAGCTTGCACTACGGAACAAGTTTACAAAAGCTTGCACTACGGAACAAGTTTACAAAAGCTTGCACTACGAAACCGTTTACAAAAGCTTGCAATACGAAACCCGTTTACAAAAGCTTGCACTACGAAACCCGTTTACAAAACCTTGCACTACTGAAACCGCTTACAAAGCTTGCACTATGAAACCCGCTTACAAAGCTTGCACTAAGAAACCGCTTACAAAAAGCTTGCACTACTTAAAACCGTTTACAAAAGCTTGCACTATGAAACCGTTTACAAAAGCTTGCACTATGAAACCGTTTACAAAAGCTTGCACTACGAAACCGTTTACAAAAGCTTGCACTATGAAACCGTTTACAAAAGCTTGCACTATGAAACCGCTTTACAAAAGCTTGCACTACGAACCGCTTTACAAAAGCTTGCACTATGAAACCGTTTACAAAAGCTTGCACTACGAAACCGTTTACAAAAGCTTGCACTACTGAAACCGCTTACAAAAGCTTGCACTACGAAAACCGCTACAAAAGCTTGCACTACTAAACCGCTTACAAAAGCTTGCACTACTGAAACAAGTTTACAAAAGCTTGCACTATGAAACCCGTTTACAAAAGCTTGCACTACGAAACCGTTTACAAAAGCTTGCACTACGAAACCGTTTACAAAAGCTTGCACTACGGAACAAGTTTACAAAAGCTTGCACTACTGAAACCGTTTACAAAAGCTTGCACTACGGAACAAGTTTACAAAAGCTTGCACTACGGAACAAGTTTACAAAAGCTTGCACTACGGAACAAGTTTACAAAAGCTTGCACTACGAAACCGTTTACAAAAGCTTGCACTACGAAACCGCTTACAAAAGCTTGCACTACGGAACCGCTTTACAAAAGCTTGCACTACGGAACAAGTTTACAAAAGCTTGCACTACGGAACAAGTTTACAAAAGCTTGCACTACGGAACAAGTTTACAAAAGCTTGCACTACGAAACCGTTTACAAAAGCTTGCACTACTTAAACCGCTTACAAAAGCTTGCACTACGGAACAAGTTTACAAAAGCTTGCACTATGAAACCGTTTACAAAAGCTTCCACTACGGAACAAGTTTACAAAAGCTTGCACTATGAAACCGCTTTACAAAAGCTTGCACTATGAAACCGCTTACAAAAGCTTGCACTACGGAACAAGTTTACAAAAGCTTGCACTACGAAACCGTTTACAAAAGCTTGCACTACGGAACAAGTTTACAAAAGCTTGCACTACGAAACAAGTTTACAAAAGCTTGCACTACGAAACCGTTTACAAAAGCTTGCACTATGAAACCGTTTACAAAAGCTTGCACTACGGAACAAGTTTACAAAAGCTTGCACTATGAAACCGTTTACAAAAGCTTGCACTACGAAACCGTTTACAAAAGCTTGCACTATGAAACCGTTTACAAAAGCTTCCACTACGGAACAAGTTTACAAAAGCTTGCACTATGAAACCGTTTACAAAAGCTTGCACTATGAAACCGTTTACAAAAGCTTGCACTACGGAACAAGTTTACAAAAGCTTGCACTACGGAACAAGTTTACAAAAACCGCTTGCACTACGAAACCGTTTACAAAAGCTTGCACTACGGAACAAGTTTACAAAAGCTTGCACTATGAAACCGTTTACAAAAGCTTGCACTACGAAACCGTTTACAAAAGCTTGCACTACGGAACAAGTTTACAAAAGCTTGCACTACGGAACAAGTTTACAAAAGCTTGCACTATGAAACCGTTTACAAAAGCTTGCACTACGGAACAAGTTTACAAAAGCTTGCACTACGGAAACAAGTTTACAAAAGCTTGCACTACTGGAACCGTTTACAAAAGCTTGCACTACGAAACCGTTTACAAAAGCTTGCACTACGAAACCGTTTACAAAAGCTTGCACTATGAAACCGTTTACAAAAAAGCTTGCACTACGGAACAAGTTTACAAAAGCTTGCACTACGAAACCGCTTACAAAAGCTTGCACTACTAAAACCGTTTACAAAAGCTTGCACTATGAAACCGCTTACAAAAGCTTCCACTACGGAACAAGTTTACAAAAGCTTGCACTATGAAACCGTTTACAAAAGCTTGCACTATGAAACCGTTTACAAAGCTTGCACTACGAAACCGTTTACAAAAGCTTGCACTCACGGAACAAGTTTACAAAAGCTTGCACTACGAAACCGTTTACAAAAGCTTGCACTATGAAACCGTTTACAAAAGCTTGCACTACGGAACAAGTTTACAAAAGCTTGCACTACGGAACAAGTTTACAAAAGCTTGCACTACGGAACAAGTTTACAAAAGCTTGCACTACGGAACAAGTTTACAAAAGCTTGCACTACGAAACCGTTTACAAAAGCTTGCACTATGAAACCGTTTACAAAAGCTTGCACTACGGAACAAGTTTACAAAACCTTGCACTACGAAACCGTTTACAAAAGCTTGCAATACGAAACCCGTTTACAAAACCTTGCACTACGAAACCATTTACAAAAGCTTTCACTACGGAACAAGTTTACAAAAGCTTGCATATCTGAAACCCGCTTTACAAAACCTTGCACTACGGAACAAGTTTACAAAAGCTTGCACTACGGAACAAGTTTACAAAAGCTTGCAATACGAAACCGTTTACAAAAGCTTGCAATACGAAACCCGTTTACAAAAGCTTGCACTACGGAACAAGTTTACAAAAGCTTGCACTACTGAAACCGCTTTACAAAAGCTTGCACTACGGAACAAGTTTACAAAAGCTTGCACTACGGAACAAGTTTACAAAAGCTTGCACTATGAAACCCGTTTACAAAAGCTTGCACTAAGAAACCGTTTACAAAAGCTTGCACTACGGAACAAGTTTACAAAAGCTTGCACTATGAAACCGTTTACAAAAGCTTGCACTACGGAACAAGTTTACAAAAGCTTGCACTACGAAACCGTTTACAAAAGCTTGCACTACGGAACAAGTTTACAAAAGCTTGCACTACGAAACCGTTTACAAAAGCTTGCACTACGAAACCGTTTACAAAAGCTTGCACTACGAAACCGTTTACAAAAGCTTGCACTACGAAACCCGTTTACAAAACCTTGCACTACGAAACCGTTTACAAAAGCTTGCAATACGAAACCCGTTTACAAAACCTTGCACTACGAAACCATTTACAAAAGCTTTCACTACGGAACAAGTTTACAAAAGCTTGCATATACGAAACCCGTTTACAAAACCTTGCACTACGGAACAAGTTTACAAAAGCTTGCACTACGGAACAAGTTTACAAAAGCTTGCAATACGAAACCGTTTACAAAAGCTTGCACTACGGAACAAGTTTACAAAAGCTTGCACTACGAAACCGTTTACAAAAGCTTGCACTACGGAACAAGTTTACAAAAGCTTGCACTACGGAACAAGTTTACAAAAGCTTGCACTATGAAACCCGTTTACAAAAGCTTGCACTAAGAAACCGTTTACAAAAGCTTGCACTACGAAACCGTTTACAAAAGCTTGCACTATGAAACCGTTTACAAAAGCTTGCACTACGGAACGAGTTTACAAAAGCTTGCACTACGAAACCGTTTACAAAAGCTTGCACTATGAAACCGTTTACAAAAGCTTGCACTACTGAAACCCGCTTTACAAAAGCTTGCACTACTTAAAACCGCTTACAAAAGCTTGCACACGGAACAAGTTTACAAAAGCTTGCACTACTACGGAACAAGTTTACAAAAGCTTGCACTACGGAACAAGTTTACAAAAAGCACTTGGAACAAGTTTACAAAAGCTTGCACTACGGAACAAGTTTACAAAAGCTTGCACTACGGAAACATGTTTACAAAAGCTTGCAATACGAAACCGTTTACAAAAGCTTGTAATACGAAACCCGTTTACAAAAGCTTGCAATACGAAACCCGTTTACAAAAGCTTGCACTACGAAACCGTTTACAAAAGCTTGCACTACGGAACAAGTTTACAAAAGCTTGCACTACGAAACCCGTTTACAAAAGCTTGCACTATGAAACCGCTACAAAAGCTTGCACTACGAACAAGTTTACAAAAGCTTGCACTACGTAAACCGCTTTACAAAAGCTTGCACTATGAAACCGCTATACAAAGCTTGCACTACGGAACAAGTTTACAAAAGCTTGCACTACGGAACAAGTTTACAAAAGCTTGCACTACGAAACCGTTTACAAAAGCTTGCACTATGAAACCGTTTACAAAAGCTTGCACTACGAAACCGTTTACAAAAGCTTGCACTATGAAACCGTTTACAAAAGCTTGCACTACGAAACAAGTTTACAAAAGCTTGCACTACAAAAAGCTTGCACTATGAAACCGCTTACAAAAGCTTGCACTACGAAACAAGTTTACAAAAAGCTTGCACTACGAAACCGTTTACAAAAGCTTGCACTCTGCACCACGGAACAAGTTTACAAAAGCTTGCACTACTGAAACCGCTTTACAAAAGCTTGCACTATGAAACCGCTTACAAAAAGCTTGCACTATGAAACCGTTTACAAAAGCTTGCACTACGAAACCGTTTACAAAAGCTTGCACTATGAAACCGTTTACAAAAGCTTGCACTATGAAACCGTTTACAAAAGCTTGCACTACGGAACAAGTTTACAAAAGCTTGCACTACGGAACAAGTTTACAAAAGCTTGCAATACGAAACCCGTTTACAAAACCTTGCACTACGAAACCGTTTACAAAAGCTTGCAATACGAAACCCGTTTACAAAACCTTGCAATACGAAACCATTTACAAAAGCTTGCAATACGAAACCGTTTACAAAACCTTGCACTACGGAACAAGTTTACAAAAGCTTGCACTACGGAACATGTTTACAAAAGCAAAGCTTTACAAACCTTGCACTACGGAACAAGTTTACAAAAGCTTGCACTACGAAACCCGTTTACAAAAGCTTGCACTACGGAAACCGTTTACAAAAGCTTGCACTACGAAACCGTTTACAAAAGCTTGCACTATGAAACCGTTTACAAAAGCTTGCACTATGAAACCGTTTACAAAAGCTTGCACTACGGAACAAGTTTACAAAAGCTTGCACTACGGAACAAGTTTACAAAAGCTTGCAATACGAAACCGTTTACAAAAGCTTGCAATACGAAACCCGTTTACAAAAGCTTGCACTACGGAACAAGTTTACAAAAGCTTGCACTACGGAACAAGTTTACAAAAGCTTGCACTACGGAACATGTTTACAAAAGCTTGCACTACGAAACCGTTTACAAAAGCTTGCACTACGGAACATGTTTACAAAAGCTTGCACTATGAAACCGTTTACAAAAGCTTGCACTACGAAACCGTTTACAAAAGCTTGCATATACGAAACCCGTTTACAAAAAGCTTGCACTACGGAACAAGTTTACAAAAGCTTGCACTACGAAACCGTTTACAAAAGCTTGCATATACGAAACCCGTTTACAAAAGCTTGCACTACGGAACAAGTTTACAAAAGCTTGCACTACGAAACCGTTTACAAAAGCTTGCATATACGAAACCCGTTTACAAAACCTTGCACTACGGAACAAGTTTACAAAAGCTTGCACTACGGAACAAGTTTACAAAAGCTTGCAATACGAAACCGTTTACAAAAGCTTGCAATACGAAACCCGTTTACAAAAGCTTGCAATACGAAACCCGTTTACAAAAGCTTGCAATATGAAACCCATTTACAAAAGCTTGCAATACGAAACCCGTTTACAAAAGCTTGCACTACGGAACATGTTTACAAAAGCTTGCATTTTGAGGCACCCAAAAAGCTGTTGTCGTGTAAATGAATGGCCAAAACGCATAAGTTTTCCATTTAGTTGAAAACGGTTTAGTGTAAATGGCCCATCTGTTGACAAACTCTACCAGATGCTTCTAGTGGAACTTCTAGTGGTCCAGTGGTCCTATGAGTCCAGTTTTTAGTGCACCTTTAACAGAAAATTTTAGTGTTTTTTATTTTATTTTTTTATAAGATTCATATTTCTTTTAAATTCTAAAAGAAAAAAAAAAGCCCCTTCACTTCCATTTTAAGTGCTTTACCTTAACCGTATATTTGCAACTGCACTGCAGTTGCACTGTCTGTGATTGAACAGTTTTGCCATGGTACATTTTTAGTGAGGAATCATTTTGATTGTTAAAACTATGGTATTCTACGGGCCATTATATTGGATTCTCCGCATCAGTTGTGTCAGATTTCTCAACCGCCTTCAACATGCTTGAGATGTCTGTCAGGGAAATCATGTTTCGTGTAGGCTTGCAAGAGTTTTGATATATTCCTGGCACACCTTTTACACTCCTTTGCTGAATACCAATTGAAGCCACTGATACATTTTGACAATCTTCCTGGCTCATAATTTCACAATTAGAAAGCAAGGCACAATATGGCTCCATACACAAATCATCAGGAAAACAACACTAACAACGGAAATGTAAAACTGCACACAGATATATTATAATCTGGACTGCTCTCAAGGATAACGATGGACTGTTTCTCGCTTCGCCATTCGATTTTGCTAGGGGGCAGTAAACAACATTTATAGAGTGATATTACATAAAATTCAAACTGTGTGAAGTTTAGAACGGTTCACAGGAAATTAATCACCACTATTTCTACGGGACACATGCTATCGATTACCACCATGGGAACATAAGTTAATTTAGCTGCCACACTTCAAGGATACATTTTGTATTGGTGTTGCGGCAAGCACTGACAAATGAATACAGACAAAAGCCAAAGCGGCTGCCTCTGGGGTTGAGCGGTGAAGCTGGAGGCCACCTGCGTAACATTAAACATTGTGTACTGTAATGAAATTCATATTTATTGCATGTCCCAGAACACTTTTTAAGAACTGAATCTGTTTGTACTTTGATTATAACTTCCTGCCTTGAAACAATAAAAGGCCCAACATATCTTCAGGGATTCCAGCATTGAATAGATCCCAGAAGAAAGGTACCCATGATTGCACTTAAAGTTGGCCAGTTTTACAGCTAATTGTAGCCAAGAACTTCACATTTAGACCGGAAGAGATTGTTTGACGGAAAAATTAAGAGGTCAATCACAATTGGTATTGTTTTTGTGCGTTTATGGGCAGGTTTATCAGAAATAGTTGATACCAAACAATAGACTGGCATGAAAAAACAGTCATTCAGAAATGTATGCAGACTTTATTGAGAATTTCTTTTTGTTCAAAAGTATGTTGAATATTCCACAGCCTTAAAATAGAAATAAGCCACAAAACCACAAAACTAAATAGTTTTGTGTATCTTTAAAAACTTTGGCAAATCCAGATTAGTTCTTCCTCAGAAATGCCCATTTTATCAACCTTGTAAGCATGACTTTGTTTTGACAGACCGATATACAAACCTACGCAGTATGCACTGTGACTATAGTTGTCTATACCAAAAATGTTAAAAACATCCAGAAGTCACCGTTAGGGTGCGTAGATCGGGATTTTTGGAACCAGTCACTGATTACCGATCACCAAAATAAATAATATTATTCTTAACAAGACATTTTAAGTATAAAAAAAAAAAAGATCATGAATTGACAACTCTTTATTGGCAAGTAACGTGCAACATATTCCATCCCCTCTCAGAGAGGTGATTAGGAACAGCTTAGAGCTTAACAACCTGTGAAATAAATAATACAAATAAAAAACAGAATATAGATTAATCCCACTAAATCTACAAAAGAGCAATGAGTGATTTTCTTAGTCTTTTCTTGTTTGATTAACATTAATTAATTAATGGCAGACCGCATGCAGGAATATTAGTCTGCTGTCACTTTAAGACCGATTGCACGGATCCAATGTATTACATGCACTTACAATTACAATATACACCAATCAGGCATAACATTATGACCATTGTGTTGGCCCTGACCCGTCGAGGAATGGACTCCACTAGACCCCTGAAGGTGTGCTGTGGTATTTGCCACCGAGATGTTAGCAACAGATCCTTTAAGTCCTGTAAGTTGCGAGGTGGGTCCTCCATGGATCGGACTGTTTTTTTCAGCACATCCCACAGATGCTTGATTGAATTGAGATCTGGGGAATTTGGAGGGCAAGTCAACACCTCAAACTCATTGTTGTGCTCCTCAAACCGTTCCTGATCCATTTTTGCTTTGTGGCAGGGTGCATTATCCTGCTGAAAGAGGCCACAGCCACCAGGGAATACCATTTCCATGAACGGTTGTACATGGACTACAACAATGCTTAGGTAGGTGGTACGTGTCAAAGTAACATCCACATGGATCATGGCAGGACCCAATGTTTCCGAGCAGAACATCGCCCAAAGCATTACACTGCCCCCACCGACTTGCCTTCCTCCGATGCGCTATGGGAAAAAGGCAAGCCGGCGGCTATGCAGCCCCATACGCGACAAACTTTCAATGCACTGTGTATTCTGACACCATTCTATCAGAACCAGCATTAAAGGGGTGGTACAACACATTCTTTCGAAGGCTTGATTGTGTTTGTGGGGTGCACTGTAACGTGTTCATGCTTCGGTTTTAAAAAATTGCATTATTTTTCATATATTTTACCTTTATTCTACACTGCTCTGTCTCTCCTTGTAAAAACGGTCTGATGGTTTCTGGGTTCTATGAAGCCGGTCCCTCAAAAATATGCAGTGGGCTCAGATTGGTTAGCTGGCCCAGTGTGCTGTGATTCGCTATCCGCCTAGTGCACGTTTTTTGGAAACGTCACGCCCCTTACCTTTACTGGTAGTCTGTGCTTTGGTAGTATTAGAAACAATGTTGATTCTAGATTATAGGCAAATATCTGTCGCAAGAACTATTAACCCAAAACGAACACTAAACATTGGCTTTACTATAGCAGCCAAATCAAACACAGAACCATGTTTAGCATGCCTGTAGATAAACAATACATAAAAGCTCTAATCAAAGAATAATTTATACTAATGCCAAGTTCGCTGTTGAGAATTTAAAAAGTTTGTAACGTTAAGTGTTTGTCGGATAACATTAAGTATGAATGATCATTTAACAGACTGCTTTGCAGAGCCAAACAGTGTTGTCATTTGTTTACTTCCTTGCTACAACGTACAATTAACAATACAAACTTTTACAGGAAAACTAAAAATCATACTTACAGGTTGTGGCCCGTAAACAGCTTCTGTTTTTAAAGTTGGAACTCCTCCATCTTCAGGACAAGCCGTTGTGCGAATCCTGCATTGAACTCACAAAGATTGTGGAAGCTTTCCTCCGTAAAATGTGCAGCACAGAGAGCGAGTAATAATAATGAGGGACCGAGTTAAAAGTACATTTTAACCATTGATCCCTAACTCCCCCATCCCTAGGAAGGATGAACAAAGTGGACCTGCAATCCGGATAAAAAAATAACAGCGTTTCGTCGGCATTGCGGCAACAACACTCCAGCCTACTAACTATACCACAACAACTCTTCTCCACAGCAATAAAAAAGGGCCTCACCCCCCTTATTTAATATTCTCGGAGGAAGGGTTTATGTAAATATTGAGTTTGGTGATGTCAGCAACCCTGGAGGAATGTCTGTAGTCCCTACCGAACGTTTGCTGTAGTCCTTAGAAATTGATATCTTTAAAAGCAAATATCTCCCTTTGCTTTAAACTTTGAATGTTGTAACTTTGCAGATGTTGTTTGCTCAAACAGCAACATTAAACACTAGCTAAAGTTAGAAAAGTGAAATTGTGTTTTACCACCCCTTTAACTTCTTGAGGAATTTGAGCTACAGTAGCTCATCTGTTTGATCGGACCACACAGGCAGTCTTCGCTCCCCATGTGCATCAATAAGCCTTGGCTGCCCATGACTCTGTTGCCAGTCACTGATTTAGCTGATCTGGACGTTAAGTTTGGGCTTTTAGGGAGGAAAGAATGCACACCGCTGTGAAGGAAAGATATATCATTATACAAAAAAAAAAAATCACAGTCCTAGTTGCTGTCGTTGCAATGTCTCTGCTCTCTGCAAATTTACATTTTGCAGATGCTTTTATCCAGTGACTTACAAATGAGGAATACAGCAAGTGATTAATCTAGAAGAGGCAGACAAACACGAGAAGTGCTCAAAATACAGTTTCAGACATTGTGGACATATCATGAGCTAGAATAGAGGGGGATTAAAGAAAAGCGAAATGATGATGATGAGGTTAAGTGCTCACGGAAGAAATTAATTTTCAGATGTCGTTTGAATGTTGTCAGGGATTCTGCATTCCGGATGAATGCAGGAAGATCATTCCACCAGCAAGGGACAGTGAATGAAAATATTCTGGTGAGAGATTGTGTGCCTCTCTGTGATGGTGGTACAGGAAGTCATCGCTCATTTACCGATAGTAGGCTTCTGGTAGGGATGTACCAGATTATTGTCATTTTCAGGCACCTGTACAACTGTCAATGACTGTAGTGAAGCAATTTTAGCTGCGCATAGAAAAAATTGTCCTGCAACAACTGGACATACACTCACCTAAAGGATTATTAGGAACACCATACTAATACTGTGTTTGACCCCCTTTCGCCTTCAGAACTGCCTTAACGTGGCATTGATTCAACAAGGTGCTGAAAGCATTCTTTAGAAATGTTGGCCCATATTGATAGGATAGCATCTTGCAGTTGATGGAGATTTGTGGGATGCACATCCAGGGCACGAAGCTCCCGTTCCACCACATCCCAAAGATGCTCTATTGAGTTGAGATCTGGTGACTGTGGGAGCCATTTTAGTACAGTGAACTCATTGTCATGTTCAAGAAACCAATTTGAAATGATTCAAGCTTTGTGACATGGTGCATTTTCCTGCTGAAAGTAGCCATCAGAGAATGGGTACATGGTGGTCATAAAGGGATGGACATGGTCAGAAACAATGCTCAGGTAGGCCGTGGCATTTAAACGATGCCCAATTGGCACTAAGGGGCCTAAAGTGTGCCAAGAAAACATCCCCTACACCATTACACCACCACCACCAGCCTGCACAGTGGTAACAAGGCATGATGGATCCATGTTCTCATTCTGTTTACGCCAAATTCTGCCTCTACCATCTGAATGTCTCAACAGAAATCGAGACTCATCAGACCAGTCAACATTTTTCCAGTCTTCAACTGTCCAATTTTGGTGAGCTTGTGCAATTTGTAGCCTCTTTTTCCTATTTGTAGTGGAGATGAGTGGTACCCGGTGAGGGGCTTCTGCTGTTGTAGCCCATCCGCTTCAAGGTTGTGGCTTCACAAATGCTTTGCTGCATACCTCGGTTGTAACGAGTGGTTATTTCAGTCAAAGTTGCTCTTCTATCAGCTTGAATCAGTCGGCCCATTCTCCTCTGACCTCTAGCATCAACAAGGCATTTTCACTCACAGGACTGCCGCATACTGGATGTTTTTCCCTTTTCACACCATTCTTTGTAAACCCTAGAAATGGTTGTGCCTGAAAATCCTAGTAACTGAGCAGATTGTGAAATACTCAGACCAGCCCGTCTGGCACCAACAACCATGCCACACTCAGAATTGCTTAAATCACCTTTCTTTCCCATTCTGACATTCAGTTTGGAGTTCAGGAGATTGTCTTGACCAGGACCACATCCCTAAAAGCATTGAAGCAGCTGCCATGTGATTGGTTGATTAGATAATTGCATTAATGGGAAATTGAACAGGTGTTCCTAATAATCCTTTAAGTGAGTGTAATTTGAGTATAATATATTATTTCTTGTGTAGCAATTGAGTATAGTTAATAGGTTGATATTCATTGGGGATTGAATGGGTGGATCAAGTAAGGATTTGCAGCAATGGGCTTTGGATTGGGCTTACTGTGCTTGTGTAATTTGTCTCAGCTGATTCATATTGTTTCAGCTTTATGATTGTTTCATAAACTTTCCCATTCTCTTAGCCGAGACATGTGCCATCATGTGTACTCTAATTTTACCCCTGAGCACCAGAGTCCCTGAGCTGGGTAAAGTGCAGAAAGGATGTCATCATTACAAAGAATAACGTGGCACTTATTTCAGTTTACTTTTAAAACAGAGTTAATAAGGCATGGTTTTAGAAACATTATACATGATTCTTTGTAATAAATCTTTTTAATGAAGTTCAGTCCCCTGTTGGTTTTAAATGTCATACGTTGAACTCTGGGACACAAAATCCCACCTTTAATGCAATTAATCTTTGTAATAGAGTCAAAAAGTAATATCTGCTTCCACTGTCTCTAAGAAGTAAACTCAAACTTCCTACACAGCATGAGGTTTAGAACACTTGAACTCCTGCTTCATCAGAATAATACCAATAGTTTAATGGGTCTTTCGTTGTTTTGTGTTGGGCATTTATGCTTTTGCAATTTGCAATCCAATGTGCCTGAAAGTTATTTTATCTCTCAGGTTCTCCATCAATTTAACTGACCTGACTAAACTATGACTTGAAAATGCCTGCAGCGTCAATAATTCTCTCATGAATTCATTTTTGGTTGTTGTGATCATCTTCTCTGAGTGTGCAGCAGATCTTGGACTGAATCCTGTGCTCAAAGAGGTCAGTTTTCATAGATGGACACTGTACAGTAAGTTTGTATATGGTCTTCAATGTACTGGAATATGTTTTTGGCAAATTCTTTGTGGTTTGAGATATTTACTTATTTCTGTAAAACAGTGAAAATAGTAACAATAATAAATAATATATATTTTTTATAATATTAAAATACTATTTTAAATAAAATACAATTATATAATATAATATAATTTAAATAATATTTTCTTAAATCAGAATTTTCTTGTTCCCTTTCAGTCGGTCATGTTAGACGTATGTTTCAGAGACCAATCTACTTCGAGTGTAACTAAACGAGCCAATGAACATTGGCTCATGCAGCGGTTCATGCATTCCATGCTCCTTCCTGCAGCGCGGGTATAAATAAGTGGAAGCACTGCATCTTTGCTTTCTGCTTCGGAGCCGAACGACTGCTGTTCTTCAATTTTGTTGTTTTTCTATGAAGAGTGTTTAAACTACGAATCTGCTCTGGCAAAGGATGGATCTGGTGCGAGTGTTACAGCATGAGCAGCGGTGGTCGCGTCACTAACAGCTGTTTTCACAGCTCAGAGCTGGGTGTCTTCTATGAGTTTGAGTGCTCACAGCAGGCTTGCACTAAAGAACTGCTGTGAGCCGCGGCCATTTCCCCTGTGTGCTTCAGCACTATCAGAGCAGTTTTTTTTTTTCCTTTCTGAAAGAGCTAGACAATGTCACGATGCTCAAGATGTCATTCAAATCGTGTTTCTGAATGTCGTCGATACCTGTCCCCAGTTGACTGTCACGATTGCTCTCTCGTGTCTGGGCGTTTGGCACGCTGAGGCAGCGTTTGTGGATGACTCATGACTTCCCACTGCGAGAACATGACCATCGCGGTGCTTAGGTCAGGGCTCAATTACCTCAAACGGGGTGGAGTCCCTTCGCTTATCCTCCGATCTAGTGGTCCTCCTACTTCGGTAGCCTTGGTGGTGACCTGAGGATAACAGCCCTGGTGCCTTTCTTCCTGGAAGTGCATCAGGAGATTACCAGATCGTAGACAGCAACCTATAGTGGCCGAAGCCAGTCTGGTGATGTCTCCGTCCTTACTAACCTCAATGGCGGCACGGCTAAGGGGTAGGTGGAGATCCCCCCCAGTGGAGCAGTCTGTGGCGATGCAGCTGTGACCCAAGAATGCTACATCTTGGCGTGGTAATCCACGTCTCCCCTCCTGGGTGTGTAAGTTCTCGTCCTCTGAAGGGCAAGGCTTACACAGCCTGTGTAGAAGCCGTGTCCACTTTGCATGCCATGGCGCTCCTGCAGGTCTACCAGGCCAAAGCGCTCAAGGAACTACAGGAACTGCGTACGGTCCACCCCGGAGGAGAATCCAGGATTGGCAATGAGTAATGTTTCAATGCCTTGCCATTCCACTCCTCCTCTCCCTTCGCCAGAGGGCAGCAGTGTCACCTTCTCACCCACACTCTCTCCTTGGTTAGTGTTGCACAGCACACTCAGGCCACACTCCGGGTCCCTGTGTTCCACCTCGCTGCCCCACCCCAGGTACGTCTGTAGTCCCGTTGGTCCTGCTTGTATAGACTCTGGGGGCCTGGCTAGCTCTCCCCAGTCCATCTCTCTGGCTCATCCATACCATCAGACTCGGCTACGCTATTTAGTTCGCCCGGCACCCTCCCAAGTACTGGGGAATCCACTTCACCTCTGTGCAAAGCAGCGATGCACAGAGAACATGGCGTTTGCATCCTCAATGATCTCGATGACTGGCTCATACTGGCTTACTCTCGGGATCAGTTGTGTGAATGCAGGGGCATGGTGCTCAGTCACCTCAGCCTGTTGGGATTTCGGGTCAACTGGGAGAAGAGCAAACTCTCTTATTTCTCTTAAAGGATCTCTTATCTCAGTATGGAGTTGGATTCGGTCAACCAGACTGTGCGCCTCACAGAGGAACACGTCCAGTCAGTGTTGAGCTGCTTGAATTCATTCAATGGCAGGACAGCGTTCTCACTGAAATTGTTTAAGAGGCTCCTGGGGCATATGGCATCTGCAGCCACGGTAATGCAGCTCAGATTGCTTCATATGAGGCCGCTTCAACACTGGCTTCACGGCCGAGTCCCGAGATGGGTTCCTATTACTCCATACTGTCACCAAACCTTCAGCCCGTGGTCGGACCCTTTGTTTCTTCGGGCAGGAGTTCTACCCCATGTGTATTTTTCCACAGTACAGCTACCCTACTCAGCTTGGCTAGTCCATATGTGTAACTGCCACCTCTCCTTCCTTGGCAGTCCAGGGAGTCAAATGGCAGTCCAGGGAGCTCAAGCAGAGCACTGGAAGGGCCAGCATCTGTAGCATGTTGGTAGATCCCCAATTTGTTGGTCAGTTCTGACGTATGTCAAACTTTTTTCTTCTTTTAATCCTCACCAAAAAATTGTTAGACTTATACTTAACTTAAAGGCCCACTTTAATCTGTTTTAATGTGACAGGTGAGCAACTGTTTGGATACATTCTTCGACAGAAAACGAATCATTGTTATATAGCTCAACACAGTCTTAGTGTTTAAATTTCGTTTTCTTGATTTACCACAGGTACCATGTTTTACCATGACTAATATCATTCTAGTTTACTGCGGTGTATAACAAATGTCTCATAGTAGCTGCCAAGTGAACGAACAGAGTAGCAATATAACATAACTTTCAACACACTCAAATGTATCTAATATGATAAAACAGTGCTGCGTTACCCCACATACGTATGACCAGAAGAAGCAGAAGCGGACATCTGCAGCATAATAAAAGCTTCACTGCTCTCGAGCCGTGTGTCACGCTTCTCTCATAAGCAATCGTTCCAGTGGTCTCGTTCCGCTCCAACGGCTTTCAGCCTCACCCTGCTTCATACTACAGTAGCATTCATACATCTTTAATACATTAGCTCATTCATGAATATGATTTCTGCCCGAGTCCTGTCAGATTCTTTTCCACTGGCTGTAGAGGTGAAGACAACAACCCCCATGATTCTGCAAAATCAAGGCGTCATCAAGCTACGACTTTTTGTATAATCAACCTCTAGTGGCAAAAAATTACATATTGTGCCTTTAATTCAAGCTATTCTCTAGATATAAAACAAGTCTTATGTCTTTGCCTTTCAAGTAAAATTATTCAGGATATATATTTTAACTGGAAAACTGGAGATTTTTTTTGTCCTCAGTGTTGGATAAAAGTTTCTATCACATTGGTAAGGTGCTTTAACTTTGCATTTTATCCACCTTCAAGATTTGTTGTGTTATGGTTGACAAAAGTAGTGTATTTCTATGAACTCTTCTTTGAAGCTACTTTTCCACAGAAAGTCTCTTTCTTGTACAGTCTCATAAAGTGGCTCACCATTATTAACAAAGACCTTCTGCATGTAAAGCTAAGGTCAGTTAATTATTTGACCGTTAAATCTTTGAAGCTGCTCAGAAGCCACCAGGAAGCTGAGGTTCAATCTCTCTCTCTCTTCCCTCCATGGTTCTGCCCAGAATTCAAATCCCCTCGGATAATGAGAGCATTAAAACATGGAGTGTGAGGAGGTCTCGTCTTGAAGTGCTGCTCACATATACTCATGAGCCAATTTATTTTCAGGTAATTAAGTCACGGGCTGGAACAAGCTGGGGGCGGTCCTGCAGACACGGCGAGAGAGAGAAAACGCTGAACCGTAGCCGGGCCTCTCTGACCCTGGACCGATGTTTTTGTCTTTTGGACAAATTAAACGCTCATTATGAGGGAGATGCCAGGCAAAGACGCCCCGCGTGGCCTCTGCTCAGACGCAATAAATAGCTCCGGCCTTCATCGCATCCATCATATCGATTATTCTTTAATGATATGCACAAGAAAGTAATTTCCACATCACCGTATTGTCAGTGTAACTAATCAGATTTCGCCGAGATGACTAATTCTACGGCTCAAAGAAAACAGGGCTGGTAAGAAGCTGCAAATCGGAGCTGATTTCTAGCACATACTGTGATCTTTATCAGATCTGAGCATCAAATTGCCACTGGTACCTTAATCGAATGTATAATGCACTTAAAAGTGTGAACATACATAGTTTACATGGGAGGCCTAGGCTAGATCTCACACTTTCTACCCCAGTTTTCAGGTTAGGTTTATTTTAAGCCAGTTTCTGTATAGACACACAGCTTAAAGTATGCGTCACAATGAAACCTGCACTATTATAGGCTTTTAAAACTGTTTTGTGGGAAAGGAAACCATTCCTGAATAGTTAAAAAGGCAAAATGAACACCCAAGAGATATCAAATATTGGTAGACAAATATGGGTATTAATAAATTGTATAAATGTATAGAATTTGAAACGCATGTGAACTTGCCCCAACCTGACATTTATGAAAAGGACCCTTGTGCTGAGAACACAGTTCAACCTTTCATTTAAAATCTGCCTTCATTATAATTTTGACCCTTGTCTTTAGGTATGCTAGTTTGGTTACTGAGATACAGCCCTTCCCTGTATGACTAGCCCTGGTTTTCTCCATATCGGGCCCTTATTAATCTGAAAGGACAATTATTCTATGCTTTTAATATTAGTGCGTATTGACACGCTGCAGACTCTTGAGGGTAAAACCTGTGCAGTGTGTGCAGAATTTATTATTCATCAGTGTCAGACTGACAATGGTCGGAATTTTCCGCCTCAGACAAAGAAACATCCCCATGGTGGCTAATTAAATCTACAACCAACATTTACTCGTTAAATTCCTGCTGGAAACAGCGTGACAGTTCAGCTAGGAGGACTGCTCATTTGGATGTTTGTGTAAACATGCACAAATTGAGCATTTTTCTCTTACCTTAATTTCGAACCATGCATTTTATAGCATCATGTTGTGACGGTGAAATGTAGTATATTGACAAGGAGTACAAAGTAGCAGTGCTGATAATCATCATTATGCCTTTGTATAAGGTAATTCAAAGCTTTTCCATATAGATCATGGAAACTATAAGTAAGCCGTTCGTAGGTTGGTTCCCATTATAGCAACATTGGCGTGATGGTATGGGCTTGAGGAGTGTAGATGAGGGGAATGTGTGGGAAAATCTGTTTGAAAACATGTAGTACACTGTCAAATCGAATTAGTTAGACTTTCTTAAAAAAAGCATGCAAACTGAGGCCTTAAAAACAAACAAACAAGTGAAATAGGAATAGTATGTTGTGCTAACAAATGCTTAGTCAGTATAGTTCACTTACACAAGGGTTCTAGTAACTAAAAATAAAATAAACTTTTATATATAAATATAACAACATTTTTATAAATATATTTATGCATGTGTATTTATATATACATCATAATTATACACAGTACACACACACATATACTATGTAAACAAACTAATATTTTGGATGCGATTAATCGCAATTAATCGATTTGACCGTGCTATATTTTAGAATATTATACAGTGTATTCATGCTACACTGCCATTCAAAAGTTTGGGATAAGTAAGATTTAAAAAAGAAAGGAATTAAAAAAATATATGTATACTTTTATTTTGCAAAGTCACATTGAATTGATCAAAAAGATATTTATGAAAATAATAAATATTACAAAAAGTATATTTTTATAATAAATGCTATTCATCAAAGTAATAAGAAATAAAATATAAATAAGCACTAAATCGTTTTCTTTAGCACTAAATCGGCATATTAGAATGATTTCTGAAGGTTCATGTGACACTGAAGACTGGCGTAATGATGTTGAAAATGCAGGTCTGCATCACAGAAATGAATTATATTTTAAAATGTATTACAACAGAAAAGTTGTAATACATTTTACAATACATTTACATTTCACAGTATTGCTGTTTTTACTGTTTTTTTTTTTTTTTTTTATTTTTTACTGTATATATACAAATATATACTATTTTTAAGGGCTTCTGATAAATTACACTATATAACCTAATGTTGTAAAATCAACATTTGATTATAGAAACATGATGATCCAAAGGCACGTTTTTTTAATATAAAGGAAGGATTTATTTCATTTAAGCTTTCCACAAGCAGATATTAAAATACCTAAATAAATAGCATCAAAAGGGAAAATGCTGTTTAAGGTCATATAGGTTAGTCTATTTGATGTGGATATTTTATTTTTATTTATTTATTTATTTATTTTTTGCTGTGCATCGGTACTTAACCAAAACTTAGCACTACCCAGATGGCTCATCATTAACTTAATTAGGTTTTTCAGTCTTTAAGCACTTATTGACAAATGGCATTGTGGGTGCTAACCCTATACACACCTCTAATCAATAGTCTCCAATAAATCAATTCCTAAACAAGTCCTTTTGAGAGATTTAAAGCTGCAGTCTGTAAATTTTTTTTTTTTTTTTTGGTTAAAAATGAGAGTACAAAACCTGTCATTGTTCAAAACGATCTCCTTACCTAAGCTTGTAATAACTTGTTATAATTTGAGTGCTAACTTTGAGTGCTAACTTTCCACGGGGAATTCGAGCATGGCGCCGTTAGTCTTTGCGTCATTATGTCACATCTGTATACATAAAGTCCAGCTAGCAGTAGTATCGCATGTGAGGATGCTGCAGGTGGCGGATCATTTATAGCCTTTTCACACAGCAGCTGGAATTATTAAACGTATAATTCTGATGGTGGAGGGTAATTCAGAAAGTTCCAAATGATAATTATCAGTGACAACTGGAGATTCACCCGTAGTCAAAAGTAAAAAATATTCAGGTAACGCTAATAAACAATAAATGCACAGTCATGCAATGCTGCTGATGTTAACAATTTGAGAACAAAGTATAATAATAATGTATGTGATATGAGTTAAGCGATCGTTAGATGTAATCACCGTTGATAGCACGATTTATTGTAATGCTTTTTTTTTTTTCTGAGTTGGTCAGAACAAAAGTGGCAAACATGTTACTTGTTCAGATGACATTTTGCTGTGAAAATTCTTATTTTGGTAATTTTTCCAAGATGTAGAATCTGTGATTCCGAAGCACAGTATCCACACCGATGCACAACCCACATAAAAATGACAATTCCTCAAATACCTGCAATTGCAGGTTTCAAACAGAGATGGCAATAAAGAGGCAAAACTTACAGACTGCAGTTTTAAATAAATGTAAAAACCTAACTTTCTCAGTTTTCACACAGTTATAAATGTTTTGTGCACTTTTTTTGTAAAGAAAGGCCTAACTGAGCCTCAATATTAAATTGATTTTCACTATTAAAGCAGTGTTCATCAGCGTGGCCTCATTATAATTTCACACAGTGCCATTTATGAAATGTCACTCAAAAAGCGTTCCCACAATAAAATCAATGGCTGTCTTCCAGCCTCTGAATGTTTCATTACTGTAAATACAGCAGGAGATATATGGATTGAGGGGCCAGCGGCAGGGGCCCGTGTGCTTCAGAGAGAGGAAGCAATGCAATAAAAGCACATTGATCTCCTGAACTCAGTGATATACAGCCACTGGTGTGAGGAGTGGGGAGCCGGCGCTGATCTTTGGACTTGTGTTCCCGGGGGCCGCGAAACAACCTTTGAGCACGGCCTAGTCCTCGTATCGATGGGCGGTAGATATGATCACCTCGCTGCTGGGAGTTGTCATTTTTCAATAAAAGCTCAGAGTGCTGCTTTTCCGGCAACAGGCATTAATGAGAGAATCTTGTGCAAGTTGTTATTGATGGCAAGGGAATCTCTTTAGAAGATCACGGAAGGCAGGCTTAATCTGAACTCCTCAGAGGGAGATGATTGATAGATTTATCAACAGCCATTGGTCAAGCAGTTATAATGCCATAGGTCAGAGAGCATGGTGTATTTTTAATGCATGCTGTGTTTTGCTGAAGGCTGTTTTACAGCAGGTTTTATATTGCTTTCAATCCACGTCTGTTGTTAGAATGTATGAGAGAGACGTGTGAACGGCCTCCAGTGAAGGTGACCAGTAGATGTCACTGTTGTCAAAACTCTAGATGTCTTCTTAGATATTAGATAGATAGATAGATAGATAGATAGATAGATAGATAGATAGATAGATAGATAGATAGATAGATAGATAGATAGATAGATAGATAGATAGATAGATAGATAGATAGATAGATAGATAGATAGATAGATAGATAGATAGATAGATAGATAATAATATATGATAAAGAAGACAGACAGATAGACTGAAATCCTTCTGGTTACTGAGCATTTGTGAATTTTCAGGTTCAAAATATTAAAAGACCTCTTAAATGTAATCTGCTATTCAAATATTTCCACATAGCCTTTGATCTCATTTATGAGTCATGTTTTAGACACCTTATGTTCTCTTATCACAACCCTTACAGGCTTCAGGCCATTTGATTACAGTCAATCATCAACTTTTTATAAACACATAGAGCAATTAAAGAACATTCATGAGAAATTTGTACATTTTTGTGATGTTTTAGATTGATATTTTCAGAAGTGGAGCTCATTTAAGACCCTTGTATAAATGTGAACTTTTCAAAAAGCCTTGTACAATTAAATAATTACGATTGATAACATGGTACATAAAAAGGTTGCAAATTATAAAAGCAATAACAAACAAGCACTTTGGTTTATTTTTCTCTATTTGCAGCTTTTGAAATTTGTAATTAATGGCTGAAGAAAAGTGGCTGTTTACTTGTAGAGTAGTATGCTTACTATTTCTGCAAAATATACATAATGTTGCACAGTGTGCACATTTTCTACATGCATATAATACTTGCATGACATGCTACATTCCACAAAGAATACAAAAGAACATGCTGCCACTCTTTCTTGACTCGATTGATTTGATAAAATCAGGACATTTGAACAAAGCTAGGAACATATTACTATTTGAAATACTTATTCTGTTTAATGTATTCATTCATTTACTATTACTATTTTTAAATATTAGCAGTATACACTATATACTGTGATGTGTTCAGCCAGCAGTAAGCTGGTATTCCATTCTGGATAGTTTTTCCTGCTCAAGTTTTTCTTTAGCATTTCTTGTTCAGTGTTTTTATGCTTCCCTTCATGTGTTATCGGAAATTTAATTCTTCCCACTTCTAAAGTCGTGATTACAAGCTCATCGCATTCGTATTTGAGAGGCTTGAGGTTTTGAGGGTGAGAGGGTGTTCATGTCCAATTTTTTAACTAGGAAACTAGTATTTACGATAATTCTGATAGCCCATGAAGACAACTTGCACCCGGTTGCATTTGGGAAAAAATAAAAATAAATATACAGCTTCGTAACTGCCATGAGCACAAGCAGTTATCAGCTCTAATCCTGTGTTCCACCTGAAATAAAAAAAGGTCTCGACCAAAGCCTGCGCTTTAATGTGCTTGCCAGGACGTTTGTAAGAAATAGAAAGTATTGTACAAACATGGATCAAGGAAACATATTTCATGTCATAATCAGAAATTATATGGTGTCTCTTTCCTTGCTCTAATCAATGGTAACCTCTCTTTGTGTTATCCAGGGTTTTTCTGGCAAGCCCCCTCCCCCGCCCCTCCCGTTTCCCCAGAGATTATTTATTGTAATTTCAGAATGCTTTAATGATCATTTGTGCATTGCCATTCCGACAGTTTCATTCTCTCATCATTTATGTCTTCATATATTGGAAAAATATAAAATTGTTGATTCAGGGTTTTAAAAGTATAGTCCACCCATTTACTCATCCTCATGTCATTCCAAGACCATATGCCTTGCTTTTTCTTTGGAATTCAAATTGAGAAGTTTTGAAGAATGTTCCAGCTGCTGTTACATATGATTAAAGTGAATGAGGGGTTGTCAAGCTTGTAAAAGTTGTCCTTGTGGCATTATTATTGAATCTTTATAATTTTTATTACTGTTATTAAAGATATTATTAAAGATAGCTAGATTTGAAAGAACAATATCCCACCCTCTCTTTAGAGCGTCTCCTTCAAAACACATAAACGCAACGCACACAGTTTTGCAAAGCGTCACGAGACGAGAGATGGTGTTAAATGACCTCATGTCTCAAAGCACCTAACATTACAATAATGAATGAACTTAGAGCTCTAGTTGTACCACCTGACTGTTGCAGATTCTTTTCAGGGTTGATCGTGTTGACATAGAAACGCAGAATAGTTTCTCAGTGTCACTACATTAGTTCTTGTTTATTTCAAATGTTCCCTTTCTCTTATCAAAAAGGTTTATGTTTTGTTGTATTGTTTGCTTTGTCTCCCACATTCTGTCCTGTCTAATTAAAAGATAATTAAATTAAAATTGACATGAATTTGACAGCCTAACGTAGGATAAACTTTCATTCCATCGCTGAGCAGTTTCTAAATTTGTAGCTTTGTATTATTGCCAAGCTAGTAGATTTCATCCTGTTTGCATCTTGTTACGTTTTTTTTTTTTTTTTTTTTTGGATTATGTAGATAATCCAGTTATAATAAATAAAGTTTAGTGTCTACATTTTTATGTATTTTTAATGACTACTGTGGGTGAATCTTTCAAATTTTATTGTATTAGTTGTACAGTTTGTACAACTAAAACATTTTCAATCCCAACCTTCTTCTGTTAGTTGTGGTGTCCCCCAAGGTTCTGTCCTAGGCCCCCTATTGTTCCTAATTTATCTCCTCCCACATGGTAATATTTTTTTCCAAATATGGTATTAAATTTCACTGTTATGCTGATGATACACAGCTTTATGTATCAACAAACCCTGATTCCATTCTTCCACCTGCCTCTCTTACCAACTGCCTTCATGAAATAAAAGTCTGGTTTTCTACCTTAATGGCAGTAAGACTGAAGTACTCCTCATTGGCACTGCAGTCCTGTAGTTTTTCTTTGTCCATTGATGGTTCCACCGTTTTTCCTTCCCGTCAGGTTAGGAACTTGGGGGGTCATCCTTGACGGCACCCTTTCATTTGAAGCCCACATTAATAACATAACCAGATCTTGTTATTTTCATCTCCGTAATATTGCTCGCCTCCGTCCATTTCTCACTCTGTGTAGTTCTGCTATTCTTGTTCATTCGCTTGTCACCTCTCGCATTGACTACTGTAATTCTTTTTTATTTGGTTTACCACACAAATATCTAAATAAACTCCAACTTATTCAGAATTCTGCTGCTTGTATCATAACTCGGACTCCATCCGTTCAACATATTCACCATCACTTCTGTAGCTTCATTGGCTTCCTATCAAATTCCAGACTGAATTTAAAACTCTCCTTCTCACTTACAAATCTCTTCATAACCTTGCTCCACCTTACCTCTCAGATCTCTTACAGCCCTACACCCCTTCTCGCACTCTCCGCTCCTCTTCATTGGGTGTCCTCCATACACCCTCTGTTCGTCTTACCACCATGGGCCATAGGGCTTTTAGCCGGGCTTCTCCTAGCGTTTGGAACTCTCTCCTAGTCGACATCCGTAATTCAGACTCGTTATCTCAATTTAAAATCAGACTTAAAACCCATTTATTCAGACTAGCTTTCCCTTCCTGATCACTGCGTGCACTCAAATCTAGCACTTTTGTTTTTGTGCTTTCCTCTGTAGTCATGTTTGTAAATGTTGTTTTTCTTTTCTATTGGTATTGCTTTTTACTGTTATTTACTTATTTTATTTTTCATTGTTGCCACTTTTTGATGTATGGTGACCTTGAGTAATCTGAAAGGTGCCTTAAATAAAATTATAAATTATTATTATTATTAATAACAAAAACTAGTTTGGTGCTGTTATTTAATAGTCTTACTTTGTGCTGTTTATTCATCAGTGTTAGTGATATTCTTGCAATTTATGCGCATGTTAAGTAAAGAGGGATTTTTGAGAAATAAATTAACTTCATTCATATTTCTAAAAACAAGTCTGGTATACCCTAGAAATAATTCTTTAACTTACAATATTATCATATTCACTTTTAAAAGTAACAGAGTTCAAAAGTTGTAACAGGAAGGACCCTTAAATTTAAACATCCATCCTCTACAAAGCTAGCTAAATTAGCAAAACTTATGTTTTAGATAAATTGGTAATTTGGTGCTCGGCTCCATAACAAGACATTCTAGACAGGCTGGTTTATTTTAAAACTATTAGTAATCAAATTACTGTCATCAACCTAAGAACGTTTTCAACCGTGAACGCCAGTTTTGACAAAAAGGCCTTCCTAATTTTGCATATTCTGTTTTTTGATCTTCAGTATGCAGTGAAAGGGTGCGGGGGTTTACCTATTCGTGCTACTGAACGACGGTGTGCGCTTGCTGAGAATTGAGTGTGATTGCACCATCCCTCATGTAAACAACCAACTCTGAAAGACCTTCCTGTGATTGACACCACTGGAAATGCCAAGCAGAGGTGTCTTTTGTCTGCCTTCCCATTGCTTTCAGCAAACACCAGCACTCCGGGCTGGAAAAGATCTCCACACATAAGGATAACAGCAGCTGTCTCTGACAGGCAGGTATTTCTTGCTACTCGAGTCAACCATTTGATAACAGGTTGTAGATTATTTCGAAAACATGTTGACTGTATTCTGTTCTCTTTCTATTTGGGTGGTTGATTCAGGGTTTTAGAGGTATAGTCCACCCATTTACTCATCCTCATGTCATTCCAAGACCATATGCCTTGCTTTTTTCTTTGAAATTCAAATTGAAAAGTTTTGAAGACTGTTCCAGCTGCTCTGTTACATATGATTAAAGTGAATGAGGGGTTGTCAAGCTCCAAAAAAGATAGTAAAAGTTGTCCTTATGGCATTATTATTGAATCTTTATAATTTGTATTACTATCATTAAAGATAGCTAGATTTGAAAGCATAAGATCCCACCCTCTCTTCAGAGCGTCTCCAAAGCCACACCTCCTTCAAAACACATAAACGCAACGCACACAGTTTTGCGTCTGCAAAGCGTCACATGAGACGAGAGATGGTGTTAAATGACCTCATGTCTCAAAGCACCTAACATTACAATAATAATGAATGAACTTAGAGCTCTAGTTGTACCACCTGACTGTTGCAGATTCTTTTCAGGGTTGATAGTGTTGACATAGAAACGCAGAAATCCGAGTCTGAGGATGTGACCAGCTCCGGTTAGAACGCCGTAATTACGGTTACGACATGGCATGGCGTAAATGCAGCATAAACAACATGGCATGGCGTAAATGCAGCATAACAGCCGTCTTCTGTTTCGGTGCTCGGTAACTGACATCTGTCTAACTCTGCGCGGCATGAAGTGCGCTGATGACGTGTGATGTCTGCGTGAGCAGGCTGCGCGGAGGTGTGGAAATACAAATGACAGGCAGGTAGGACATCCTATTATTGCTTTCGGACCTAATGCAATGATTGGACAGACATTTTTTGGTACTGTGACTTCCACAGAAGATACACCTATATTGCCAAAAGTTTTGGGATGTCTGCCTTTACATGCACATGAACTTTAATGACATTCCATTCTTAATCCGTAGGGATTAATATGGAGTTCGCCCACCCTTTGCAGCTATAACGAGAAGGACCCCGGGGCGGGGCTACACTTGGGGCAGGGCTGCACATGTTGCCCCACCCCATACCTACTCTAATTGGTTCCATCGTCTTTTATAGGCATACATGATAGAAAATGTGGTTATATTTGTAGTTGGTGTTTGAAGGTGTGTCATTTAAAAAAAATGGAAAAGCTGTGCAGTTTTACAGAAGTAAAAAAAAACAAAAAAATATTAGCCTGTAACTCGCAATGTCCCTGAAATTGTTTTGCTAAATTAAGATGGTCTTTATAGGCTAATGCACAGACCCCACAACATTTAAAAAAAAAAAAAAATGCTTGATTATCCACAGCAGGAGGGTCAGGTCTTCAGGTAGAGGAATGAATTATGAATTAAATGATTAACAACATTTTGATTATTTCATATCACCATACTATGAGAAAGGAAATTAAAAGGATGTATCAATATCTTTATCAGTAACATGACAAGACACACTTATATTTACAGAAGGTGTTATTGGTCATGCAGTTGTATGATAACTAAATAGGATGTGTCTGCCGTGTTATTTTTATGTACTATTTATGTGTGTGTGTGTGTCTTTCATTTTCTTCACTACATTGCAAACATAATATAAGACTTTTTGTTCCTCGTTATTTTAAAGTGATGAAATCAAGAACTTTTTATTTGTACCTTTTTTATTTGAGTCTGTCTCTTTCACTCGCATCTGACTGACAGATAAACAGCACAATTTGATTTCAGTGCTGTTGATAATGTTGTGGTTATTTCAGCCAACAGTTTCGTAAATTCAGCTTAGCAGCATTTAGTTACATGTTTATTTATCATTCAGTGGAACTGTGCACAGGCATTTTAGACAGTTACATTATGTTTTTGCTAAGTCCATGCAATAAAAGCACGTCCTTGAATGAGTGATGTTTGACTTCTGTTTCCATTTAAGGTGCGGCCAAAATTAGATTGATTCAAGATTCAAGAGTTTTATTTGTCACATACACAGTTATATACAGAATATACAACCGGCAGTGAAATGTAAACA
Source organism: Paracanthobrama guichenoti (assembly GCA_018749465.1). Lineage (NCBI taxonomy): Eukaryota > Metazoa > Chordata > Actinopteri > Cypriniformes > Gobionidae > Paracanthobrama > Paracanthobrama guichenoti. Next base: position 21,978,677 of record CM031966.1, on the reverse strand, counting down.
GGTCCGTTCCATGGACAGTGCAAATTCACAGTTAAAAACACAAGGAGGAAATTATATAGAAATAGGATAAAAAATATACTATATATATATATATATATATATATATATATATATATATCTATATCTATATCTGTAGAATTATAAATAATCAAGTCAAGAGAAAAAAAAAGGTAAAAATAAGGATAAAGTGGAATAAAATAATTGAAGTAGACTGTGCAGTGAGTAAACTGTAGATTATAAATATGTGGTTAACAAATGTATAAAGAGTATAATGTGCAAACAGGTTTATAACAGGTTGTTACACAATAACAACGAGAACAGAAAGTGCAGTGCAATGACAGTGTATCGATGTTTATCCTGAAGTGAAGTCACGTGGCGTTAAGTTCAGGAGTCTGATGGCCTGGGGAAGAAGCTCCTCCTGAGTCTCTCAGTTTTGGCCATCAGGCTTGAAGCGCTTACCAGATGGTAGCAGCGTGAAATGAGGGTTTGCAGGGTGATTAGAGTCCTTGATGATCTTGGTAGCTCTACCTTTGCAGCGTTTGGTGTAGACGTCCTGCAGAGACGGGAGAGCTGACCCTGAGATACGCTCGGATAAGCGCACGACTCTTTGCAGGGCTTTGCGATCATGACTGGTGCTGTTCCCATACCACGCTGTGATGCACTGAGTTAATACACTTTCTATCGCCCCTAAATAGAAAGTTTTCAGGATAGCTGGTGAAACCCTGAATTTCCTCAGCTGGCGCAGGTGGTACAGTCTTTGCCTGGCTTTTTTCACCTGTGTCTGAATGTGAGCAGTCCAGGTCAGGTCCTCGGAGATGTTTACTCCCAGGTACTTGAAGCTGCTCACTCTCTCTACTGGTGACCCACTGATCATGAGGGGGGAGTATGTCCGTTGCTGTCTCTTCCTGAAGTCCACAATCATTTCTTTGGTCTTGCCAACATTCAGAGAGAGTCAGTTGTCCTGGCACCATGATGTTAGATGCTCCACCTCGTCCAAGTATGCCGTCTCATTGTTGTTGGAAATGAGGCCCAGGACAACAGTATCATCAGCAAATTTGATGATAGAGGTGGAGCTGTGTGTGGACAAACAGTCATGCGTGTAGAGAGAGTAGAGCAGGGGGCTCAGGACACAGCCCTGTGGAGCTCCCACACTCAGGGTGATGGAGGAGGAGGTGGACTGGCCTATTCTCACCACCTGAGGCCTGCCAGTGAGGAAGTCCTCAATCCAGTGGCAGAGAGAAGGATTCAGGCCGAGATCCAGGAGTTTGGAGGTTAGCTTGGTGGGAACTATGGTGTTAAAGGCTGAGCTATAGTCAATAAATAGCAGCCTTACTTAGTTCCCACTTTTGCTGTCGATGTGAGTGAGGGAGGAGTGGAGGACATGATAGATGGCATCTTCAGTCGATCTATTGGGACGATAGGCAAACTGAAGAGGGTCCAAAGTGCCAGGAATGAAGGCGCAAATGGTGTTTTCAATGAGTCTCTCAAAGACCTTCATGACTATAGACGTGAGAGCCACTGGACGATAGTCATTTAGGCAAGAGGGTTTACTGTTCTTAGGGACAGGGATGATGGTGGATTTTTTGAAGGAGGTGGGGACCACAGATGTAGCGAGGGACTCATTAAAGATAGATGTAAACAACCCGGCGAGCTGATCAGCACAGGACCGCAGAACACGACCTGAAATACCATCCGCCCGGCAGCTTTCCTGACGTCCACACGCTTGAGTGCTCTCCGAACTTCATCCTCTGAGACAGAGATCACGTGGTTGTTGCTGCTCTGAGTAATTTCCTCTAACGCGCCACTTGGCGGAGTCGCGTGCACGCGGTTACAGTCAAAGCGGCGTAGAAAGAGTTTAACTCGTTCACGAGCAACGGGTCAGCGTTCACCTCTGCAGAGGATTTAGATCCAAAAGAGCAGATGGACCTCAGACCTTGCCACATGCGCCGCGAATCGTTGAGTTGGAAATGAGACTCCACTCGGTCTTTATATCGGAGCTTTGCGGCTTTAACTGCACGCCGCAGAGCATAACAGGACGTTCTGTATTCAGTCATATTCCCTGAATGGAGACCGGCGCTGTAAGCAGCAGTGCGTGCGTTCACTGCCGTGCGGATTGAATTGTCCACCCACGGTTTCTGATTTGAGAAGGACGTTATTGTTATTGTTTGCATGGCTTGCTCTGTAAGCGTGTCGATGAAGCAAAGCGCCACATCTGTGAACTCACTGACGTCGGCTGAACTCGCTCGGAACATGTCCCAGTCAACGTCATCAAGAGCTGCCTGAAGCGCGGTCTCTGAGTGGGGCGACCAACGCTTAACTTCCCGCCTCACCGGGGGTTCCTGGAGGAGCTTTTGTTTGTATTCGGGAGTGAGGAAAATGGCGGCATGATCCGATTTGCCAAACGCTGGAAGTGACCGCGCTTTATAGGCGTTCTTAAACGGGGTGTAGCAATGATCCAGTGTGTTTGCTCCTCGTGTGGGGCAGGAGACGTGCTGATGAAAGTTTGGCAGGACTTGAATGAAAATTAATGAATGGCAAAAATGAATGCCGCGTCGGGATGTTGGTTTATGATGCCGCTGGCAACATCATGAAGGCCAGATAAAGGCAGAGCTGTGTCTGCCTGCGGTGGGATGTAAACGGCGGACGCGACAACCGCAGAAAACTCCCTCGGCAGATAGAATGGGTGGCAGATGATTGTTAAATGTTCCAGATGAGGCGAGCAGGACCGCGAGAGAATGGTGATGTTCCTGGGATCGCACCATTTCTTGTTGATCATGAAGCATACTCCACCGCCTTTGGATTTACCGGCCTCGGCTGTTCTGTCCATCCGAAAAACAGAGAAGTTCTCCGACGGCGTCACAGCTGTGTCCGGGACCGCGGGCGTGAGCCATGTTTCGGACAAACAGTAGATATTACAGTCTCTCATGTCCCGTTGAAAACTTATCCTGGCTCTAAGATCGTCCATCTTATTATCCAAGGATTGAACATTTGCTAGAAGAATGCTCGGGAGAGGAGGTCTGAATGCCCTTTTCCTCAGTCTGTTACGGATACCAGCGCGTTTCCCACGGTGTTTCTTGATTCTTCGCCTTTGGAATTTGGATTTGGAAAAAGATTGGTAGGATCCCCGATCTGCAGGCTGCAGCCAGTTGTATTTGGCTATAACAGCTTTAACTCCTCTGGGAAGGCTTTCCACAAGGTTTAGGAGTGTGTTTATGGGAATTTTTGACCATTCTTCTAGAAGCGCATTTGTGAGGTCAGGCACTGATGTTGGATGAGAAGGCCTGGCTCGCAGTTTCCGCTCTAATTCATCCTAAAGGTGTTCTATTGGGTTGAGGTCAAGACTCTGTGCAGGCCAGACAAGTTCCTCCACACCAAACTCGCTCATCCATGTCTTTATGGACCTTGCTTTGTGCACTGGAGCGCAGTCATGTTGGAACAGGAAGGGGTCATCCCCAAACTGTTCCCACAATATTGGGAGCATGAAATTGTCCAAAATGTCTTGGTATGCTGAAGCATTAAGAGTTCCTTTCACTGGAACTAATGGGCCACGCCCAACCCCTGAAAAACAACCCCACACCATGATCCCCCCTCCACCAAACTTTACACTTGGCACAGTGCAGTCAGGCAAGTACTGTTCTCCTGGTAACCGCCAAACCCAGACTCGTCCATCGGATTGCCAGACAGAGAAGCGTGATTCATCACTCCAGAGAACACGTCTCCACTGCTCTAGAGTCCTATCAAGATGTGAAGAGAGTTTCAACCAGTATAACAAAAAGTGTTTATAAAACAAATTGCCTATCCTACCTTTAATAAAATGGGAAAGTTCCCATTCACAGCCAATGTATAGAAAAAATAGTTTTTTTATTTTTTTATTATTCTTTAATGTCCCACAGAAAAAGAATGTCAAACATGGAATGGAATGTGATAGTGTGTAAATAATACATTTTATAATGTTTATTTTTTTGGGTGAATTTCTTTAAAATTTTGACTATTGCATTCTGGTTTGCATATGTTAGATAATATAAATAATAAAAGATAAATATAATTATTTTTGGTCACACTTTAGTTTAGGGTCCTATTCTCACTATTAACTACGACTTTTGCATCAATAAACTCCTAATTAATAGTTAGTAAGGTAGTTTTTGTAACATTTAAGTTTAGGTATTGGATAGGATTAAGGGATATAGAATATGGTCATGCAGAATAAGGCATTAATGTGTGCTTTATAAGTACTAATAAACAGCCAATGTCCTAGTAATATGCATGCTAATAAGCAACTAGTTAATAGTGAGAATAGGACCCTAAACTAAAGTGTTACCTTTGTTTTGTTTTTTTTTGTTTTTTTAATAATACACTGTTTCATAAACCAAAGACCACTTTTGTTGACTTCACTTAACTAAATCCATTAGAGGCCCATTTAATCTAATTAAGTTGCATTTACCATAGACATTTTTCGTTTTCATTGTCAGCAATAACCCAGTGATATGGTAATATTCAAAGCACAAACAAGTAAAACTGCAGGTCATATGCAAATTAGAAGGACTAAGGGCCTCGGATAGTCACAGCAGAACTGAAGGAACAGGACTGCAATGAGTATAATTGGGCCCGTTGGACTTGCTTCTGGGCACTGTTTTCCAACCTAGCTCGCAAATGGCCGGAGGCGAGTGCTTACCTGTGCATAATTTGAAAGGCATTACGAGCAAAGGATTGGACTCTATAGGTTTATGTCTCCATGCGTTACCTGTGGTCGATACTTTCGCATGCACACGGCATAGCTGCTTTCTCCATATGTGCTTGTGCATAATGGAAAGACGTCTTTACAGCAATCACAGTGATTAAGACATTACAGTGTGAAAGCAGCAACAGAATACCTTATTACCGCTAAAAGAGTTGTGTGTGCTGATGAATGTGGAATGACTGGATGTATAATCAGAGTGTTCCATGTCCCGGACAGGATGTCAGATTGTCTGAACTGTCCTCTCATGTCATAACGTGTCCATCAAAAACCTTTCTTTCATTATCAATGTTGAAAACAGTTGCTTGTTTATTTATAGTTGCCTGATATTAATAGTTGTTGCTTATGTTCATAGAAACTTTTTTTTTCAGGACTTGAACTGGACTTGATATTTGAAATAGACACTTTTTGTTACAATGTAAAGTCTTTACTGTCATTTATGATAAATTGAATGCATCTTTGCTTAATAAAGGCATTAATTTAAAAACCCATTAAAGTATTAAAGAAAACATATATTTATTTAGATATTTTAATTAATTCTGTTTTAAGCAGTACTAACCTCTGAGACGAGACTTAAATGAAACAAACTTCCATAAAATCTGTTGAAAGGCAAAAATAATGACTGTTTTCAAACAGGTTTCCCAAATGTGCCATTGAACAATGGAAAACAGATACATTTGTTATGGTGTGTCATTTTTAAGCATTTTGAGCCAGACTTAATGCATGGATGCAGTTCCTACAGCTTTCGCTCCACAACATGCTTTCCAGAAGTCTACAAATACAGTCACCTAAAGGATTATTAGGAACACCTGTTCAATTTTTCATTAATGCAATTATCTAATCAACCAATCACATGGCAGTTGCTTCAATGCATTTAGGGGTGTGGTCCTGGTCAAGACAATCTCCTGAACTCCAAACTGAATGTCAGAATGGGAAAGAAAGGTGATTTAAGCAATTTTGAGCGTGGCATGGTTGTTGGTGCCAGACGGGCCGGTCTGAGTATTTCACAATCTGCTCAGTTACTGGGATTTTCATGCAGAACCATTTCTAGGGTTTACAAAGAATGGTGTGAAAAGGGAAAAACATCCAGTATGCGGCAGTCCTGTGGGCGAAAATGCCTTGTTGATGCTAGAGGTCAGAGGAGAATGGGTCCGACTGATTCAAGCTGATAGAAGAGCAACTTTGACTGAAATAACCACTCGTTACAACCGAGGTATGCAGCAAAGCATTTGTGAAGCCACAACGCGCACAACCTTGAGGCGGATGGGCTACAACAGCAGAAGACCCCACCGGGTACCACTCATCTCCACTACAAATAGGAAAAAGAGGCTACAATTTGCACAAACTCACCAAAATTGGACAGTTGAAGACTGGAAAAATGTTGCCTGGTCTGATGAGTCTCGATTTCTGTTGAGACATTCAGATGGTAGAGTCAGAATTTGGCGTGAACAGAATGAGAACATGGATCCATCATGCCTTGTTACCACTGTGCAGGCTGCTGGTGGTGGTGTAATGGTGTGGGGGATGTTTTCTTGGCACACTTTAGGCCCCTTAGTGCCAATTGGGCATCGTTTAAATGCCACGGCCTACCTGAGCATTGTTTCTGACCATGTCCATCCCTTTATGACCACCATGTACCCATTCTCTGATGGCTACTTCCAGCAGGATAATGCACCATGTCACAAAGCTTGAATCATTTCAAATTGGTTTCTTGAACATGACAATGAGTTCACTGTACTAAAATGGCCCCCACAGTCACCAGATCTCAACCCAATAAAGCATCTTTGGGATGTGGTGGAACGGGAGCTTTGTGCCCTGGATGTGCATCCCACAAATCTCCATCAACTGCAAGATGCTATCCTATCAATATGGGCCAACATTTCTAAAGAATGCTTTCAGCACCTTGTTGAATCAATGCCATGTAGAATTAAGGCAGTTCTGAAGGCGAAAAGGGGTCAAACACAGTATTAGTATGGTGTTCCTAATAATCCTTTAAGTGAGTGTATAAGCAAACAGGAAACCAGATGAGAATCAATCGTGTCCTCTGCCAGTCACAGTTCCACCCAGTTCAAACCCTCCCAAACTGCACACAGTCTGCCGTCTGGGACTCTCAACCACAGTTCAGCAGTCACACACCCGCATTCAGAATCTGAGCAAGACAGTCTGTTTAATGTGCTGGACTTGTCTTAACCTTTGCAAAATTGAGTCTATAAGATTGCGTCACTGTTTGCTGCAATATTTGCACCCCTGTTCTCTGAAGATTCTGCATTGAAATGGAAATCACAGGAGGTGATCTTTGATTTTATTTACACTTTGTTCACATCCTACAGCCATCTCCTGGTACTATAACAAAATCACAGGTAAAATAATAATACAAAAACACTACTATAGTAAAGAAAAAGAGTTGGCTGAATTTCCAACTTTGCTGAAGAGTCTTGTCAAGCAGATGACATAAGTAGGCCATCCGCATATCATACATGTTTTAAGACAAAATAATAATAAAAAAATAGACTTCCAGGCCTAGTAGTGTCCAAACAGAGCAATTAACTAAGAATGAATTGTGGCCAACACAAACAAATTGTATATTGCAATCCCAAATTTGCAGCTCGGTTGTAGAGGATGTACACTACCATTCAAAAGTTGTTTTAATCTCAACAAAGCTGCATTTATTTTATTAAAAAAAGTAAAAAAAAATATATATAGAGTAATATTGTGAAATATCATTAAAATTTAAATTAAGAGTTTTCTAATTTAACTATATTTTAAAATGTGTTCCTGTGATGAAAATCTGAATTCTTCTTGCCACATGATCCTTCTGATTTGGTGCTCTTTTGTAGAAACCGTAATGATTTGGTGCTCTTTTTTGTAAAAACCATGATATAGAATAATGTTATGAACAGCATTATTTGAAACTTTTGATCATTTTATTTATTATTTTTGCAGCGTTCAAAGTTAATGCAAAATGACAATTCCAAATGATAAATTCCAGGTTTTTACATTGTACATACATATATATATATATATATATATATATATATATATATATATATATATATATATATATATATATATATATATTTTTTTTTTTTTTTTTTTTTTTTTCACAATTATCACCTACTAGGGGTGTGATTTGAGACACTTAGCTCATGAGACGAGATGAGATGAGACAAGAGATTGGGTTCACGAGAATGAGACAAGATGAGATTTTTACACATTATTTTATGAAATCCTCAATGACGAAAATACATGACTAGAGAAATTGTCTGCATGTGTATTTGAAATGTTTGTAATGAATGTCATTTCAGTTCTACTTTGAGTATGAATTATATGCAGTAAAGGACAACAATACTCAAGCACTGTAAAAGGTTTTGCACAAATTTAAATGTCTGGCTTCTCTCCTGTAGGCTATGATTCTCTCTTCAGACCTTGGAACCGCACATGATTTATGAGCTTCTTCAACTTTTGACCAACAAATTGATCATAGATATTAAGGGCAAACAATAAGTGCAACCATAATCTCAATATTCAAAGTGCAAATAGAGACCAAATTTGTCTTAAAGCATGATACAGAGCTAAGATATGGTTATAACTACACAGCCCAGCCTAATATAGCTTTCATACTGGGAGATATTCGCGTGCATGATCAGGGAGCTGCACTCACGTTTACTTTTGCTTTCAATGTTGTACTCTGTACTCGTGTACAGTGGTGGTGCTGAAAGCACATTTTACCAGATGCTTCTGTTGTACAACCAATCCTCCGCCACAGTCCGCACGGTTCTGTCAGTCATCTCGTCACGTGATCAGTGCTGCACACTACGTACGACTCGAACAGCTCGTGCTGGATGGAATTGAAGTGACCGTTATCCACCTGAATTCAATTGTTTTTATTTCTATAAAAATCCAAATGACAATGTGGGCGTAATTTAAACATAGCGGTGGCATATAACTTCAACCTCACACTCCATCATGGCAATATCACACGAGACAGCTTTTCACCTCGATGAGAAATCTCGTCACATTTTAATTTAATTTGTAGCATGAGATCTCGTCACACAATTGCTGTGTTCTTCCATTGGCCGTACAAACAGACAGCCCCGCCCCCAAACTCAAAGCCATTGTTTTGGTTTTCAGGCTGTTTGGAATGAACATTAAGATGAATGTTTTGATGCATCTCCACAGAGATGTGTCGTTTACACTTTTCAGGTGATTCAGCTGATTAATAGCTTATTACTTATAGTTGTCTTTGCACATTATTATAGAATAGGAGAAGGTATGTCAAACAACAGCAGCTTTAACACTGAGATGACAGAAGTGTCAAAATTTGATTTATAAAGACAGTCAGCTTAATTAGTGCAGTTTAAACCTGGCACGGGAAATCATCGAACTGTAGATGCTGGCAGTGGGTTTAAAATGGGAAATCTTGCTGATAAGTGCTCATCTGTGCCAGTGCCTTGGGGTGTTCCATTTATTGCCCTTTTTGCAGTACAGCACCTGGCTTCTTCTTGGGCATCACTATCACCTCAGAGTCCCAATCTGCCAGGTTGTTACAGCTCGGATTGAACTTCTGCAGAAATTGCATATATCATCATTTTTTGTCTTTAAAAAAAATTACTTTTTGTCTTTTTAGTCTTTATAGCTGAAAGTTTTGAACCACAAGATATCTGAGAACATAATTGCTTTACATGATGATAATGTTTATTTATGCACAGGATCCAGAAAATGTCAATAGCTATGTTTTATGGGTGTAATGATACCCACGTCATGATTCGATACATATCACGATACGATATTATTGCGATACTCCAAGACATATGGTAAAAAAGTTAAACAAGTTACTGTTGGACTTAGTGCTGGTAACCCAATGCACAAGACAATGGCACCAGAATAAAAATATTAATGTAAATATAAAGCTGTAAATACAGAATTATTTTAGACAAATATGCTTGCACTAGACTAGATATATTTAAAATAATGTAGGTCACTTTTACTGGTAACACAATACATTTGGCATTATCAGGACCCACAAATATTCCCCCATTGCATTATTATACATTATATTCAGGGGTGTGCATGTGTGCATGCGCGACCAAAATAAAAATTGCGCTGGGTAAATATGTTCAGACCACTCATTTGCGTACCGACATGGTTGACAGCTGTTAATGCACAATCACTGTTTTAGATCGACTAACTGTAATACCGTGTAAGATTTCCATTTGAACTGAATGCATAATAAATCTACCAGTTTCAGAGCAAAATGCAAAGTTTTGACATTCACGCACTTCACTCAGCAGTGCTAAAACCAGCAGTGCATATACTTACTTCCTGGCAACCCGCCAAAATAAAAGCATGCTAGATTTGAAAATGTTGAAAATTCATATCAAAATAAAAATGTTTGAAGTACTACAAAATAATTGTATTTTTATTTATAATTTTTTTAATATAATAGTTATCACACTTTATTATTTTGTTTCTTATTTATTAAAAAAACTAACTAAATAAAGTGCAATAATGGTATTATTAATTATTTTATTTTTTATAGTTATATTTAATGGGTCACACTATGTGCAGTGTGAGCACCAAACCGAATCTCTAGGTGCTTTCATGGGAACCAGACTGAAAAACTTACGTGCACCCTTGATTATATTCAATATTATACACTCACCTAAAGGATTATTAGGAACACCATACTAATACTGTGTTTGACCCCCTTTCGCCTTTAGAACTGCCTTAATTCTACGTGGCATTGATTCAACAAGGTGCTGAAAGCATTCTTTAGAAATGTTGGCCCATATTGATAGGATAGCAGTTGATGGAGATTTGTGGGATGCACATCCAGGGCACGAAGCTCCCATTCCACCACATCCCAAAGATGCTCTATTGGGTTGAGATCTGGTGACTGTGGGGGCCATTTTAGTACAGTGAACTCATTGTCATGTTCAAGAAACCAATTTGAAATGATTCAAGCTTTGTGACATGGTGCATTATCCTGCTGGAAGTAGCCATCAGAGAATGGGTACATGGTGGTCATAAAGGGATGGACATGGTCAGAAACAATGCTCAGGTAGGCCGTGGCATTTAAACGATGCCCAATTGGCACTAAGGGGCCTAAAGTGTGCCAAGAAAACATCCCCCACACCATTACACCACCACCACCAGCCTGCACAGTGGTAACAAGGCATGATGGATCCATGTTCTCATTCTGTTTACACCAAATTCTGACTGTACCATCTGAATGTCTCAACAGAAATCTGCATACTGGATGTTCTTCCCTTTTCACACCATTCTTTGTAAACCCTAGAAATGGTTGTGCATGAAAATCCCAGTAACTGACATTCAGTTTGGAGTTCAGGAGATTGTCTTGACCAGGACCACACCCCTAAATGCATTGAAGCAACTGCCATGTGATTGGTTGATTAGATAATTGCATTAATGAGAAATTGAACAGGTGTTCCTAATAATCCTTTAGGTGAGTGTATATACTTAAATAAACTTATATGGGCTCTATTTTATCTAAGCATATGGTCTGAAATGCATGGCACAGGTGCACTTAAGGCATGTCCGAATCCACTTTTGCTAGTTTAACGACGAAAAAAAAAAAAGGTCTGCGTGCCAGGTGCATGGTCCAAAAGGGTTGTACCTAGTCTCTTAACGAGTCATAGGTGTGTTTTGGGCATAACATGCAATAAACCAATCAGAGCCTCATCTCCCATTCCCTTTAAAAACCAGTTGCGCTTGCACCTTTGCGGATTCGCTATTTACATGACAGAATTTGCGATTTTATTTTTAATATTGAAAAATGTTTGTGTGCTGCAGCGCATCCCTGTGTGTGTAATTAATAAGCAGAGTGTACGTGCATTGTGCACCCGCCTATAGGCGCATATTACTAATGTGCCCTTTAAATAACACAAAAAATACTTTACCATTGACTTTAGACCTGGTATTTCTTGGTCAACAGCGCAGTCGTTTTCAGTTGCCTCAGAATAGCAACAGCACGCCTGAACACACCTTGTTTTCAGACCAGCACGCCCATGGGCACCGGGTGTATAGTCCAGTTATCCAATCACGTCCTCTGTTAAGGCCAAGTCACATGATTTTTTTACTGCGCATATGTGTTTATGTGTCTGTTTATGCGCATGTCTTCTTATCGGATAAATAAATGATATGCCTCAATTAAGCATTTTTAGAATTTATGCACATCTCTGCGTTTCCATCCAGCATGTTTTCAAATGATATCCCAAAACTTGCATAAAAATAGGTTTATGGAAACACAGTAATTTGGCGAACATCATGACATGCATATCTCTATCTTTAATGCAATTTTATTATTTTGATTTGTCTGATCAAATATATCTGAGCAGAATTGTAATCAGCCAAACAAGCTACTGAATTAATGAGTAATGCACTGTAATGGGTAAAATACTGCAGCGTTCTCCATTAATTAAGACAAATATGATCTAATTGCCTGGTACCAGTTTACGCTTTAGTTTAGAAGCCACCAAAAAGCATTTTTCTCATCATCAGTGTGTGTGAGAGTGTGCAGTTTGGCTGAGTGCCACTCAGAATGCCACATGGTTCCAATGACCTTTTCCAGACCTTGTTGTAGAAGGTGGTGTACCCCACCTGTCAATACTGGTTTTCATGGACCACTTCTTTTCACCTTTCCTGTGTTAACCAGAGTGAAAAAATAAACTAGCCAGCAAGGTTTCAAAACTCCAACAGTAAAGGAATAATAAACGTGATTTTGCAGTAAAGAAAACCTATTATTTTGGTAATGGCAGCTAATACATCTCCCACTATTAGTATTATTTCTGATAAGAAATACTAATCACCTCTTAATGAATATAATATATAAAAATAATGACCTTTTTAAACTGGTTTTCTATTGGTTGGATAAACAAATAGTCCCGCCCAAATTCATGCCATTCTATGTTACTGATTCCAAATTACATGACAAAAATTGTAGTTAGTAACGTAAACGTAATTACATTACACATTTAAGGTATATATAATCTGATTACTTTTAGATTACTTTTGACCTAACTATATTGATATAAAAATACAAAGAGAAAGAAAACATTCCTACATTGCATGTAAAAATTAAATGGCATGAATTTGAACATTTTAATGTTTTTGAAAGACAAAAGCCTTCCAAAGACAATAATGCATGGTTAAATGACAAACTGAGTGATAATTCAAATAATAACGTGTTCGTCAGGAGTTGATTAGATAAGCAGTGTTGAGGAAACACTTCTTAAAAGTGAAATGGTTTCTGTAAATCCATTGATCAAATGCTATGGCTCTCAGTTTTCAGTGATCATCTCATGACTAGTGGCTGATCTGTGCAATCTGTGGCTGATCAGACCTTCTGAATGTACAAACCCGATTCCAAAAAAGTTGGGACACTGTACAAATTGTGAATAAAAAAGGAATGCAATAGAAAAAAGGAATGCAATAATAATAAACTTATATTTTATTCACAATAGAATATAGATAGCATATCAAATGTTGTAAGTGAGACATTTTGAAATGTCATGCCAAATATTGGCTCATTTTGGATTTCATGAGAAAAACACATTCCCAAAAAAGTTGGGACAGGTAGCAACAAGAGGCCGGAAAAGTTAAATGTACATATAAGGAACAGCTGGAGGACCAATTTGCAACTTATTAGGTCAATTGGCAACATGATTGGGTATAAAAAGAGCCTCTCAGAGTGGCAGTGTCTCTCAGAAGTCAAGATGGGCAGAGGATCACCAATTCCCCCAATGCTGCGGCCAAAAATACTGGAGCAATATCAGAAAGGAGTTTCTCAGAGAAAAATTGCAAAGAGTTTGAAGTTATCATCATCTACAGTGCATAATATCATCCAAAGATTCAGAGAATCTGGAACAATCTCTGTGCGTAAGGGTCAAGGCCGGAAAATCATACTGGATGCCCGTGATCTTCGGGCCCTTAGACGGCACTGCATCACATACAGGAATGCTACTGTAATGGAAATCACAACATGGGCTCAGGAATACTTCCAGAAGACATTGTCGGTGAACACAATCCATCACGTGCCATTCGCCGTTGTCGCTAAAACTCTATAGGTCAAAAAAGAAGCCATATCTAAACATGATCCAGAAGTGCAGGCGTTTTCTCTGGCCAAGGCTCATTTAAAATGGACTGTGGCAAAGTGGAAAACTGTTCTGTGGTCAGACGAATCAAAATGTGAAGTTCTTTTTGGAAAACTGGGACACCATGTCATCCGGACTAATGAGGACAAGGACAACCCAAGTTGTTCTCAGCGCTCAGTTCAGAAGCCTGCATCTCTGATGGGATGGGGTTGCATGAGTGCGTGTGGCATGGGCAGCTTACACATCTGGAAAGGCACCATCAATGCTGAAAGGTATATCCAAGTTCTAGAACAACATATGCTCCCATCCAGACGTCGTCTCTTTCAGGGAAGACCTTGCATTTTCCAACATGACAATGCCAGACCACATACTGCATCAATTACAACATCATGGCTGCGTAGAAGAAGGATCCGGGTACTGAAATGGCCAGCCTGCAGTCCAGATCTTTCACCCATAGAAAACATTTGGTGCATCATAAAGAGGAAGATGCGACGAAGAAGACCTAAGACAGTTGAGCAACTAGAAGCCTGTATTAGACAAGAATGGGACAACATTCCTATTCCTAAACTTGAGCAACTTGTCTCCTCAGTCCCCAGACGTTTGCAGACTGTTATAAAAAGAAGAGGGGATGCCACACAGTGGGAAACATGGCCTTGTCCCAACATTTTGAGATGTGTTGATGCCATGAAATTTAAAATCAACTTATTTTTCCCTTAAAATGATACATTTTCCCAGTTTAAACATTTGATATGTCATCTATGTTGAATTCTGAATAAAATATTGAAATTTGGAACTTCCACATCATTGCATTCTGTTTTTATTCACAATTTGTACAGTGTCCCAACTTTTTTGGAATCGGGTTTGTATATAAGCAGTAGGTGTTTTCAGAAAAGAAAATTTAAAAGATAAAAAGTAGTGGTACACTATACAACAGTGCTGTCACTGGGGCAGTACCCTAAGGTACAAAAGGTTCTCGTCGCTTCATAACATTAAGGTTGAACCACTGTAGTCACATGGACTATTTTAACCATGTCTTTACTACCTTTCTGGGCCTTAAAAGTGTTTATTAAATAGCTGTCTATGGAGGGGTCAGAGAGCTCTCGGATTTCATCAAAAATATCTTCATTTGTGTTACGAAGATGAATGAAGGTCTTACGGGTTTGAAATGACTTGAGGGTGAGGAATTAATGACAGAATTTTAATTTTTGGGTGAACTATCCCTTTAAAGTATTAATGCATACATTTAAAGTACTAATGTGTACCATTTAGGGGTAAGTAAGGTACAAAGATGTACCTTAGGGTACTGCCCCAGTGACAGCGTTGTACCTTTTTTTTTTTCTGAGAGTGTAGGGAGAATCAATGAATTATGAATAATTTACTGCCATTGTGAGAATAATATGGAAGCCTGTTTCCGCCACTAAATAAAAAAATTAAAAGAGTAATTATGACTTTTTATCTCAGAATTGTGACTTTATATCACGCAATTGCGAGTTTATATCTCAGAATTCTGACTTTATATCTTGTGAGAAAAAAAGTCAGAATTCTGAGATAAAACGTATTTTACAACAAGGAATCTTGATTACGTAATCCAGATTACATGTAATCAGTTACTACCCAGCACTGTCTCTCTATATACACTGTATATCTGGGTTAGAAATGGTATTTTACCATTTAATTTTCTGTGTAACTTAAATAAAATTGCATCACCTTGAACATCTGTTTTTGATTGTCTCTCCAGTTCATTTTCAGTAGGAGAGAGTCTGCGGAACAGAGGTGGCACTGAAAGCGGCAGCCCTTGCTAAGATCGAACACAAAAACCTGCTGCTTTGTTGTGGTTGACTGCTAGTGCAAGATAAAAAAAAGATTTTATCTTTTTGTGGCTGCTGCGTGTCACTGACCAATCAGAAGTGATTTTATTCACAGCCAATCTAACAACATTAGCTTTTATGTGATCAAAAAACAACACGGAGGGGACATGAGGTTGCATGCTGCTACTTTGTGCTCTGAAAAAAATTGCCTCCCTCCAGAATGTCCGCCCACCAAGCACATTTATTTAGGCTTAGCTCTATTTGTGGTTACCCTATGTTACCTGCATCTCTCGATTGAAAACCATATTTAATGGCACAGTACATGCCGTTTTATTAGCTGTCACTTGGGTGCAGCATGAAATAAAATATTGAATGCATTTATATACATTTTTAATTGTTCATCATGACCCAACAATGTGTAATGTTGAAGAGGGGAGCGATATAAGCAAAAAAATTATTACAATAATCTTAAAAACATTTGATCAATAACAATATTTCACAATATTCATTTTTTTATGGACAAATAGTTAAAAAGACCATTTTAAAAGTAACCGCAAATCAAGCACAAATTAGATTTTTTAGTGAGTCAGATGTTGAGTAACCGCTCTTAAAAACATTTAATATATTGTTTGTATACTAGGCTAGGCAGGAACAATGCATGCCTATATTCTACTCTACCTATCAAGTCAATCCCTGAATACTGATCTCATTTCAAATCATTTTAACTAACCAGATCATATTCATTAATATTAATGTAGAATATAGACAATTGGCAATATGTTTAATCTGCCATATTAAACCATTCCTCTTTTTGTTTTCTATTTAAAAAGAAAAGACAAAACATGAATCTATCAATTTGCCACTTCCATAATTCAAAGTGACATCAAAACCACAAATCCCTTTATTCTAAGGTATAAATGTCTCAACTGTTGGGTCATTATTTAGTAGAATGAAATAACTCCACATGATGTTTCTCTGCATTAGTGCATTGACTGAGTGCTGTTTGCCACTGCACTGACATTTTTCACAACTTCACAAACGTTCAGATAATATAATATTTTGAGTTTCTGTTAAATAAACTAATCTCTTTCTTTGTATCAACTCAAATTTTTAGTTTAGAATTTTAAGGCAACCAGGTTAAACCAACAAATATTTTTTTTTACAGTGTGATTGTCTTTAATCATTTCTGTGCATGATGCCACTTCCGCAATAGTATGTTTTAATAAAAAAATATATATATTTTCAAATAAAAAAATTGCATTTGATATATACACTCACCTAAAGGATTATTAGGAACACCATACTAATACTGTGTTTGACCCCTTTTCGCCTTCAGAACTGCCTTAATTCTATGTGGCATTGATTCAACAAGGTGCTGAAAGCATTCTTTAGAAATGTTGGACCATATTGATAGGATAGCATCTTGCAGTTGATGGAGATTCGTGGGATGCACATCCAGGGCACAAAGCTCCCGTTCCACCACATCCCAAAGATGCTCTATTGGGTTGAGATCTGGTGACTGTGGGGGCCATTTTAGTACAGTGAACTCATTGTCATGTTCAAGAAACCAATTTGAAATGATTCGAGCTTTGTGACATGGTGCATTATCCTGCTGGAAGTAGCCATCAGAGAATGGGTACATGGTGGTCATAAAGGGATGGACATGGTCAGAAACAATGCTCAGGTAGGCCGTGGCATTTAAACGATCCCCAATTGGCACTAAGGGGCCTAAAGTGTGCCAAGAAAACATCCCCCACACCATTACACCACCACCAGCAGCCTGCACAGTGGTAACAAGGCATGATGGATCCATGTTCTCATTCTGTTTACACCAAATTCTGACTCTACCATCTGAATGTCTCAACAGAAATCGAGACTCATCAGACCAGGCAACATTTTTCCAGTCTTCAACTGTCCAATTTTGGTGAGCTTGTGCAAATTGTAGCCTCTTTTCCTATTTGTAGTGGAGATGAGTGGTACCGGTGGGGTCTTCTGCTGTTGTAGCCCATCCGCCTCAAGGTTGTGCGTGTTGTGGCTTCACAAATGCTTTGCTGCATACCTCGGTTGTAACAAGTGGTTATTTCAGTCAAAGTTGCTCTTCTATCAGCTTGAATCAGTCGGCCCATTCTCCTCTGACCTCTAGCATCAACAAGGCATTTTCGCCCACAGGACTGCCGCATACTGGATGTTTTTCCCTTTTCACACCATTCTTTGCAAACCCTAGAAATGGTTGTGCGTGAAAATCCCAGTAACTGAGCAGATTGTGAAATACTCAGACCGGCCCGTCTGGCACCAACAACCATGCCACGCTCAAAATTGCTTAAATCACCTTTCTTTCCCATTCTGACATTCAGTTTGGAGTTCAGGAGATTGTCTTGACCAGGACCACACCCCTAAATGCATTGAAGCAGCTGCCATGTGATTGGTTGATTAGATAATTGCATTAATGAGAAATTGAACAGGTGTTCCTAATAATCCTTTAGGTGAGTGTATGTATATGTGTGTATATAACTAAAGTGTCTTCACATTCTGTTTTCGCTGCAGGAAAAAAAAAAAATGAGTAGAAAAGTTTCTGAGTAGAAAAAGGTCCTAGTGATGCCCCTGATGTGAGAAGTGCCAGTACAAAGAAAAATTGAGGGTATGCTACAGATTAAAATATATAATAATTGCCAGCAGCCATATCACCCTGTATGCTAAGCAGGGCCGAGCCTGGTCAGTACCTGGATGGGAGACCTCCTGGGAAAACTAGGTAGCTGCTGGTAGAGGTGTTAGTGAGGCCAACAGGGGGTACTCACCCTGTGGTCTGTGTGAGTCCTAAAGCCCCAGTATAGTGATGGGGACACTATACTGGGTGCCGAGCACCGTCCTTGATGACCTCGGATGAGACGTTAAACCGAGGTCCTGACTCTCTGTGGTCATTAAAAATCCTTTCGGAAAAAGAGTAGGGGTATAACCCCGGCGTCCTGGCCAAATTTGCCCATTGGCCTGTGTCCATCATGGCCTCCTAATTATCCCCCTATCCTGACTGGCTTCATCACTCTGTCTCCTCTCCACCATAAGCTGGTGTGTGGTGGGCGTTCTGGCGCAATATGGCTGCCGTCACATCATCCAGGTGGCATTGGAGCTGGTTGAGGAGATTCCTTCTATATGTAAAGCGCTTTGAGTACCCAGAAAAGCACTATATCAATTTATTATTATTATTATTATTATTAATATATCAAGCACTGTGAACAATTCTTTAAATTGATTCAAACCTTGTTGTTTTGAACAATTTGAGTCTTTTTTTTTTTTTTTTTATGAAATTGGACTACACTGTACATTCTGCATGTTTTGTTCTCAAGGACAACTCATGTTTTCTTGCTTTATTTTGCAGTGTTCATAATCAATCAATTCATACTGCAAACTTGCATTAACAACTTGACTACAATATGATAGATTTTTTTTTCCAGCGGTGCAGGAAACAGTGGCATACTGTAAGATATTACTGAAAGTCAACATTTTGTACCATTATATCGCCCATCCCTAATCTCACATAAAAGACGTTCTTTAATCATAGGTCATTAACAGATAAAAAAAAAAAAAAAAATCATAGATATATATTACCCCTATTTTATAAAAAAGAAGATACATTTTAAAAAATTGGTAACCGTTGATGGCACCCATTGTCTTCCATAGTATTTTTTCCCTACTATGGAAGTCAGTGGGTGCCATCAACTGTTTGACTAGCCACATTCTTCAAAATATTTTCTTTTGTGTTCAGCAGGAGAAATAAACTCATACAGGTTTGGAACAACTTAAGGGTGAGTAAATAATGACAACATTTTCATTTTAGGGTGAATTATCCCTTTAATCTTCAATGCTTTTCTTTGTTGTTTGCTAGCATTGAACAGAAGCAGTAATAAACATTGTAGCTGTCTTATGTAACCCGAAAATGCTCTTATCACAGCCTCACAGTGATTATAACACAAAAAGGGACGTCATGTGACAATCATTGTCTCTTTCATGTTAATGCAATCATCTAGGAACAAAAGCAATAAAACGTGAGCTCACATTGACGTCTGTTATCTGAGATGAATATGTATGCACACACACTCACTCAGTGGTTACATAGAGCTGCATGGTAATGCTCGAGAAGGACACATGCTCACACACACACACACACACACACACACACACACACACACACACACACACACACACACACACACACACACACACACACACACATGCCTGTGGCTACTTTGTGATCAAAGAGCTCGGCACTTTCTTTAATCACTTCTACATGTATAAGATATTCCGGAAGGATCCTGCTCGGCTTGGACAGGCTGTGGCAAACGCTTTGCATGTCTGACCTGACTGATCGATAAGTTATTAAAGAACAACCTCTTGGAGGCTCGTCAATTAATTCAGGGCTGTCAGGCTGCGGTCGCCCCAGCCGTGTTCTGCTCCGAGGATCCTCCCGTGGTCCCAGACGACCTTACGCTCACTCTCCCTCCCTCATCAGCCACATGCGGGTGCATTAACGGGGCTGATGGGTGGAAGGTGCTAGAGGGAGATTTAACAGGATTTTAACCATCCAATTTTGTATTGATTGAATCAAGTTGTGTGGTAAACAGCAAGTCGCTCTATAGAGTGCATTTCAAATGTAATATTAATGTTAATTTAAATATCTTGATTTGAATTGCTGTGTTGTTTAATTAGAGAATGGAGATTGTTTTGGGTGAAGGATGCAGTACTGCGGCTTACTGGGATGGATGTGAAGTGTGTGTGTGTTCTCTGACAGGAAGTAGGAAGGATAACACATCAGAAATATCTCAGCCTGACTTAACGCCTGCCACTTTCATCCAACCTGCAGTAACAAGAGCAGCTTCTACAACCTCTGCTCTTCCTTGACTTCACCTTGCCAGACTTTTCAGACGTTTCTTTGCACCTGGGAGAAAACATACAATACAGTACAGTTCAGAGTTATTTTTTTATTTCTCGTTTAAGCAAGAGTATTCCCATCTACAGTATATTATAAGGATTTGTTGAAAAATTAATCCAAGATGAGAAAAATATCTGTTATGTAGCAGAGTCTATGATTTTGAGTCGGAAATGAGACAGCACTGTTTTGTTATTTTTAAATAAAAAAAAATGTCTCATCTTTCAAATTATGTTTTTTGTCACAAAATTCATACAATAAATGTCATATTGACTGACCATCTCTTCCTCCAGTAATAGCAAGAAATAAAACAAAGGAAAATGCTGAAATTTACAGTACAATTTATCGGCAAAAATATAAATATATAATTAAATGTATGCACAATGTTTTTATATATACACTACCGTAAAAATGTTTAGGTCAGTCTTTTTTTTTTAGGTGTCTTTATGCTAGTTAGCTTAGCATGCTAATTGGTGAGCATGCTATCCAGTTGCAATTCTTTCTAATGTGTCTCTTCAGCTATCAGGTTAACCGTAAACTACATTAGCTTAGCATGCTAATCTGGTTAATGTTTTTGTCTGCTCACTCTCACAATGAAAGCTCTCCTCTGCAGCCTCTTGAGTCTGCGTCAACTGAGTGGCACAATCAGTAACACCGCGCGCCACGAGCCCTGAATATTCAGGTCGAATCCTGTGTGGCAAATGCCCAGACCGCATGAGGCACTGTGGCAAGAAGTGGTGAAAAAGTTGCTTCTGTTCCAGACATTGAGAATGAGCTCATCTGAAGTTATTAAATATAAAATGCTATGCATTTATATACAAAATATCCATTTTGAGTTGATTCTCACCTGAACTATGGAACTTTGGCAGCTGTGTGACTCCATGTCTGCCCAGTGGTGCAACCACTGATGAGTGAAAGTCATCTGACCCTGAGGTCGTTGGTTTGAGTCCTGTGTGGGGCAACTTTATAAAGTTTTATGTAATAATGTAATTTTGATTCCTTTATTATTCAGGTAAGTATTGTACTAATTTTTGTTCCTATTAAATAAAACATGCATTTGATTTATATACAAAATCTTTATTGTTAGTTTTTTATTATTCCTCCCCAATGAGTCTATGGCTGCCCTATGAACCGTAAGTGGGAAAATTATGAAAATTGGCACACTTGTAGTGATTGTAATGCATAGTAATCTGACATACTTTGTCTTACATCAAGAAGTCAGAATACTTTAGTAAGAATACTTGGTAACAATACTTTGGCTTTTAAAGTTACTTTTAAAGTTTTGAAACCAAAGTATTTTTAGCTACTTTTGAACCCATGGAAGCATTGAAAGAGCCTGGCCCCATGAGACTGCTTGCAGCTTTAGACTGCTTATATAGCTATATATATATATATATATATATATATATATATATATATATATATATATATATATATATATATATATATATATATATATATATATATATTAGTGCTGGGAAATCAATTAATTGCGATTAATCCAAAATTAAAGTTAGTGTTTACATAATCTATATGTGTGTACTGTGTATAATTATTATGTTTATATAAATACACACTCCTATATATATATAATTTATCTTATATATTATATATAAATATTTATATATAAATATAACATATTTTTCTTAAATATATACATGCATGTGTGTGTATGTATGTATGTATGTATATATATATATATATTTGTCAGCATGTACTGTGTAGAATTATGTATATATAAAAGTGTATATATATATATATATATATATATATATATATATATATATATATATATATATATATATATATATATATATATATATATATATATATATATAATATTTGACAGCACTAATATTTATATATTTTGACAATAACAATAACAGATTAAGTGAAAAATAGGCCTAGCCATCGTCGCTGTGAGTGTTAACAGTTATACTATTTCCTTTTTGTAAATAAATCTAGTATGTGTACATTTACATTTGTATGTAATCTTTTAGCAATTCACATTTTCTCTGCTGAAAACTATTTATAATGAAACACTTTACTGGATTCAAAATATGCAGTGGACCACATTACTGTATATGCAGAGGCAACCTTGGAAAAGAGGAACTGATGACTTGTTTCTCTCGCTTTCATCAAATCTCTCCTCGTTTCTCTCCTCCTTATCTCCTTCATGTTCCTCGTACTCTGAGGTTCAGGCCTGAGAGTAGAAGCCCTAGAATAGTGTAGGCCTATCTATCAGAGCTCTGAAATAACAGCTCTGACCACTGACCCATTCAAACTGATCAAATGTCCATGATGTCGCCACCACAAGTGCATCACTCCACACCTACAATAAAACAGGTGGAGAGAAGCACTCGGTAAGCGGACAATCCCTCATAATCTTTAGATTTCCTTTATTGAGCGAAGAGCCGCGTTTCTGCCATCATGCGTGCTTGACACTGTGTAGTGATTTCTCACTGGATATTTGCCACAATTGCAGCAGCCACATCTGACAGAGATGGAGAGAATATTGTTTAAAGGTGAGAGGGATAGATTTATCGTCCAGGCTCGCCATCAGAGCAGAGAGGGATGTGATAGATGGACTAATACTCTTTCTGTCCTCTCCGCTCTTGAGTTGAGGCTTCAGATTCGAGTTTGATTCTGTTGCTCGTCACTGCTGGGATATTTAAGCATCTGAATGCAGCATTGGGCATCTGAACATCTCCGTTAAATGGTTATTTTATACCGAGGCTGAGACCTTTTGGATTTTTGTGCATTTTTTTGCTCTACTTATATTCCTTGAGGATTATACAACCAGACCGTAAAAGAATCAAAAGACTAAATTCAACTGGTAATTGTTTTTTCATGACATTTTTAGGGAAATAAACATGTCTGGTTTCTCCAGACGAGGTCAGAAGGTAGAGATGGGGGGAGGAGTGAGTGAGAGATCAAGTGTGATCAAATGAGAGGCGAGAACATTCCGATAAATTGATGCGAATGGGGACCGGCACCAGTCCCACACAGAGGGAGCATTGATTGGTCTGTGATGTTCTGATGAGACAGTCAGAGTCTCTTCTGTGCCAAGATCTGGTTCTTTAAAGACCTGCTCTTATAGACTATTAGCACTAGTATCTACTAAAGGAGTAATGATATACCTGCCTGACAGTCTATTACTTAGCCCGGCCTATTAATGAACTTGATGAACTAACTGCAGTAGCTCTGCAGCTGGTTTTAAGATATGATTGTAGCTTTGTTAAATTACGGTGTTTTAACCCTCATTTTCTTTTGATTGAGGTCCCTGAAAAATAATAGGTTAAAGTTTCCATTATAATTCATTTAAAGGTGCACTATGTAAAATCTTTTCAGTAAAATATCCAAAAACCACTATTCCTGTGTCATATATTTTGTTCAGTTGAGTACTTACAATATCCCAAATGTTTCCAACTATTTGTAAATCGTGAGAAAATTGCTATTTTAACCAAGGAACCGGTGTGAGGGAGTCAGATGTCAATTGCGTCATATCTGCGTTACCCTCAGTTATTTTGCAGAAACGCTTTATTCTCACTGCAGTGTGTAACACGTGTCTTAGCAGCCGTCGAGTGGATGTAACCCCTCCTGTTCGAACCGCCCTGCTCTAAGCGGGACTCGAATTCGGGTCCGCCGGCATGAGAGTCGGACGTTCTAACAAGGAGGCTAAAGGCTGCAACCTCTAGCGTCAGTTGCTAGAGTGTCTCTTGAGATCAGAGGAGTGAGGTTTACTTACACAGCAACTACTAGCTGGCCTCCGTTACATGGACGCATGGAGTAACGTCATAACATAATTTTTAACACTCTCAGATGTATCTAATATGATAAACAGAGCTGCGTTACCTCATACTCATGACTGAAAAAGCTGAAATGGCGCTGCTCGCGAGGCGTGTGTTGCAGCTCCTGCTCTGCTTCATACTACAGTAACGTTAATAACCGCATCCATGAACATGATTTCTGACCGAGTCCTATCCCGATTCTTTTCCACCGGCTGTGAGGTGAAGACCACATGACCCAAGAATCTGCGCTTAAACTTAGCGTCATCAAGCTACGCCTTTGCTTTGAATAGGCGACCTCTAGTGGACCAAAAAGTTACATAGTGCACCTTTAATATCTTCCGTTATTAATTATTGTAGTTTTATTTATCTTTTTTTACCACAATGTAAGCAAGCACTTTTCAGCAGTGTAGTTAGTAACTATTTAGAGTTAGATAGTTTTTTCTAGGGGTCAGTTTGACAGAAATTCATTGCATTTATTCTGTATTTCATACTGAAGCAATGCAACTGTTTAATTAAAGTTTATTTCATTTAGTTCATTCTTAATTTTACAAACATTTATTTGCATTCATTCATTTAGCAGAAGCTTTTATTTTGTGAAAACTCATAAAGACTCAACTTGATGGTTAAGTAGTAAGTAAATGTTTTTCAAACCAATCAACTTTTAATGAATCAAGAGTTTTTCCTTAAATTCATACGTTTAGATGAACTGAAGCTATACACAAATAACACAAAATGCTGGTTTATGGATAATGAAGATTCTTTATTATGTAAGCAGTGTTTTGTTTGTGTACGTGACAAGGGATTTAATGGTTCCAATAACACCTCGATTAACCTACCGTTCAAAGGTCTGTGTTCCTGTTTGCTGGGCCAATTGGGGTTGTTCTGTAATAATTATTCAGCCTTGATCCAATGTCAGCCTCCAGACTTCAATAATTTGCTTTCGCTTAAGTACATTTACAATAAAAAATGCTTTTTCTCACTATGGGTGTGTTCACACTTGGTATGTTTGGTTTGATTAAAATGAACCCTGGTGTGATTGCTCAGTGTGGTTCACTTGAGTAAGTGTGAACGCTGCCGTCCGAGAGAGAGACGGAGACAAACAAACGGAGAGAGACCGCTGAAAAGATGGGTCTCGGTCTGCTTCCAAACGAACTCTGGTGCGATTTGAATGAAATAGGAAAGCAACACGGACCAAAGACATGTAAACCAACCAAAAACAGGAAGACGGGATGCTAAAAAGGGCAGAATGCTCAAGAAAAATAGTTTTTCTTGTCATAGTCGTAATGTCGCCCATCACAGTTAAGTACAGGGATCAAAACCGCGTCTCCTCTCAGCAGATTTTCATTTGTGTGTGTGATGGAGGGATTCATGCCGCTGTTTTGACTCCTTTACACATTTTATAAGCTCTTCACAAGTTCTCAGCTGGTCAAAATACCATCATATGTAGGCTATGCACATACAATGAGCACATTTAGGTCAACACACAGCATTGTTTTGGATGTTCGGTAAGTTCCGTCTCAAAATGGGCAAAACTTCATAAAAGCCGAACAATCCGTTTGTGAACATATCCCTATGCCTTTAGGTTCGGTGTTAAAAATGAAAATCTGAACACTAAGCTGACCAGGACTAAATGTTTTTTTTGGTTTTTTTTTGGTCTGGACCAAACGAACCAAGCGAACCGAACACACCCTGAGATCATCATATTTTTGGGGTCCTTGGCATCAATACGTTCTGCTCAAGACTGTCAAAACCACAGTCTGCAAAACAGTGGCTAAATGGAGCTAAACTAATTCTAGGCATCATTTTGCAGACATTTGACAGAATGAATCACTGCTGTTGTCTTACAAGAGCTTTTTGATAAAGACGTATTGCCAAAACATGTAGCAACGTTGTTCTCCACGATAGCTTCACACACCTCAGTGGCTGCTCAGGGCAGATTGTGTAAATCTGTTACGAGATGGTGTTATTAACTCTATTTTCTTCCCTGCTATCCACACATTGTCACCTGTTCAACCTTATTTCAGCTTAAGTGCCTCTTAATCATTCCATTCCCTGGCTGATAGATACCCGCCCTCTCCTCGCACCCCACAATACCCCCCCTTACATCTCTCTTTTCGCTTGCGAATCCTCTGAGGATGTAACTTTCTGATTATATGCAGAGCATCTTTCTGTCCAATCAGTGCTTCTGAGAGCTTCTTGCTAACAGTCCCAGAGGACAAGAACCGATCCTGAATACATACACGTGTTGCATGGCTAACCATGGCTAACTCTAACTGGAAGATAATGGCTGTAAAGCCACAAATTTCTGGCTATATTTTTAATTTTTTAACACATTTTTTACATTTATATGTAGGTTTCTTTCACACAGTTGTTACCGACATGATCTCATAACCTGTGAGTGCTCTCCGTCTAGGCCAGGCCTCCATAATGTGTTCACAGTCAAAGCAGGCAGTCATTACCTACAGAAAATGGCTTAATTATTCAGGCAAGAATGGCTTTTCGACTGCATGGGAGAGAAACATATGTTACGCTTAACAACGGGGGGAAGTTTGGAGCCCAAGCAGCCAGGCTGAAACAGCTGACGGAGACAGTGCACGCGAAGGGCTTTCCCTAGGAAAAGCAGAGCAGGCAATAATCTAACTATAATTAAGGCCGATAAACCATGTCAGAATGCCATTAGACCAAATGGCTTGCAACCAATCAGCTATGACATTAATGGAATCGGAGCTTCATAAATCATGTGTGTTATAATAAGAGAATCAGTTTAAGCATTTCTGTTTTACACCACATTTTTTGTGCTATTTTCACAGGAATGACCTGTTAGCCCACTAAACTGCAAATCTTAGTCATTTTCAGTGTTATTTTGACTTATCTGCAGAGCTATTTATAGTAAAAAAAGAAATGTTCTGGGTTCAATACAAGTTACCAAGAATACCACAGAGTACTTTTTTATTGTATTATTTTATTTTTGTTTTTATTATTTTATAAATTTAGTTATGTATATAATGTATTATTAATAATAATATTTCACAAATGTTTTTGCACTTCCTCAAGATTTGTGTGTGTGTATGTTTGTGACATATCAGGACACAAATGTGTATAATGCCATGGGTATGACATAGGTATTACAAGGAGAGGGTGAGGACATTACCCATGTCCCCATTTTTCAAAAGGCTTATAAATCCTACAGAATGAGATTTTTTGGGAGAAAGTAAAAATGTGCAGTTTCCTGTGATGGGTAGGGTTAGGGGTAGTGTAGGGGGATAGAAAATACGGTTTGTACGGTATAAAAACCATTACGCCTATGGAATGTCCCCACAATTCACAAAAACAAATGCGTGTGTGTGCGTGTGTGTGTGTGTGTGTGTGTGTGTGTGTGTGTGTGAAACCTTGCCTTTATTGAAAAAAAATAAAATAAAAAAACTCCCCCCAAATTACTTACATTAGGCAAATACACAAAGTTCTGTTATGAAACTCTATGATAGGTCCTTAACTAAATTGACCTGGCTATTGTTAAGCCCCTCCCCTCGAATGCAGATGAGCCAATGGCAGTTGTATCAGTTGCACCGGGACAGGAACTCTTTTTTACGCTAAATAGTTGGAATACTGGAACGCTAAATAGTTACTCTTTAGGTTTCAGCTTCATAGAGAAACACTGGAAGATACTAAGCTCTTGATAGTGTTTATTAGGGCTGGATAAAAATGATAGATTTCTCGATTTTAATTGATTCTCATTTTTTACGAACCGATGTCGATTCTTAAATCCCAAGAATCGATTAGTCATCCTGTTTTCAGTTAATGACTGAAAGGAACATTGTAGCGCACCTCCCATCCAATAAATCGCAATAATATTTGTGCTTTGTTACTACTGATATGAAACAAAGTCTCATATTTCAAATTACGTCCATTTTATTATGAAATTCAAAAACACAAATACCGTTTTGCCGCTGTGGCGTAACAGATTGCTCTGGCGCAGCTCAGCTCAAGAGAAGCGCGCACGGAGCGCATGTGAACTGATCTTCTCTTCCGCTTTAATACCAGTTTAATACCATCTGAAAGTGTGTTAAAAGATACAGCACAGCTTACCGAAATCCGCATGTCACATGGAATCGCTCAAGCAGTGTTTCAATCGTGGAAAGACGTCTGTAAAACAGCTTGTAAGCAATGTCACGTAATGTCACATTTACTAGTGTCCATAAACTCGTTAGTCAGCTAGAAAAATGAACTCCAGAGAGGAGCATTTCGATAAATACATGCACCATATTACATATTCTTTATAATGTTTAATATTCTTCAATATTTAATGCATGTTTGAATAAATCTGAAAGTTTTTATGACAGCCATTTAAATGTTTATATTTCATATAACTTTATTATTATAAAAAAATCATAATTGAGTGTAATTTAAGTGTTTGTATAAAAATCTATTCATTTTTACCTTCAATATTATAGTAAACTAATGTAGCCTAGCAGGCTACAACTGACTCCCATAGTTTACAGCATTTGTTTTCATTGAGAAAATTTGCCATGCATTGTACCTAATATATATAAAAAATAATCAATATTGAATCGAATCAGAATAGAATCGAATTGCAAGCTTGTGAATCGAAATCGAATTGTGAAATTTGTGTCAATACCCAGCCCTAGTGCTTGTGCTACAAAAATGGTAAAACGATGCGCCTGGGGTACTGTAACACTGGATCCAGGTATCCTGAGAGGATTTTCTGGTTGTCATACTCATTAAGTTACTATTAAAATGAACGAGTCCATGCTAACGTACAAACCTAAATAGCTAACCACTCTCAAGTCATGTAACAGTGTGACGTTAAGTCAAAAACATACAAATGAAGGTCTACATTTCAGTGCTTCTCCATATTAAACTGGTTAAATGTAAATTAATCTAATCTTACTCTGCGGTACATGAACATTGTTGATCCTGGATGTTGTCAGCTGCGATCGCGACGACCGTAACATGAGGCTTCTCCCGCTGCATTTCGATCTATAAACCCTCGCTTCTAAATGAATCTTGTTACCCACCATTTTGACTTTATAACTCACAATTCTGAGAAAAGAAGTCAGTGTTGTGAGATGTAAACTCACAGTTGCTAGAAAAAAAGTCAGAATTACCTTTTTTATTTTTTATTCTATGGCGGAAACAAGCTTCCATACAATCTGACCATTCATAAAGGCGAATCCACCATTGTCCGACAAAGGAGTCAGGAGAGTTAGTAGATTAACGTTAACGGACTTGAACTTGAAAAATGGTGTGTACTAATGTCTTTCCACAGTTGAAACAACATTACTTCTGATGTTTATTTGGTGCTAAAAATGAACTATTAGGAAGAGATGAGACTTGTTCCTGACACTATAGGGTCCTTCTGAAGTCTGTACAGAGACGCAAACAAGCTGGTTAAACAGTATGTTCTTTTACTCTTCCATTCGCCCTGTTGTCAGCAGACTGAATTGTGTGCAGTTTCTCTGAAATTGCAAACGCATTTTTATACTGTAGACAATGTCAGTGATTATAAGTAAGGAATAATTATCTCCGGACCATTGAATTATTAGAAAAATAATGCACACTTGAGGTGGTAATGCGGTCATGACGCGAAGCGGGTGTGCTTTTTTTGTACAGAGTCAATAATTCAATAGTTCAGAGTCAATTATTCTGCATAGACTATGGTTACATTATTATTATTTTTTCTTTAAACTTCAGATTTAAAAAAAAAAAAGCAACATATTTGTCAGGTTTTTGTCCTTAGAAGCTATTGTGTAGGACTAATTGCTTACGGATTCATACATCATAAGCCTCCATTGCTAATTATAAATGTCATTTTAGAGCTAGTAATAGAAGCTTGAGCCATTGATATGCAGACAAATGCTGTTATTGGAGAGAGATTGATCAACCGATTAAGCGTGTGTACACAAGTCTCTACTAATAGCAAAGAAAAAACTGTAAGTTTACCTGCTTCAAAAACAGTGAGGTTACTACTTCGATAGTGAGAAATATAGTTTTGCGGATGGCTTTGAAACAATTTTATTGATGAAGTCGCAGGGCAGTGCTGACAAGTTTCTCTGCATGTGTATAATCCTTTAAACCTATGTCTTATACAGTCTCAGGTGGGTTAACTCAGGGCTGTTACCACCATAGACATTAAGGGGGACAAGTATATTTTTAGAAATAAAAATATACCCCAATAATTAGAAATGGCCAAATTGAAATTGCCCACCCCCCAATATTTGAAATTCTTGCATTGCTCTGCTGCACTTCATTATGCAGCGTTCTAAATGTTAGGATGACAAAAAGGTTTAAAAGTTACATTTTTAGCTGGTCTGCCTCAGATGCTCATCAATGTCAAAATGATTGAGATGGCCAATCAAATCAAAGTAGGCGGGGTTTATGTTCTCTTTTGGCTTTGTCTTCACACAAACAAGCGCGTCAGTCTATCGCTTAATTCCGTTGCGGAGACTTTATTCTTTCCGGTCTGCTTTGTGACAAAGAGACTCTTCGATAACACATTAGAACAAGAAACAAGAAATTAGGACAAGCTGGGAGAAGTGAACTACAGGGTAAGAGACAGGGTTCTTGGCCTATTATTCCGTTGTGGTGCTTTTTAGGGCAAAAATAGACTTTAATTCATCACCATGGAAACAAGGGTACATTCCTTTCCTGGCACTTGGGGCGTTAGTTAAGGTGTTCCTGGTCTTTTCACTGTTATGAAATGCTATTATGTCTATGGGTTAGATCTTAGGAAATGTGACCTGGGTCAAGAATACAGAGGTTTATTGGAGATGAAGCAAAATAAAACCGGTTGTAAGTTACACCAGACCTATCTTATTATCTTCAATCATCATTGGGATTGAAAACGAGTTCACTGGCATCTGAATTATTGCAATGCTCAGCGACATTAGTAAAGTGCACCAGGGAATCTGCTCCAAAAAACATGATGCCTGGTTTACTCAGCAGATTATTTTAACAGACAGTATACTTAATGGAAAGTGTGGATCCATCCCAACAGCTCCCTATCGCAGCATCTTCATGGCCTTCCGGCCTTCTCTGTGTCTGACATCCATTGATTCAGCTGTAAGTTCTGGCCAAAAATGGACTGGTTAAAGGTACCTGGAGGTGTCAGCACTCTGGGGGGTACAGTACATTCACTGACCAAAGCACTTACATGAGTTATTTGTAACAATTTGGTGCTTTTAACTTGTTTAGAAACTTGTTTTAGGAATGACTAAATGTAATTTATGTTGTTGCATTATGTTCTAAAGTGCAGGATGTTACCATCCGTTTATTTAGTTCATATGTTCAGTAATTGGGTTGATTTAATCAAATGTATGTAGTAATGCTGTATAAGTAAGATTTTTTTTCTGCTCACCCACTTGGGCCTAGCCTGGATGCCAGCCAAACTTAGCCCCGCCCACAACATTTGAGGTCGGAAAGTTCGGTCTGGACTTGATCCGTTGTGGAACCAGAGCTGTTCGGACCAATCAAATTGTCAGGGCGGGCTTTATACGATGATTGACAGATAACGCAGCGTAATCATCCACGTCACTAAAGAGCGCTTGGGTTAAATTCGTTCTAATCCTAAACGGAGATAAGCATTCACCTTTACTATACTCTCAAAAATGATGATCATGTTGGTAAGTACTCCGTGTATCCTTAAATTCTTTTACAACACCTGCAAAGATCGTTTACACTCATCTTCTTCTTCTTCTTTTTCCAGTGTGCGTGCAGTTGAGTTCTGTTGACTACTATGCATCGCTCAACATACGTCACTTACTCCGTTGCTCTGATTGGTTGTAGTTCTATCCAATTGAGTGCAGAGGTATTTTCTTTCCTGGTTCGGCTGAATCACGCCTCATAATCACAGCCCAGTAGAGCAGTATCAGACTCATATTCTGACTAGAATCTGAGTGTGACGACGTCAGGCTAACTTGGGCCAGTAGTTTAGATGCTAATACTTTACAATAAGGTCCCATTAGTCAATGTTAGTTGATGCATTAACTAATATTATCTGACAATGAGCAATACATTTATCTATTTTTTATGTTAGTTAATAAAAAATACAACTGTTCCTGTTAGCTCAGGTCCATTAAATACTAACAAATGCAACTTTCGATTTGAATAATGTACTAGTAAATGTTGAAATTAAAATGCACAAAGTAATAAAGGCTTTAAAAGATTAATACAGGCATTAAAAGTTTAAATGTTCATGTTAACAAATGTAATGTCATTTTAAAGTGTTACAGTTTAGATTTGTACTTGCCTTGCGAACATTTTCACTGGCGCCCCAAAAAAACAAAGTAATTTTAATCACTAATCATTTTATTTGATAATTTTACATTTGAAAATTATGTTTTTAGATGCATAATGTATAGTATGAATAATTACATTTATTATTTTATATTTTTAAAGTATTTTATTGTTTATTAAAATTGATTGTTCACTTTTTTTTAATCAAATGTGCGTTTTCTTTCTCCTACTGGCCTCAGACAGATGGCCATCCTTACTGTCGAGTCCTGATTTTCTGTTTCTGGTATGAGGTAAAAGGTTTGCTAACTTTTTCATTCCTTGTAGCAAGTGACAATGAATGACTGTGATTAGAGAGAAAAATTACTCTGTCTTAACAATAGTTCACTTTCAGGTCCAAGATATTTCCACATAAATCAAAAAGAGACAGATAATAACATCAAAATGTATTGATCTGAGTGAGGTAAATCTGACTTACAGCAGCAGGAAGCCCCCAAACACAATCTAAAGGTATTTGATGCATTTTAGAGATTACACTGGATCTTATTTAATAAGAGGACCAGAGATTTGGGATTGAGCAATTATATTATTACGGTGGAATAGTTATATGTTAACTGATTTAGGTGATGTTATACAATGTAGGGTGACCACCATGAGGGACAGTCCCGAAATTGGGAGCTTCGTCCCGCGTCCTGGAAGACGTACACTCTCAGAAAAAAATGTACAGTGCTGTCACTGGGGCGGTACCCTAAGGTACAAAAGTGAAAAGGTACATATTTGTACCTTTTTCACCCCTAAATGGTACATATTAGTACCTTAAAAGGTACATATCAGTACTTTAAGAGTGCATATTAGTACATTAAAAGGTACATATTAGTACCTTTTCGGTTTTGTACCTTAGGGTACCGCCACAGTGACAGCAATGTACCTTTTTTTCTGACAGTGTAGAGTGTCCCTCAATTCCATTTGCACAGCCATCATGTTCTAGCCAGAGCGGGGAAAATAGCCAGCGCAATTGTAAAGAGGGATTTTTCTGCTGATGACGACTGGATGGCGCAAAGAAATCAATGTGGGCTTCATCAAAAGTTGTTAAATACAGATACACCAGGCTGGACTTTATCTAGACACATACTGGTATCCTGATCAAGTTTAAGAGTTCCTGTCCGATTGGTATCAGATTGGCAATTTTATCACCGAACCATATTTTTTATCACCGATCCATAAAAGATACCAAACCTAAAGGCATAAGGATACGTTCATAACCTGATTGGTCGGCTTTTATGGCGTATTGCCTATATTGAAAGAGAACATCCAAAACAATGCTGTGTGCTGGACTTAATGCGCTCGTTGTATGTTCATAGCCTACACATGATGATATTTTGACCAGCTGAGAACTCGTGAAGAGCTTAAGGAGTCAAAACAGCAGTCAAAACAACCTCCATCACACACAAATGATCTGATGTGAGGAGACGCGGTTCTGCCTGTACTGAACTGTGATAGGCAACATCACGACTATGAAGAGAGAATAAACAATATGCGTGAGCTTTCTGTCATTTTAGGATCTCATCTCAATAAGGATTGATGTATTTACTCATTTAAATTGCATTCATTTTTAACAAAAAAGTTGCATAGTATACCTTTTAAGGAAATGTATTTTATTATAAAATGTGGCTTTACCTACTAGCCTGTTACTCAGTTCATTATATTTAGCAGACTAAATAGGTACTGTTGAGTAAATTACATTGTATAACTTGAACAATACTCATGTAATTGCAAATTTCGTGCCAGTCACAGAGCCAGTCACAATTAACAAAGCTTGTAAAGCATGTTATCATTCAACGGAACAGAAAATAGGTTTTCCAACTAATGTAAATCAATATTTACATAGTATAATAATAGTAAATATATATATATATATATATATATATATATATATATATATATATATATATATATATATATATATATATATATATATATATCTCACATTGTGTCCCGCAAAATCACATCTACGTCCTGCAGAGCAGTAACCAGGTGGTCACCCTAATTCATTGTGCTTTTAGAAAGTTCTATATTTTGTCTTATTATATTATTTTTCCTTGCAGGGTCAACATTCATAGCAACCTTCTGTCTCTGTCTGCACACTAGGGGGTCATATGTGGCGACTTGAGCTAATGACGAAGTGGGATTTGGCTCTATCCTTTATAGACTGTCATGAAAAGCATAACCAATCGGATTGGTGTCTACTTAAGACGCAGA
Source organism: Paracanthobrama guichenoti (assembly GCA_018749465.1). Classification (NCBI taxonomy): domain Eukaryota; kingdom Metazoa; phylum Chordata; class Actinopteri; order Cypriniformes; family Gobionidae; genus Paracanthobrama; species Paracanthobrama guichenoti. Next base: position 21,943,800 of record CM031966.1, on the reverse strand, counting down.
AATCATTGCTAAGCTCAGGATGAAATGAAGGAAATAGGTCTCTGGGTCAAAGTTGGCAGCTAGGTCATTGCAACGCCTTGAGCTTATTTGCATGTTTTCTTTAAGAACATTAAACCTACATGATGCAATATCCTGTGCATTGCACTCATGCAGAAGAGAGAGCGTGAACCTAGATGGCATTACTAGATCAAATCCAAACATTATTCCACCAGCAGGCATTTCTTGATTGAGTATTGACAGCACGCAATTACTCTCTCAAGCGCTGATTGACTTCTCGTTAGAGGATGTCTGATGAAGGAGTCACTGAGCTGATTCCAAGTAAACGTCTTGCCTCACAGCAAGAGTTTTGCAAGGTCAAATCTCAGCATCCATTCTGTCTACACTGTACAAAAAAGGTTAAAGCAATTCTATTTTCACATAAGTGACTATGCATGTTGGTAAGGATACTTCTTTCTTGATAACGAGCAACACATGACTGAAAGCTCTTTTGTTGCAAACTATACAGGATTATTAAATGTATCCATAATGCTGTAAAGGTATAAGCTACTAAATATCAATGCATTAGATAACAAAATATCAAACCAAGTGGCATTCTGACAAGGACAAAGAGACTGAAGGCGACCAACCACAATTGATTTTCGCTTTCATGCCATTTAGTTGTGATTATCTCAAATATATTATTATATCATGCTCCCTTCCAACGATTCTTCCACATTTTGAGCCTGATGAATCTTGACATTGTCATTCTGGAATATGGCCGTGATGTGCTTCCTACATGGTTGTAATGAAATGAAAAGCTGAAGAACTGTTGCCAGACATATAACATGCTAGAAACACGATAATCACTGAAAGATTACATAGACTCTTAAGCATTTGTATATTTTATAAATACTATTTTTTTGTTATTTTCAATTTACACTACACTCTCAGAAAAAAAAGGTACAGTGCTGTCACTGGGGCGGTACCCTAAGGTATCTTTGTACCTTACTCAGCCCTAAATGGTACATATTAGTACCTTAAAAGACACATATCAGTACTTTAAGAGTGTGTATTAGTACCTTTTCGGTTTTGTACCTTAGGGTACCGTCCCAGTGACAGCACTGTACCTTTTTTTCTGACAGTGTACTGTTCAAAAATTTGGATTCTTTTTTTCAGCAAGGACACGTCAAATTGATCAATAGCGACAATAAAGAGATTTATAATGTACAATTTTATAATTGCAACATTAATTTTGTAAATAAATGTTGTTCTTTTGAACTTACTTTCTGCAAAAATATTGGGTAGAACAACTGTTTTGAACACCATTAAGAAATGTTTCTTGAGCACCAAATCACCGTATTAGAATGATTTCTGTAGAATCAGTTTAGTTGTAGAAGTATTTAGTTATCTGAAGAAATACTCTTTGTCCATTAAGTATTGGTTGCATGTCTAAATAGTTCAAAAGAGGCAATTGTACAGAGAGGAGAAGCAAGTTATAATTTGGAGCACAGGGAAATTTGGATAATCAGGAGGCACATATTACTGAAGAAGATGCATAAACAACAAGAGACAAAACATATTTGAGCAAAGATCTTCCAATATTTGGGGTCCTGCATTGTCTATACATATATCATGTATTGAATTTTCTGTGTTTTTAGTTTGATTTTCAGTACATCACAGATAGCTTGGCTTTCTGGAATGCCTTTAGGCTTTAAAAGTGGCAAATTTTGCAAAGTTTTATTCCAATGGAATAAAAGCAAAAAGTCCTAGTGTGAATGAAGGAAAGCTCTCAGAGGGCTCAGTGCTTTCAGTTAGACACCTGGAAGCTTTACTTCAGACATTCTGTCTGCTTTGTGATGCTCAGAGATGTTCCAAGGGATGCCCTGGAGCGAGAGCTGCCCCACCAGCACCCGGCCCCACCCACTTCTGGAGGACGGCTCTAGCATTTCAAAAGCCAAGACTAATTTGAAGTATACTTCCCACCAGAGCCGCCCTGCATTGAAACTGAGGACTTTCTCCTGCTTAATGTCAATAAAAAGGCTCAGGGTTGATACACAGTGGGGCTAATATTGCTTCTTGTGTGGCAGGTGGTGTTTTGGGAAGGAAAAGTGGAGAAGGAAATATGCAACACCTTTTCTGCCATGCAAAATACTCTCCAGAAATAATGCACAAAATGCCTCTTAAACCATATATATGTACTGCGTTTTAGAATATATATTATATGGCTTATGTATGCTTTTTCATGTTTGCCTTGAACTTGTTTTTATTTGATTTACTTTCAACAACCTGATATTGAAATGTTTACTGCTCTGTAACCTCTCTGAGATCCTTACAACAACAAGAAATTTTATTTAATTGGTTATGTTGAAGTTTTGTTTTGTCAGCAATGTTATGTCATACACTTTAACCTATGGACTCTCAAGGAAAATGTAATTAAATTGCATCTATCTACAGTTTAGCCCAAATGAATTGCAGTTTCTATGGAAATGGTTTTTCATGATTTTTCTTTTTTTCTTCCAGTTGTGCAGACATCACTACTGCAGTACATAGTAAGTAGACCTCTACAGTTCACCTCTACTTCTGTCATTTCTCCATATGTCTATATGCTAATTCAGTTGATGACATAAACAAACTTACCACATAACATTACTGAAGCCATACATGCATTAATTGACATTTTTACAATTTTACGGATGGACGGATAGATAGCTTATCAAAGTTGATGGATGGATGGATGGATGGATGGATGGATGGATTATCAAAGTTAAAGGATGGATGGATGGATAGATTATCAAATTTAAAGGATAGATGTATGTATGTATGGATTATCAAAGTTAAAGGATGGATGGATGGATGGATTATCAAAGTTAAAGGATGGATGGATGGATTATTAAAGTTAAAGGATGGATGGATGGATGGATTATCAAAGTTAAAGGATGGATGGATGGATAGATTATCAAATTTAAAGGATAGATGTATGTATGTATGGATTATCAAAGTTAAAGGATGGATGGATGGATGGATTATCAAAGTTAAAGGATGGATGGATGGATGGATTATCAAATTTAAAGGATAGATGTATGCATGTATGGATTATCAAAGTTAAAGGATGGATGGATGGATGGATTATCAAAGTTAAAGGATGGATGATGGATGGATGGATGGATTATCAAAGTTAAAGGATGGATGGATGGATGGATAAATGGATGGATGGATTATCAAATTTAAAGGATGGATGGATGGATGGATGGATGGATAGATTATCAAATTTAAAGGATGGATGGATGGATGGATGGATGGATAGATTATCAAATTTAAAGGATGGATTGATGGATGGATGGATGGATGGATGGATTATCAAATTTAAAGGATAGATGTATGTATGTATGTATGGATTATCAAAGTTAAAGGATGGATGGATGGATGGATTATCAAAGTTAAAGGATGGATGGATGGATGGATGGATGGATGGATGGATGGATGGATGGATGGATGGATGGATGGATTATCAAAGTTAAAGGATGGATGGATGGATGGATGGATAAATGGATGGATGGATTATCAAATTTAAAGGATGGATGGATGGATGGATGGATGGATGGATGGATGGATGGATGGATGGATGGATGGATGGATAGATTATCAAATTTAAAGGATGGGATGGATGGATGGATGGATGGATGGATTATCAAATTTAAAGGATAAATTGTTGGGTGGGTGGATGGATGGACAGGCGGACAGACGGACAGATGGATGGATGGATGGATGGATGGATGGATTATCAAATTTAAAGGATGGATGGATGGATGGATGGATGGATGGATGGATGGATGGATAGATTATCAAATTTAAAGGATGTATGTATGGATGTATGTATGTATGGATGGATAGATGGATGGATGGATGGATGGATGGATGGATGGATGGATGGATTATTAAAGTTAAAGGATGGATGGATGGATGGATGATCAAAGTTAAAGGATAAATCAATGGATGGATGGGTGGATAGATAGATTTTCAAAGTTAAAGGATAGATGGATGGATGGATGGATGGATTATCAAAGTTAAAGGATGGATGCATGGATGGATGGATGGATGGATGGATGGATGGATGATCAAAGTTAAAGGATAAATCAATGGATGGATGGGTGGATAGATAGATTATCAAAGTTAAAGGATAAATGGATGGATGGATGGATGGATGGATGGATGGATGGATGGATGGATTATCAAAGTTAAAGGATGGATGCATGGATGGATGGATGGATGGATGGATGGATGGATGGATGGATGGATGGATGGATGGATGGATGGATGGATGGATGGATGGATGATCAAAGTTAAAGAAATCAATGGATGGATGGATGGATTATCAAAGTTAAAGGATAGATAGATAGATAGATAGATAGATAGATAGATAGATAGATAGATAGATAGATAGATAGATAGATAGATAGATAGATAGATAGATAGATAGATAGATAGATAGATAGATAGATAGATAGATAGATAGATAGATAGATAGATAATCAAAATTAAAGGATAAATCGATGGATGGATGGATGGATTGTCAAAGTTAAAGGATGGATGGATGGATGGTTGGATGATAGATAGATAGATAGATTATCAAAGTTCAAGTTGCTGTACAGTATATGGTGCTACTGATCTACTTGAATATTTATGCTTTTTTCTTAGCAAACTTTTGCATGGTTTAAAGTGTACTCATTTTCTGCAAAGCCAACATGCTCAAAATTAAATGATCTCATTTCATAGTTCAGACATTTGAGATTTAACAAGGGATGTAGGGCAGAGGAGCTCCGCTCTTTGTTTTAAAGGGATTGTGTGGTGCAGACCAGCATCTCCCGCTGTCTGCCTGCTGGAAATTTTCTGTGCTGATGGAGCTATTGATCATGCACACATTAAAATGATGTCTACTGCTCTAAACACCAATGACAGAGAGGTACATTAATCAGGAAATCAATGGCTGTGTCAATGGGCTGCTGGGGCTTGACAATAGATTGCAGTCTAGAGACAAGAGGCCCAGAAATCCCTTCCCCACAAAGCCACCGACCCATTCAAACTCAAAGTGTTTATTTTAATCCACGCCATTACATCAGACTTGGGGTATAAAGCACTTTAATACATTTACGGAGTGATCCGATCTGTCTTGTATGGAGGAGCTCAGACTCCTTGAGGGAAAATGACTTATAACCCTGTTCATAACTGTTGCTTATTTGACAGGAAGTAGTGAGTTGTTGAAGACAGAGCAATTTGTCAACATATCACTTAAACAGCTGTAATTTGTCAGCCAGCAAATTAGCTCTATTCCAAAACCTAGTGAGCTGCCCACCTAGCTGATATTTTTAGGTATTATAATCACGGCCCTTATATGAAAGCTGTTCCAAACAGTAGGCAGCTAAATTATGCCCATAAAATACCTTGTTTTGGATAAAATGTAAAGCAGTGTTTCATGTGTGCTTCATAGATCCATAATGCTTTTCTGCTATTTAAATCCTACTTAGCATATGGACCGGATTTTGTTTTTGAAAGTCTCAAGGCTGCATTTATTTAATTAAAATTAAAACTAATATTGTCAAGTCAAGTCACCTTTTATTTATATAACACTTTATACAATAAAGACTGTTTCGAAGCAGCGTTACAGTGATAAACAGGAAAATAATGATCAGTGTTGCAAACTGTATAACTCTGCTGTATAAAGTAGCTATAAAAATACAATAGTGTTATTATTCAGCTGAAGTCAGTTCAGTTATTGTGAAATATTATTACTATGTAAAACTGTTTAATATATTTTTATAATATAATTTATCCTGCAATGCCAAAGCTGAATTTTAGCATCATTGCTCCAGTCTTCATTGTCACATGATCCTTCAGAAATCATTCTAGTAATGCTGATTAATATTTCTGTGGAAACTGTAATTTTACCATACATTTTTTTGCCAGGATTCTTTGATTATTAGAAAGTTCAAAAGAACAGCGTTTATTTAAAATAGAAATCTTCTGTAATATTATAAATGTCCTTACTCTTACTTTGGATCAGTTTAATGTGCACTTGTGAATTAAAAGTATTATTTAAAAATAAATAAATAAAAAGCTTACTGACACCAGATTTTTGAACGATAGTGTGTATAAATATACAATTGCATTTTAGTCATCATTGTTCCCATATCATATTTAGAAGACAAAGAACTCTGGCCTGGGATCTGAATCTTTTTTAGCATTATTAGCATATTTTGTGGTGTCTGAATCCCTAGAGGTCAATTTTTTTTTCTTATCAGTGCCAAAGAGACTCAAATAACTGTCAATTTTTTTATCATACATGTAAGTTTTATACATCATTACAATCTGTTAAGTATCTACTTTTATTTGTGTATACTCACAATAAAAACAAAATGTTGTGCTTTTCGTAAAATAAATAAAATGATCCGTTCTGCTGTCTGTCTCTCAGAGAAGTCTGTTCTGAAATGTGTTTGTAAAAATGAACTGAAACTCAGTAAATACTTGCCACACAGACATAATAGATATGTCAACATAACGGTTAGTTCACCCAAAAATGAAAACATTTTCATCACTCACCCTCATTCCAAATCTGTAAGACTTTCGTTCATCTTCTAAACACAAATGAAGATATTTAAAAGGAAATTTGAGAGATTTCTGTCCCTCCATTAACAGTCCATGCAACTATCACTTCGTCACGTCAAAAAGTTCATAAAGAGATCGTAAAACTAACCCATATGAATTGAGTGGTTTAGCCAAAATGTTCTGAAGAGACTCATTCACTTTATATGATGAATAGATTGAATTTAGGCTTTTATTCACATATAAACATTGAACTGCGAACATAAAGAGAAGCTCAACCGAACCTGCTTGACGTGCAAAAACTAACCTTATTGGTTCTTGCTAAAGCTCAAACGTGCTGCGTAACACGAGAATGAACCTCATTGGTTCTTGCTGAAGCTCAAACGTGCTGTATGAGAATGAACCTCATTGGTTCTTGCTGAAGCTCAAACGTGCTGTATGAGAATGAACCTCATTGGTTCTTGCTAAAGCTCAAACGTGCTGCGTAACACGAGAATGAACCTCATTGGTTCTTGCTGAAGCTCAAACGTGCTGTATGAGAATGAACCTCATTGGTTCTTGCTAAAGCTCAAACGTGCTGCGTAACACGAGACTGAACCTCATTGGTTCTTGCTGAAGCTCAAACGTGCTGCGTAACACGAGAATGAACCTCATTGGTTCTTGCTGAAAGAATTGAAAATAATCAAAGATATTTGATTTTTGAAAATGAACAAAGACATTTGCTTTACTGTTTTCAACCCCCATCTCTCTCCAGGAGGGCCATTTGGAATTCCTAAAGACAAAGAAATGCTGAAGGCCTGTAGGCCAAATGTGTGTCACACCTGTAACACCGTGGGGGAAGTTTGGTCTGATTGGTCAGTTTGAATGGCTCACGTTAGGGTTTCACATGGTCAAGGAATAGATAAAAGAAGATTGTAACTGTTGCTCTGGGTTTTTTATTCTCTGGCTCTCTCTTCTTGGGGGCCTTCTCTTTGGCTCTTCTCTCCTTTGCTCTCTTCTCTTCTTTGTCTCTCCTTCTCTCTCTCTCTCTCTCTCTCTCAGGTAAAATTCATGCTGGGTACGATAAATGGTATAAGTTTTCATCATCTCATACATTTATTTTGTAACTATTTTAAGTGTAACCATAACTAGATTGTGTCATTAAATTCTTTCAATTACAAATGATGTGCTAACTAGTTTTGATTTGGTATTGACTTTGAAGTGTTACCTATTGCAATACAATATAGTCACATTATAGCCACGCTCTCCCACATGTTTAGCTATTGTAACTGCGCTTATTTCCGTCGTTGGTATAAGCTGCAGTGGGTGGTAAAGACAAGAAATGTACAGTTTTCTATCATCTTGCTGATAACGTTTCTTTAGTCATTCGGCAACCCTGCAGTCAGAACCGCTGTAGAGGATCCACCCTTACATTGCTAAAGCTCAAACGTGCTGCGTAACACAAGACTGAACCTCATTGGTTCTTGCAGAAGCTCAAACGTGCTGCGTAACACAAGACTGAACCTCATTGGTTCTTGCTAAAGCTCAAACGTGCTGCGTAACACGAGACTGAACCTCATTGGTTCTTGCTAAAGCTCAAACGTGCTGCGTAACACGAGAATGAACCTCATTGGTTCTTGCTAAAGCTCAAACGTGCTGCGTAACACGAGAATGAACCTCATTGGTTCTTGCTGAAGCTCAAACGTGCTGCGTAACACGAGAATGAACCTCATTGGTTCTTGCTGAAGCTCAAACGTGCTGTATGAGAATGAACCTCATTGGTTCTTGCTGAAGCTCAAACGTGCTGTATGAGAATGAACCTCATTGGTTCTTGCTAAAGCTCAAACGTGCTGCGTAACACGAGAATGAACCTCATTGGTTCTTGCTGAAGCTCAAACGTGCTGTATGAGAATGAACCTCATTGGTTCTTGCTAAAGCTCAAACGTGCTGCGTAACACGAGACTGAACCTCATTGGTTCTTGCTGAAGCTCAAACGTGCTGCGTAACACGAGAATGAACCTCATTGGTTCTTGCTGAAGCTCAAACGTGCTGCGTAACACGAGAATGAACCTCACTGGTTCTCACACTTTAAGCAAGCATGATTGAGCTTCCGTTTACCACAACTGATGTTTGCGTAATTAAATCCGTCCATCATATAAAGCGGTTGTGTCTCTTATGAAAATTCGGACTCAACCGCTTAATTCACACGGGTTAGTTTTACGATCTCTTTATGAACTTTTTGAAACGTGTGGACTCATTGTAGGGACAGAAATATCTCCAATTTCATAATCTTTCATAAATTTCAAATCTTAATTTGTGTTTCAAGATGAATAAAAGTCATGAGGATGAGTAAATGATGACAGAATTTAATTGACCATCTAATTTATTTCTCACTCAAATTACTACCATGTTCTAAGTGTCAGCTCACACTTCAATTATTTATACTGCTAACAACCTAAAGCAGAGGTTAATCAGCTGATAAATCTTCAATAGCGTTATAAAGCAATGCCTCACCTGTCACCATTCACAGCAGCTGAAGCTGATATTAGCCTTAGTGTCATTATCTGTTGCTGATATAGTCACTCAACTGTCAAGCTAAAATATGGCCACTGTGGTCTATTGAAATGAGTCGAGCATCTGTGGAATAATGATATTCCGAATAGAGCAAGGAAGTTACTTTCATCTGCCCTGGACGCCCATAACTCACAAGAGATCAGTATTTCTCTCGCCGCCCATCATGGTGATTGCTATTTTTCATCTAATGGAGATATTGCTTAGTATGCATGTGTTATGCTCTTTTTAAAGGTCTCAGGATGGGTAACCGAAAGCCGGTTTCTGTTTTCAGACATTTCTAAGACTATTCATGGAACAAATATTAGTTGAATGGAACGTCTTATATTTTTCAATATTTTCAGACAGCAGGGGAAGCATCAGATAAGTATATTGGTTATTTTCCCTGGACATTTCATAGGATACAGTCTTTCAATATGAGCGTAGACTTAGTTATTTTGAATCCAGACTCATTTGGACTTCCTGCCATGTGTCTTTTCAACCCACTGTCTTTTCCCCCTCTCCTATTAGGTTAAACTGAATTGCAATAGCCTGCCTATAATTTGACTTAAGACATAAGCCATTTCTCCCAGAGTTCTGAGCAGTGCTGACCACTGTAATGGACAGGGGGCTGACAGCACAGAGCAGAAGACTGACACCTGTAACAGGAAGCTCAAATTAAAGACGAGGAGAGCTGGCAAACTGTCAGGTGAAGATGCTCCATGTTCTAATAGATCTGTGGGCAAGAAAGGTGAGGGTGGTCACAGTGCAGACATCCAAGATACACACACACACACACACACACACACACACACACACACACACACACACACACACACACACACACACACACACACACACACACACACACACACACACACACACACAGTCAAACACTCTGGTGTAACGCATGTTATGTTTTCCATAGGACTGATGTTAAATCAGTGTTATTTTAGGATTATTTACAGTAGTGGCCAAAAGTGATATCTGGAGGGGATTGGTTTGCTTTTATTCACCCTGCAAGTTAAATTAAATCATCAAAATACACTGCCTGGCCCCAAAAAAGTCTATGATTGGATCATTATTGCAGTGATTATTATGTTTCTGTCATGTTATATGTTTGGCAACAGTTCTTCTAACCCTCATTGATGGAGTGTGCAGCTTTTCATGTAGGAAGATACACCATGGCCATATTCCAGGATGACAAAGATTCATCAGGCTCAAATAGTGGAAGAATGGTGTTGAGGGAGCATGAAGAATCATTCTCACACATGAATTGGCACCTCTGAGTCCACACCTTAAATTCATTGAAAGTCTTTGCTTTCAATGAATGGACTTTCAATGGACTCTTGCATTATCAATACCAGATCTGGACCAAAAAATCTTGATGGAAATAACATCACAACATTTATGTATTGATAATGCAAGAGTCACGCACTCTGTAAAGTGTCCTCCGGCACATCCCAAAGACTTTACATAATAATCACTGCACAAAATTAAGAATTTGCCTAATTAACAGCCACTTTTTCTTTCTTTTTTCTTTTTGGCAGTGTATGAGGAACATAATTTCTATTTTAAAATATTTTAAATGTGAGGGAAGAACAAAAACTGCACTTGGTTAAGTATTATTTTGGCATTGCATATAACAAATAAAACAATTGACTCCAAGCACAACTATGCAATATGCTTACAAAATCTTTAAAAAAACAATTAATAATTTGAATAAAGGGTGAATTGTTTTCAATTGAAAATCAAGTTTCAGTTGAGTCAGTTTTCCTAGGCCAGACATCTCTTTCTGCCATGACTGTATATACTTTTACAGTATTTATAATTTTTATATTTTCTATTTAGCTTTCATTATTTAAATTCAGTTTACGTTTGTAATTTTATAACCTCAGCTTTAACGTATTTTTTTAAATTGGTTTTTCACGTTTAAGTTTTTCCATCTAATATTTTCCTTTGATGTCAGCTTAATTTCAGTGAGCTAAAACAATTTTAATAGTTTTAGTTTTAGTCAACAAAAACAACACTGTGTTAAATAAATGCAATTAATAATTAAAAGAAACAAACAATAATGTGATAAAATTGTTAATCAGGTTGTGCACCTTGCAAAATGTAATTAAGAATGCCTTATAAATGAGTTCTGTATCTGAATTTCTGAAATTCAAATTCATATAACTGTAAGATAGATGGATGGATGGATGGATGGATGGATGGATGGATGGATGGATGGATACAGACACACACACCAACTTTACATTCTGTGCTGATATTGTCAGATGGCACATTCTCACACTGGAAAAAACAGCAAGTTCTCTGATTGCAGTAAATGTAATCACTCATTACTTTGGAAAGCTCCCAGTGGTAGCAGCTGTTCAACAGCTATGAGGATTCTTATTATTTATGCAAATGCACACCTTTTTGAAAGGTTTTCTTCACATGTGTAGGTGTTATGACTGTCAATCATTATTAACAATTTCCACAGAGGGAAAAAGTATTTAAAGGAGCCAAGTCTTCATACCAGGAAGAAATGTTTACTATAGGACATCTACACTAAGTACCACTTCCAAAAGAGGCAGATCTTTGCCTTTGGTTCATTCTTTTTACCCCTTTCTTATAGTTTCCAAGTTTCTTCAGGGACACCAATCAATTCATATTCATTCGATGCAACTGAAAGTGAACAGATGTATAGGTCTTCACAATGACATGCAGTTGCCAGTCTAGAAGGTCAAACTGTAGTGGTTTTGTCATCTATTGCACATGGATGCATTAGAAGAGAGGTTAACCCTGGGTAAACCACTTCTATGTGATTGGTTTTTGTGCTTGCAGCAATGAAACAGATTATTGATCACATTCATGAGTACTGAACATGCTTACATGCACATATGTTCATTATTCACTTATGCATTATTTCTCATTCATGTCATGGCACATGTGAAAGTGGTGAATTAGCAAATGAAGTTTGAGATGTTTTATTTTTATTAATGTCCTCTCCCAGTTTGTTTTTAATCTAATCTCCCCATAATTATATGAATGCTCAGTTATGATGGATATTCTAAATAAGGTGTTTACATGACCAAAATCCTTATATATATGCATATGCAGGTGGTTAGAAACTGTAATATTTGTTTAATCTTGCATACATGATCAGAATATGATCAAATTCAGATTATCACGAGAATATTTGTATGCATGTAAACATGGTTTCTGTTTAAAAGTGTCTATTTATTTAAATATATGCAGCACTGGTATAAATAAATTGCATGGATTTTTCATCGCAACCTTCCTTTGCAGCAGTATTGACAAAAATCGAAACTTTTTTTCAGACCAGACTCTGAGTTAAAAAAGATGCCCTGAGGAACCCGAGAGATTGAGCAAGCCCAAATTTAAGTTCGTTTTAATTTTTGTTCTTACTCATTATCCCCTCTCTCTTTCTCATTATCTTGAAGTGTTAGTTATACCTGAAATGCAGAGTTATTGACAAAAACACTTTAAAAATGAGTGCGTGTTCAGTAAGCGAAAATGAGCATTTTTAAAAGGATGTTTAAAATGCGCCTCCAGTTTCAGACATGTTTGGAGTGCGCTCTGCAATTCTAATCATCATGTCTGCTCTTCAGAACAGAAGTCGACACTCCAAGATTCAGAGCGGGACACTTCTGTCTGTCTCTTATCGTAATCCAGATTGGCTACATGCATCGTCTGGTCTGCTTCTGAAATCTGTCCCTGCATCTGGGACCGCACTGCCAGCCTGTGTCACTGCTCAAACTGGATTAAATCATACAGTGTTGGCAGAACAACAGTGCAGCACCTAAAAAGTGTTGAAGTTCTTGAAATTCGTCACGGCTGTCAGGGGCCCTAGCTCAAGGTCAGTGTTCTCATCCATCCTTTAAGAATCTTTTCTGACGGATGCTAAGGTCACTTAGAGGCAAGTGTGCATCTCTCCCTTTATCTCTCTCTCTCTCTCTCTCTGTGTGTTAGAAATCAGTGCCAATCATGAATGCTATGAGGGTTTTGGCAGAATGGAGAGATGATATAATGAAGTCCTGCTAGTGGGGATTCGGAGATGGAAACAAAACTTTCATTGGGAAGGCTGAACTAATTGTACACAGCACACTGTAAATTCTCACACATTTAAAGCAGTTTGGACAAATGTTGTTTCTTGTTTTTGTGGTTTCCCTTAAAGAGACTAGTAATGATTGCTTTGGCCCCCATGTCCACATTTTTGCACTTGACATCAATCTCACTGTTCCTGACAGTGTTTACTGGTAATTAGGAGCAGTTACAGATTGTGGCTTTGCTTAACATACACATAAATTGTAAGAATGTCACTATACTGATGAATAAATATATACGGTAAGACTATTAAATAGCAGTCCCAAACTAGTTTTTGTACAATAAAGTTAGCAAGTTGGTATGAGCCACCATGCACAGTCAAAAATATAGAAAATATACAAAGTGAAAATAGAGTGGGTTAAGGTTACAGAAACTACTACATTACCATGGTAAATACACAATACTAACATGAACTGTTAATAAAACATGGATGCTGATCCTGATGAATAGAATGAACATCATTCCTGCATGCAAATCCTTCCCAACTAAAACATGACATACCAGTTATGTAATTTATTGGTCATTGTAAGATCAAGATAATTATCACAGATGAACACAACTTTTATTAATTTTGAAGCCTAAATGCAGTCGCCAGAAGTAAAAGGCTAAAGGTAGGCCATTAAAAAAGGACTACAATGGCACCATTACCAAGCTTCCTTGAGTTTTTATCTCAAAGCAGAACGTTTGAGTTAGACTAGAGCACAATTATGAGCATAATGAGGCTGTAAAAGCGGACTGAGTTTACCTGTTCAGCGTGATGGCGTTTAATCTCCTTGACTGCCTCTGTAGTCCCATTTAACCACATGTTAGCAAAATCCCATTCAAAAAACCCATTGTCTTTTCGGTACAAGGAAACCGGAAGTGCTAAAATGCTAACTCGCTTCCAAGTGTCACACCTGCACCACTCTATTACGACGTTGCATGCTCGAAATTTCATTCACTCTTTATACAGCGCGCAACGCCTCATTTGCGCACTGGAAGCACGGTATAGTGTCTGACTAGACAGGAAAGTCAATTTTTGTCAAGTTATGAAAATATTGTTGGAATAATGGCATTGGAATCCATAAAATTGAGACATCATCAAGCTATGCCTTTGTTTTGAATAAGCGACCTCTAGTGGAGAAAATTGCATATTGTAGTTTCTTTGTTGTGCACCTTTGGCCCTGTCCCAAATGGCACACTTCATGTGCACTTTCGGTCTTGTGGACTTACAATGGCCGCTGCGTGCACGTGTCCGTTAAGTCCACAAGACCGCAGGGTGTCCCATTCGTCATTTAAGCTTAAAGAAGGGTGCTCGTGAGCGCCTCCTTTGCGGCTGCTATGCACCCTCGATGCGCACTTAAGCTTAGCCGAGCTACGCAGAGGACTTCTACCCGGCAGTCAAAGCGGCATTACGTCATGAAAGTGCAGGCTCAGAGGAAGACCGTGAGGGTTTAGGGTGCCATTTGGGACAGGGCCTTTGACTACACACTCTGCGACCCACTCAAAACGCTCTTGTTGACCCACCAGTTGAGAAACAGCAATTTTGTAACTGCAAAAAAAGCAACATTGTTTGCAACACATTTTAAAGAATATATCTTGAATTATTTTATTTTTGTTTGCTCCTTGTTTTTACCCTAATCTTCACTAAATATAGATTTATGTATAGGGCCTGATTCTAACTAGATTAGGTTAAGGTTTAGTGGAGTAAAAAAAAAAGAAAAAATATATTCTCAATAAACATGTCTTTATTTTTCTTTTAACATAATCAGTGACTTAATACAGAATCTTAAAAATGATTTTATTTATCATTTTGACATTTCTTTTTATTTCCAGGTTTAAAAAAAAAAAAAAAAAAAAAAAGGATTTGTTTTGCATTGTTTTCCAAATTACCTTTTAGTGAATATTATTTAAAAGCACCATTATTTTCTTAGCGTAAAGAACATTTTAATAATTTAAAGTTCCATTTTCCACTATAAAGAACCTTTTGTGCAATTGTAACGGACGTAGGCCAGTAAGATCTGTGAGTGTAAATATCGCACCCCTGGCCTCAAGAGGCGCGCTAGCGACTGATGCTAGATTAGTGTCCTTATTAGCATGCCCTCCTCCCCACTGTAGATCCCGGGTTGGATTCCAACTCTGAGCGGGTCGAGTGGGACCGGTTACATTTGGTGCTGTGACCCGGATGGGAGTGAGGTTTGGGGGGTGAGGGTAACGGACACAGGCCAGGCCACTAAGAGCTGTGTGTGTAAACCTTACTCCCCTGGCCTCAATAGGTGCGCTATCGACTGACGCTAGAGATTGCGGCCTTAGCGTTCTTGTTAGCGTGCCCGTTTCCAATGCCGGAGTCCCCGGTTCGCATCTCACTTGGAGCACATTGAGTAGGACCGGTTACACAATGGAAAAGTTCCATAGGTTCTTCACTGAACCATCAATGCCAATAAAGAACCTTTATTTTTAGTGTAACTGACTATTTTTTAGAACTGTGGCCATTCTAACCAATAAACTGACATCTCACTTGATGATGTCACTGACACATTCTTGTTAAACAGAATTATACTAACTGGATCGCAGAATGATGATTGGCTCCTTATCAGTTCTGGTGTCAGAAGTGCTCATGGGAAATGTGACAGTGTGGAACCTAAAAAATTAAACACATTTCAATGGTTTTGATGATTGAGAGATTGTAATGATGATGATGGGACACCAAGGGAGGCCTCGAAACATAAACCTACTTCAATTAGTGATGCAAAATGCTTTCTAAAAGCATAGCAAGGTTTTGGCACATTTCTGACAGCTTGTACTCGGTATTCCCAGAAAGAGATTTGAAAGGATGAGACATTTGATTTCAGGACAAGAGGAAGAGCGAACAGTGTGTATGAGCCATCTGGGCTGGTTTAATGATGGTGGTGTTTTATGTTGGACTCTCTGGTTCTTTGTTTTTCTCTCTCTGTCCTTTGCCATTTTATCTAGCCCTTTTCTTTTTTGTCCGTTGTCTCTTATTGCTCTTTCTAGAGTTCCAGTTTAACGACCCTATGAAATAAAAAAGACCGTTTTCTGGCTTCTGTGTCAAATCAAGTCACCTTTATTTAAATAGCTCTTTATACAATACAAATAGTTTCAAAGCACCTTCAAAGTAATAAATAAGAAAATAACATGATTAACCCATAAATGCATGAATGTTTCGCCAATCATTATTACATATTCAGCAACCTGGCTCTATATCTAACACGGATGGATCTCTACCTGTCACGATAATATAAAACTCTCCTGATATTAGAGTAACAATTACAGAAGAATAAAATAAAGCATATTTAGTTTCTTTTTGGAGCTTGGAAGGGTTCGGTTTGAGCAGATGTTTTATACCATCATCACTGTCCTCGTTAGAGCTAATTTCACAGTACATTCAGCATCTGGCTCCTCAAACATATTCTCAATTTTCAACATCTTCAAAATCAATATTTTGATCGCTGACAGCTTCTTCATCAGATCCACCATTAAGTGACAGTGACACTAATATTTGATTGCGTTCAGTACTTGCTCTGCAGTAAATCGCTGAGCCATTCAAAGTTTTGCTGATGATACTTCTTATTCATTTGTTTTCTGCCTGCGGTAACTATGAGTGAAACGTCACTTCATCATTGTTTATCAGACATTGCAACCTTGTGGAATAAAGGTAAAGTGCATTTATTCAGTCATCAAAGATTCAATTATTGTTGTGCAGAAAAAATATACTTACCCTAGTGACCCTATACAATTTTTACAAAAAATAATGTGAAAGCAGGCCTTCTTTTATAATTGTATTAGTGCTGGGCAATCGATTAATTGCGATTAATCACATCCAAAATAGAAGTTTGTGTTTTACATAATATATATGTGTGTACTGTGTATAATTATTATGTACATATAAATACACACATGCATGTATATATTTATATAGAAGATATATATATATATATATATATATATATATATATATATATATATATATATATATATATATATATATATATATATATATACAGTATATACATGCAAATAATTCATATTAAATATATACATGAAGGATTGTGTATTTATATATATTACATTTTATAAATTGTTTCTTGTTATATTGTTTTTAATGAATAGATTGTAGTGAATGATGTCCCGGGTCACTAAAGACCCGATCTATTAATTTAAGGGTAAACTTCATCAAATATGAGACAAATTCTGCTGCAAAGCAGCTCTAAAAGACAGTAGTGTCATTATTCAACTCAAGTCAGTTCAACATTGATTCAGTTCAGTTTAATAATTGTCAGTGTTACAAAATTCATAATTTCTCAGCTCTGCAGATGACAGTAGTGTCGTCATCCAGCTCAAATGAGTTCAACTTTTGTTCACATCCATTAGTGTCAGTGCAGTCAAAATTATAATATTAGAATTTCATATTTACACAATATCACTTACAGATTACAGATTGCTGTCCAATCAAATGCTTTCTAGATCAAGCAGTGAATAGCCAACCAACCAGTGAATAGCAAATCATGACTTATTGTTATTATCTATAAAACTTGTTTTTTGTTAAGCCCCACCCCATACCCCAACACATCAACACAGGACAGAAAAGTATTTCATGGGGTCTTAAAGCAATTCTAGAAAGCCATTATTAGGAGAAATGTGACTAGATTTTATGGTTGTTATACAAAACATAAACAGAATTTTCAGTGAATTTTTCTTTCAGACTCTTTCAGACAATTTGAGCTCCTAGAATGAATATTTATTAGACGTTGATCTCCCCATTTTTGATTAATCCCAAATGTTCTTTTTTTTTCTTCATTTTTGCAAAACAATAATTTCCCTCAAATGAATGCTGCTTCTAATCTATTTATACATTATAATACTTCTAGGCATGTGTTTAATATTAACAATTTTAACTCACAGCATAAGGTTCTAAATGCTGTTTTAATCTGGAACATAAGCAGTCAACCCATTGTCCTACTTTCCCCAGATAAAAATGATTTGAAGGTAAATATGTTTCTCAGAATTAAAATTGAAACCTGGGAACATAATATGTATTAGTCTAATACAATTGTATTCTACACCAGCACTTAATCCTTTTGTGTAAATCTGTTGATATATTGGCCAGCTGTCTACTTTTTCGTACACTGCTGGCATTATTTCATCTTTCCTAATCAATTGTGACATCTCCATCCTAATCTATCTAAACAGACCTCATTTTATGAAGAATATTCTGGTCTGAAACGATTGCGGTATTACTAGTACACAAGCACATATGAAACACTCCTGCATCCACTAGTGTTGGGTGCAGTGCTGAAGCGGTGAGGAGATTTAGTCATTTAGCATGCTACGCACTCAGGGCATATTACACATTCATTCCACACAATGTGATTAAATGCTTGTTTTCACAGAAAATGCACTGAATATGAACAATACCACCACTTTCCTGAGGGAAAACACTGCTTTTATGAGCTTTTAGTCACTTTGCATTCTAATCTCTGAATCTTTAGGGGGATTTGCTATGCTAACCATGCCAGTTAATCAAAATCTCAACAGCAATTTATTTATTCTTTCATGAATTCCCACTTGTGTCCTTCTGTAAAAATCTTTCTAAGACTATTTCTAAAGTTATTGGCATTTTCTGGAGTGGAGAGGTGAATATCATTTGTTGAAGTTGCGGTGACCTCTGTCGTCTGTGTCTGTGTGTGTGTCTGTCTGTCTGTCTGTCTGTCTGTCTGTCTGTCTGTCTGTCTGTCTGTCTGTCTGTCTCTCTCTCTCTCTCTCTCTCTCTCTCTCTCTCTCTCTCTCTCTCTCTCTCTCTCTCTCTCCCTCTCTGTATGAGGGGGTAGTTTGATTAGTTTGCTTGGCCAATCATACCACATGCAGCACAGATTTAATCTAGCAGGGATCCTGATAATTACCCAGAATCCTTAGTTATCAAGGAATGTAAATCTACCACATTTCATCTTTATTCAGGGAGAGTTTTTCTGAATGACTCTTAGTTCTGAGAGCACAAAAAAAATCTGCCCTTTAATTTTCCTATTCATATTTAAGACACATTTTGATGAATAGAATTTTGATTCACAATTGGGCCTAACATGCATAACATTTTTCTTCACACTATATTGCCAAAAGTATTAGGACACCCCTCCAAATCATTGAATTCAGGTGTTCCAGTCACTTCCATGGCCACAGGTGTATAAAATCAAGCACCTAGGCATGCAGACGCTTCTACAAACATTTGTGAAAGAATGGGTCGCTCTCAGGAGCTCAGTGAATTCAAGCGTGGTACCGTGATAGGTTGCCACCTGAGCAATAAGTTCATTTGTGAAATTTCCTCACTACAAAATATTCCACGGTCATCTGTTAGTGGTATTATAACAAAGTGGAAGCAATTGGGAACAACAGCAACCCAGCCATGAAGTGGTAGGCAACGTAAAATCACAGAGTGGGGTCAGCACATGCTGAGGCGCACAGTGCGCAGAAGTCACCAACTTTCTGCAGAGTCAATAGCTACAGACCTCCAAACTTTGTGTGGCTTTCTGATTAGCTCAAGAACAGTGTGAGAGAGCTTCATTGAATGGATTTCCATGGCCGAGCAGCTGCATCCAAGCCTTACATCAAGTGCAATACAAAGCGTTGGATGCTGTGGTTTTAAAGCATGCCGCCACTGGACTAGAGCAGTGGAGACGTGTTCTCTGGAGTGATGAATCACGCTTCTCTGTGTGGCAAACCTATGGACGAGTCTGGGTTTGGTGGTTGTCAGGAGAACAGTACTTGCCTGACTGCATTGTGCCAAGTGTAAAGTTTGGTGGAGGGGGGATTATGTTGTGGGGTTGTTTTTCAGAGGTTAGGCTTGGCCCCATAGTTCCAGTGAAAGGAACTCTTAATGCTTCAGCATTCCAAGACATTTTGGACAATTTCATGCTCCCAATATTGTGGGAACATTATAATAATTACAAATTCTACAGTCAATTCAACATAACTTCAAAATACTGTATAATTTTAATTTTGGATATAGTTGAGAAGGTTAAGACCTCTGGTATAGGTCCAAAACATTGTTTTCATGTTAGGGTCATTTTATGTTTGATAATAATTAAGCCTATCGCAAAGTGTATGTAATTTTTCCTTCAAATACTTAAAGTAATTGAGCACCAATGTATACAGTGTTTGTGGCAAGTGTCTAAAGTGTAAATTTGTGTGTTTTGTTAATGTGAGAAATATCCTTCAAAAGAGAAAGCTTTAAAAGCTGCTTGGCGCTATTGAATTTCAGCCACACAATATGTTTATATTTTCTCTGAGAAGGAAATCAAATGTCAGTATTCCCAACTGAGCACAATTAGTTCCGCTAGAGTGTAAAACGGTCTGAAGACATGAAGCTCTGGTCAGCGTTATCGACGGCTATAGCAGAGGTATTGAATTTTCCAGTTCGCCAGAACACAATGATTCATTTTCAGCTGCTTTGAGTCCATTCTCATATCGTTTTACCAGACTACTGCTACCGGACCGACTAAGAATAAACCAGGCCATGTGCTGTCTGGAAATCTTTACTTTTTATTTTTTGTCATCTTCATTTCACTAGTTATAAATATATTTTCAGAGATAGAAGGTATTAGGTCATGCATCTTTGCCGTTAGCGAGCAGAAAAAGTGTTTACTAATGTGCATGCGGAGCTTGACTTCAAATAAATCATGCAACAGTCATCAGGAAATCATTAAAATTCACCATCTTACCCAAAACATATGGAAATACCAACGTATTAAAATGCTTGAAAGAAACATTGCATTTCACATGCATGATTAAAAAACTGCCCTTCGGAAGAAAGCAAAAATCCTGCCTTCAGTGAAAAGAGACAGCTGTCAGGTCTGTTGTGGCAGCCAAGAGAAGAGTGAAGGAAGATTCTCCTGTCTCGTTCGCAGAGGTGTCATCCGTGATAAATAAAAAAGAGGCACCTGGGTGGTCAGAGAAGAGTCTGTTTAATGTCTAGACAGGGGGAGAGGGACCGAAGCCCCTGAGATGCTAAAAAGAACCTGAAAGTGTTCATTTCACATGCAATAGTCTGTCAAATGGAGGAAAACTAAACCCCACACTCACACTTTGTATTATGGAAATGTGGTTACTATGTTTTATACGATGAAAGACACATTTACATTTCTTTACCCTTCATTCCAGAGCGGCTCCTGAGGCTTCACCACATCTGTGAGTTTGAAGAAATGTGCTTCACCCTGCAGCAAAACCCTAAAAGCTGGTAATGTATGTTTAAGGTGGTGTTGTAAAAAAAATTCACTTAGTTTTAAATATGTTAATGGTAATTATGCCTTTTCTACAGGCAAAAGTGATACACAACATTTAGTATGTCTATAGATGTGATTCTGATATATATATATATAATTTTTTTTTTTTTTTTTTTTTTTTTTTTTGCATAATAGTGTATGTGCATAACCAGAGCAAAATATTAGCTCAGTTGTTTCTCCTTAATATCTCAAGAGAAGTATTTGATTTGTCTTAGATCTAGGAGGAAAGAAACTTGTACACTCACCTAAAGGATTATTAGAAACACCATACTAATACTGCGTTTGACCCCCTTTCGCCTTCAGAACTGCCTTAATTCTACGTGGCATTGATTCAACAAGGTGCTGAAAGCATTCTTTAGAAATGTTGGCCCATATTGATAGGATAGCATCTTGCAGTTGATGGAGATTTGTGGGATGCACATCCAGGGCACGAAGCTCCCGTTCCACCATATCCCAAAGATGCTCTATTGGGTTGAGATCTGGTGACTGTGGGGGCCATTTTAGTACAGTGAACTCATTGTCATGTTCAAGAAACCAATTTGAAATGATTCGAGCTCTGTGACATGGTGCATGGTCAGAAACAATGCTCAGGTAGGCCGTGGCATTTAAACGATGCCCAATTGACACTAAGGGGCCTAAAGTGTGCCAAGAAAACATCCCCCACACCATTACACCACCACTACCAGCCTGCACAGTGGTAACAAGGCATGATGGATCCATGTTCTGTTTACGCCAAATTCTGACTCTACCATCTGAATGTCTCAACAGAAATCGAGACTCATCAGACCAGGCAACATTTTTCCAGTCTTCAACTGTCCAATTTTGGTGAGCTTGTGCAAATTGTAGCCTCTTTTTCCTATTTGTAGTAGAGATGAGTGGTACCCGGTGGGGTCTTCTGCTGTTGTAGCCCATCCGCCTCAAGGTTGTGCGTGTTGTGGCTTCACAAATGCTTTGCTGCATACTTCAGTTGTAACGAGTGGTTATTTCAGGCAAAGTTGCTCTTCTATCAGCTTGAATCAGTCTGCCTATTCTCCTCTGACCTCTAGCATCAACAAGGCATTTTCGCCCACAGAACTGCCGCATACTGGATATTTTTCCCTTTTCACACCATTCTTTGTAAACCCTAGAAATGGTTGTGCGTGAAAATCCCAGTAACTGAGCAGATTGTGAAATACTCAGACCGGCCCGTCTGGCACCAACAACCATGCCACGCTCAAAATTGCTTAAATCACCTTTCTTTCCCATTCTGACATTCAGTTTGGAGTTCAGGAGATTGTCTTGACCAGGACCACACCCCTAAATGCATTGAAGCAACTGCCATGTGATTGGTTGATTAGATAATTGCATTAATGAGAAATTGAACAGGTGTTCCTAATAATCCTTTAGGTGAGTGTACAGTAAGAATACAGGGTGATAAACTGCATTTAAATTGCATAGCTCAGAAGAATTTGATGAGAAATATTAGAGTTCATACTGATTGCAGACTTTGGAATCTGAGCAAATTTTGAGACATTGCTGATATCTCTTGTGCAAGGTTTGACATTACATTTTTTGCACACTGGCCACAATTTTAACCGATACCATGGGGAAAAAAATGCCATATAGATAATTTTTTATTTTTTTTATATTATCCCATAGAGAAACCATAAGCAGGTATGTTAGGCTGCTGTCACTTTAAAACCTGACTTATGGATCCATTATACTGTTACACATGCTTGTTTACATTCACTTAAAACATAACTAACTTTGTTTACGTGAATAATTGCCAACACCTGGATTTTGTCATTATTTTGTGTTTATTTGACAGTTTAAGTACAATAAAAACTCAATTTAATATGAGGTAGCTTATGTGTGTGCACTGGGTGTGAGGGAATGATTAAAATGATGCGCAATACGTGCAATCCCAAACTGAAATTAAAGGCGTGATTTATTTTCTTCCAAAACCAGTTCAGTAGAAACTCTGCCCTGCCGCCGAAAAAAAAAACACAAAAAAATGTTATGCCACTAACAATATTCATCAAATGAAATGACTGAGTTAGGGAGGCGGGTTTGTGTGTCAACTCGCTGTCAGAAAAATGAAAGAGTGAGAAAGCAAAGCTAGTATCGTGTATCTATTCTGCGGAAAACGAGTATTGGAAGCGTTTCAGATATTTCGGTATCGATATGCATTGAAAAATCTATATTTTTGACAACACTACATTGCATAGTTTATTATTTCAGATGCTTTTTTAAAAGGCTACAATTGAAAAATGTATGGCCTATATTATATATAAAATTCAACTCGCCAAAATGGCTAGTAGGAGTGACTGCGTTACACACCACTGCCACATTTGCTGGGTTGGCAGGCGTTAAAGGGATAATTCACCCAAAAATGAATTAGTTGGGGGGGTTTTTTCTGTAAGAAAAAGTATCCATGTTTAACACGTTATAAAGTAAAATGTCTAGCTTCCGGCGGACTGCCTTCTGTATTCAACTTACAGAAAAAGCGTAACTGGCGCGGCGATAACATCGGACTGTGAGAGGCGTTACTCTTTTACTGCCATTATAAAGCTTGGATTAGCCAGGACATTTTTTAAATATAACTCAGATTGTATTCGTCTGAAAGAATGTCATATACACCTAGGATGGCTTGAGGGTGAGTAAATCATTGGATAATTTTCATGTTTGGGTGAACTGTCTATCCCTTTAATTTCAAACCCTGCTCTTGTGAAACACATGGGATAATTTTGGAGTCTTCCTTGTCAGAACGAACTGGTAAGCGGGAAACTTCAGCCACATTCTCAATTTTCTCTTCTTTGTATCTGATTGCTACATAGAAGACATACACACATGAGTTGTTAAAGAGATCTTATGTGATTTTCTTTTCTTGTAGGTACTATAGACTGTAAAAAGAAAAGATGGACGACATGTCTCTACATCCTTCCACTGTAGAAAAATGACGCCAAAATATCCCAGAAATGGCCGCTGACATCTTGCGCCAAGGACGTAAGTTGGAGCCAGAATCTATGCAGTAGTGATCGATCGTGAGGCGGAGCCGTTGTATCCAGGTCCCACCCATACTCGCGCAGCTGTCAGTCATGATGGTACACCTTGTTTTTATAGCATCAAACTAACTAAAACCAAGCCTATTAGAAAAACAAACACTTACATACATCAGCATACATCAGCATGATAAGTACCTAAAATGACTGAAACCATCTTTGGAAAAAATTTATTTGAAGTGAAGTTTTTGGCTCACGTCCCATAACTCATTACATAGAGAGGTTACACCCCTACTCTTTTTCTGAAGGACATCCTGGGATTTTTAGTAGGTACACACAACAGAATTTTTATATCTATGGTCATGTATGTGTGTGTATATGTGCACTCACATGTGAAGCTTCTCTGCTGTAAGTCAGTAGTGTATATTACTGAAGGTAGTGGAGCGTCTCTGTGTTCACTCCAGCGGAGATGTACAAAGCCTCTTTCCCTTCCTCCTGTAATTGCTGACCCAGTCATCCTCACCCACATACTGTACACCCCTCATACTATATATCTCATAACCACAGACATGCAACACTGAACATGGCTCAGCCACACTCCCTCTGGCGCCATTAGCTACTGTCCCACACACAAAAAACTTCACAAACTAACTAGCATTCCTCACAAGACTCATACTCTTCAAGTTAGAAGGCAAATAGGTTGAGTTGAGGTGCTCATGTGGAAGAGTGAGATTCAAATCTAGCTGTCAATAAAAACAGCAAAAAGCCTCCTAAAAAGACAAGCAATAAAACTAAGATTAGCCTGGTTGCACCCTGCGTCGTCATCAAACCTCCATCATTGTTTTAGAGCCTTCCATAGTTTTTACTCTCTGAGCTGCATGTGACGCTATCAGCAGGTCACTGTAGGGTCGGAGCTATAGAGAGGAAGATTAGCATTAGCGTACGGAGAAAAGCGCTAATGAAGTGCACATAGCAGGTTATCATATGTCTCCTCCTCGCACCTGTGTGCCCATGATCCCCTCACAAATCTAATCTTTGGCCAATCCTCCAGATGGATAATTGGGGACAGGGATATGATAAGCTTTTGTAATAATAGAGATCTGTCAATCAATGAATGCCACATGACTTCTCGATCCGGGGTGTTTACTCAAATGGAATGGAAGAATTCGGCTGGTGCCACTCGGGCCACATCCTTTTTTGCCGCTCTGAAGAATGTTCTTGCTTCATTTCATTAACTGGGTGGGAGTAAAAGCAAATTTGCCTTATGAAAAGCAATTACTGCACTGCTGACTGGTGCTTTTGTGTGCGGAGGAGAGAGTTCCTGTCCCTCTTCTTCACATCTGAGACTTCTGCATCATTGATTTTTAAATCACAGCCAGACATTACAGATTTTTAGCCCTGTAGGTCCTTTTACTACTTTTATAAAGGGATTGTTTGGTGCCCTCTTCAAGATCTTATTTAGACACTAAGATCAAATTTATTTTACCTTATAACATAATATAATATTAAAAATATAACGTTATATAATATTATGTATATAAACTACCAATTAATAGTTTGGGGTCAAAAAAAAAAAAAGTTTGATATATATATATGAATAGCAAGGATGCATTAAATTGACGTTAAAGACATTTATAATGTTACTAAAGATTTCTATTTTAAGTAAGTTATATTTTATATTCATCAAAGAATCCTGAATATTTCTGAATGATGTGATACTCAAGAATACTCAAAGATACTCAAGAATAAAGTAATGGCTGCTGAAAATTCAGATTTGCCATCTCATGATCTCATCTGATGAACCCATAAATTACATTTTAAAATATATTAAAATAGTAGAGCAGAAAATAATATTTCTGAACCATTTTTGCTTTGTGGCAGGGCGCATTATTCTGCTGAAAGAGCCACAGCCACCAGGGAATACCGTTTCCATGAAAGGCTGTACATGGTCTGCAACAATGCTTAGGTAGGTGGTACGTGTCAAAGTAACATCTACATGGCATGACCCAAGGTTTCCAAGCAGAACATTGCCCAAAGCGTCACACTGCCTCTGCCGGCTTGCCTTCTTCCCATAGTGCATCCTGGTGCCATGTGTTCCCCAGGTGACACACATGCGCCCATCACATCCACGTGATATAAAAGAAAACATGATTCATCAAACCTGGCCACCTTCTTCCATTGCTCCGTGGTCCAGTTCTCATGCTCACGTGCCCACTGTTGACGCTTTCGGCGGTGGACAGGGGTCAGCATGGGCACCCTGACTGGCCTGCGGCTATGCAGCCCCATACGCAACAAACTATGATGCACTGTGTATTCTGACACTTTTCTATCAGAACCAGCATTAACTTCTTGAGCAATTTGAGCTACAGTAGCTCACCTGTTTGATTGGACCACACGGGCCACCCTTCGCTCTCCACGTGCATCAATGAGCCTTGGCCACCCATGACCCTGTCACCGGTTCACCACTGTTCCTTCCTTCGAGCACTTTTGATAGATACTGACCACTGCAGACCGGGAACACCCCACAAGAGCTGCAGTTTTGGAGATGCTCTGACCCAGTCGTCTAGCCATCACAATTTGGCCCTTGTCAAACTCCTAAAATCCTTACGCTTGCCCAACTTTCCTGCTTCTAACACATCAACTTTGAGGACAAAATGTTCACACACTAACAGGTGGCATGATGAAGAGATAAAAAAGAGATAATTCACAAACTTTTGAGTGAACATCAGTATGGCTTTAGAGAAAATAGGTCGACCTCAGTGGCAGTGATGGAACTGGTAGAAAAGATTTCCACTTCAGTGGATAATAATGAATAAACCGTGGGGGTGTTCCTAGATTTAAAGAAAGCTTTTGACACTATTGATCATGGATTATTAATGATGAAACTGGAAAAACATGGTATACGAGGAAAAGCTTACTCTTGGTTAAAAAGTTACCTTGATGACAGATATCAATTTGTACAAATAAATAATGTTACATCTGATCTATTGAAAGTCACCTGTAATGTTCCACAAGGTTCGGTCCAAGGCCCCAAATTGTTTGTACTATATGTAAATGATATTTGTAATGAGTCTAAAATATTACAAATGATTTTGTTTGCTGACGATACAAATTTATATTGTTCAGGGAAAAAAATGGAACAGCTTCTGAACACAGTGGAAAGTGAACTGAAGGTCTTTAAAAAGTGGTTTGATGATAATAGACTTTCACTGAATTTAACTAAAACAATGTTTATAATATTTAGCAATCGACAAAGTAATAACAAAGCTAAAATTAGGATTAATAATGAGGAAATCAAAAGAGTGTATGAACATAAATTTCTGGGTTTGGTAAATTTATAATAGCTCATAAATTATGCTGGAAATCACATATAAATAATGTAAAAAGAAAAATATAAAAATCAATTGCAATGTTAAATAGAACAAAACTTATTTTGAACGAAAGCTCATTATATATGTATTGTATTCTGCACTCACAGTTTCATACATGACTTATTTATGTGGAGGTGTGGGCCATACACACACACACACACACACACATATATATATATATATATATATATATATATATATATATATATATATATATATATATATATATATATATATATATATATATATATATATATATAACAAAAAAAAGCAATAAGGATTATAAAACATGTTGATTACCATGAACCAACAAATAAATTGTTTATTAATTTACATGCTTTAAAATGTATTGATTTAGTTGATTTTTATACTGCACAGACAATGTATAAAGTATATAATAATTTACTTCTAAATTGTATCCAGAAGCTGTTGGAAATAAAAGAAAGTCAATGCATATGTTTAAAAATATATGGGCAAGAACTAATACAAAAAAATAGATGTATATCTGTCAAGGGTAAATGGAATCATTTTGAGAAGTAATTAAAACTGTGTACCTTTGTATGTCTTATTGTAACTCTATTGTTTATCTTAAACTAATCAAATCTAGTTTAAAAAAAAAAAAAAACCACGCATAATAAGCCTTTAATAGCCGTAATAACCTTTTTCGGTTGTTATGTCAAATTTTTGTTTTATTTATTTTGAAAAAATTTGTATATTTACACAATCAAATCATTTTTAATGGTTAATATTACATTTAAACATTTACAAACTTGAAACTGAATTCGTATGCATTTTCTTTGTTTCCTTTTCCATTACTTAATGAGAAATGAGAACCACTGAGACTTGGAAACTCCATATCAACCATCCAGAACACCCTAGCATAACGCCCTTGGCAACCACCCACAACATCCTAGCATCGTGGCAGCAAGTTCTGCGTGGGTAAGCGTGCACCAGTCCCATTTTCTTCATTAAATGAACTTGCATCTAGTTACTAGCATGTCAAATGTTACACAAAATATGATTGCACTGACCTTTCCCTGACACCTGTCTGTCTTTTTCTCAGGGATATTTTAAGAATATTTTGGGAAAGGCTTCAGACCTATTTTATTTATTAGAAATTTAATTCATATTAAAGTGCAACAAAAGCTATACTCTTTCTTTCGATCTAGGTATTGCGATAAGCTTTGTAAGAGGAATGTAAGTGTCAACTTATTAGATGCAAGCAATTGCAGTGATTGTGTCTTCTTTAAGCTGTAGTGATTCACAATGTGTGATGAAGCCTTTCAGCTCGTGATCCTGTCATGATCTATGTGTATCAGATGGGCTGTGTCACAGTAAGTTTATTGGGTACGGAGTGCCAGCAATGCAAAAAAGGATGAATTAACAGATTACGCAACCCTGATTTGAAGTAATTTGTAGAGTTAACACACAGCACAAGTACTGCTAAAGCAGTTTCAAAGTGTGTGGGTGGGCAGAGTATATATGTCCAAGGTGTTTACTCAAATGGAATTGAAGAATTCGGCTGGTGCCACTTGGGCCACTTCCTTTTCTGCCGCTCTGAAGAATGTTCTTGCTTCATTTCATTGGGAGTAAAAGCAAATTTGCCTTATGAAAAGCAATTACTGCACCGCTGACTGGTGCTTTTGTGTGCGGAGGAGATATTCCTAATGTACTAATAATTAATACTTTTAGCTATATTTTGATATTTTGATATTTTATTTTAACTTTAGGTTTTATAATTTTGTTGTGCTCTTGCTATTGCTATTTTGCTTTAGTTTAATTCCGTTTTAGTTTTTGATATTTTAGTACTTTAGAAGGCAACATTTTTCATTTTCATTTAACTTTTTAGCTTTTCATATAATATTTCTATTTTATTTTACTAATAAGACTGCTTTGAGTCTATTTGACACACACACACACACACACACTCACATATATATGTATATATATATATAAAATGTCAAATCGACTTAAAGCAGTGTTATTATTGTCAACTAAAATTATTAAAATCTTCTGTTATTGAAAGAAAGCTGAAGTAAAATAAAGTGCTGTCAAATCGATTAATTGCATCCAAAATAAAAGTTTGTTTACATAATATGTTTGTGTACTGTGTGTAATAGTAAAAATCCACAACAAAGCAACGGCACGGCACGGCACGGCACGGCACGGCACGGCACGGCACGGCACGGCACGGCACGGCACGCGCGGCGCGACGGTCACGGCACGCGGCACGGCAGTAAAAACAATACTCAACAAAGACACGTGGAAAACATGAGGGCTTAAATACACATGGACTAATGACTAGACAAGGCACACCTGTAAACTATGATCAAACAATGAACCAATGAAAATATGACACACGAACACAGGGGACTCACATGACAATGGATCACATGACAAACCAGGAAACAAGACAGTGAACATAAGAACATGAACATGATAAACTGAGAACATGAAACGTGAACAAACCCCAAACACACTGTGACTATATATATATATATATATATATATATATATATATATATATATATATATATATATATATATATATATATATATATATATATATATATATATATACACACACACTCACCTAAAGGATTATTATGAACACCTGTTCAATTTCTCATTAATGCAATTATTTAATCAACCAATCACATGGCAGTTGCTTCAATGCATTTAGGGGTGTGGTCCTGGTCAAGACAATCTCCTGAACTCCAAACTGAATGTCAGAATGGGAAAGAAAGGTGATTTAAGCAATTTTGAGCGTGGCATGGTTGTTGGTGCCAGATGGGCCGGTCTGAGTATTTCACAATCTGCTCAGTTACTGGGATTTTCACGCAGAACCATTTCTAGGGTTTACAAAGAATGGTGTGAAAAGGGAAAAACATCCAGTATGCGGCAGTCCTGTGGGCGAAAATGCCTTGTTGATGCTAGAGGTCAGAGGAGAATGGGCCGACTGATTCAAGCTGATAGAAGAGCAACTTTGACTGAAATAACCACTCGTTACAACCGAGGTATGCAGCAAAGCATTTGTGAAGCCACAACACGCACAACCTTGAGGCGGATGGGCTACAACAGCAGAAGACCCCACCGGGTACCACTCATCTCCACTGCAAATAGGAAAAAGAGGCTACAATTTGCACAAGCTCACCAAAATTGGACAGTTGAAGACTGGAAAAATGTTGCCTGGTCTGATGAGTCTCGATTTCTGTTGAGACATTCAGATGGTAGAGTCAGAATTTGGCGTAAACAGAATGAGAACATGGATCCATCATGCCTTGTTACCACTGTGCAGGCTGGTAGTGGTGGTGTAATGGTGTGGGGGATGTTTTCTTGGCACACTTTAGTGCCAATTGGACATTGTTTAAATGCCACGGCCTACCTGAGCATTGTTTCTGACCATGTCCATCCCTTTATGACCACCATGTACCCATTCTCTTCCAGCAGGATAATGCACCATGTCACAAAGCTCGAATCATTTCAAATTGGTTTCTTGAACATGACAATGAGTTCACCGTACTAAAATGGCCCCCACAGTCACCAGATCTCAACCCAATAGAGCATCTCTGGGATGTGGTGGAACGGGAGCTTCGTGCCCTGGATGTGCATCCCACAAATCTCCATCAACTGCAAGATGCTATCCTATCAATATGGGCCAACATTTCTAAAGAATGCTTTCAGCACCTTGTTGAATCAATGGCACGTAGAATTAAGGCAGTTCTGAAGACGAAAGGGGGTCAAACACAGTATTAGTATGGTGTTCCTAATAATCCTTTAGGTGAGTGTATGTGTGTGTGTGTGTATATATATATATATATATATATATATATATATATATATATATATATATATATATATATATATATATATATATATATATATATATATATATATATATATATATATATATATATACATATATACATGCAAATATTTCTTAAGTATATACATGTATGCGTGTGTATTAAAATATACAAGTGTGTGTGTGTGTGTGTGTGTGTGTGTGTGTGTGTGTGTGTGTGTGTGTAAACTGTTATATGCACACAGAAACTGTAACGTAATGAATAAAGAGCAGAACAAAGCTGAGACAAAGCAATGTCAGTTAAAGATATCATTCTGTTTCTCATTGGGGCCTAATTTATGTCCTTGTTCTAATTTAAGCTGTTTTTAACAACAAGGTGGCGAACAGCAGGAATAAATTCCCACAGCTCATTGTAATAAGGCAATCAGTACACCTGTGTCTTTTGTAACGAGAGACACCATTTTTTTTCTTCTTCACCTGAGCTCATCCGTAATGTGCAGAGCTAATAAAGCATGGCTGTGTAGTCTGATTTGAGAGAACAAAAACAAAGCCTAGTAGTAGACAGAAGATGTTATTCCAACATGACAAAACAGTCAGTTCCCTTTCAGTCGGTCACGTTCGACGTACGTCGGAATTGGCCGACGAATTGGGATCTGCTTTCAGAGACCAATCTGCTTCGAGTGTCTCTAAACGAGCCAATATCGATTGGCATGCGGTCCATGCTCCGCCCGCTATGCGGTATAAATCTGAAGTGGAATACCGCATCCTCGCTTTCTACTTCGGGGCCGAATCCTGCTGTTGATTCAATGCTGGGTTGTCAACGAAGAGTGTCATTAAGACGAGTTCGCGAGGATCGCTCAACTTCCGGGTGAGGGTGTGACGGCGCAATCCAGCGGGTGGTCGCTTCAGGAAGTATCTGCTGTTTCTCAGCCTGCCTGGGCGTTTTTCTGAGTGCTCACAGCAGGCTTGCACTACTGAACTGCTGTGAGCCGCGGCCATCTCCCCTGTGTCCTTCAGCACTATCAGAGCGTTTTCTCCTAAAAGAGCAAACACGGTTTGACCCTGCATCTCCAAGATGTCATTCACCGTTCATCGATTTCAACCGTGTGTTTCTGGATGCAGTCGCTTCCTGTCCCCAGTTGACGGTCACGATCGCTGCCTCACGTGTTTGGGCGTTCAGCATGCTGAGGCGGCTTTTGTGAATGACTCATGTTCCCATTGCGGGAACATGACCATCGCAGTTCTACGGTCTAGGCTCGATTACCTCAAAAGGGGTGGAGTCCCATTGCGCATCCCCCGATCTAGTGGTCCTCCCGCTGCAAAGCAGAGGGCTGCTACTTTGGCTGATGCCTTTGGTGGAGACCTGAGGGTAACCGTGAGGGCACCCCCGACGGGACACCAAGCCCCTCGGGACCCCCCCTCCGCTGCGCCAGTGGAGCTTCCAAAGGAGTGTCCTGGTCCTTCCCATGGGGGACCAGCCGTTACCTTTGGGGCTCCGGCTGAGGACATGATGTCGATTGCTACATCGGGGGACGAGCTAATGGACTCCGGAGATGAGGACTCGGCTGCGTTGCCCCCTTCGGGTGTGGTAGCGTTGCCTGAGCCTGATCCAGAGCTCACGGCTATGCTTTCCCAGGCCACCACGAGGGTCGGGCTCGAGTGGAACCCTCCACCGTGTCCTGAACCCTCGCGGCTGGATGATTGGTTTCTCAGAGCGGCCAGTGCTGGTTCTCAGCGCCCGGCCCCGGTACCATTCTTCCCGGAGGTGCATCAGGAACTCACGAGGTTGTGGCTGGCGCCCTTCCACGCCAGACATCAATCGACTGGTTCTTCCGTCCTCACTACCCTCAATGGCGGCGCGGCTAAGGGCTACGTGGGGATCCCCCCAGTCGAACGGTCGGTTGCGATGCAGCTGAATCCTAAGACCGTCACCGACTGGCGTGGTAACCCACGTCTCCCCTCCCAGGCATGTAAGTTCTCGTCCGCACTGACGGGCAAGGCTTACACAGCCTGCGGAGAGGCCGCGTCGGCTTTGCATGCCATGGCGCTCCTGCAGGTTTACCAAGCCAAAGCGCTCAAGGAACTGCAGGGGTAGTTCTGACCCAGGCGTTATGCAGGAACTGCGCACGGCGACAGACCTCGCCCTCAGGGCGACGAAAGTCACCGCGCGCTCCCTGGGTCGGGCGATGTCCACTTTAGTGGTCCAGGAACGCCACCTGTGGCTGAACCAGGCAGACATGCGTGATACTGACAAGGTGCAGTTCCTCAACGCCCCTGTCTGCCAGGCTGGCCTCTTCTTCTGGCAGAGCGGCAAGTACCGGGTCTCAGTTACTCCTTACTGCCTCCAAACCTTCAGCCCGTGGGCGGACCCTTCGTTTCTACGGGCGGGAGTGCCCCTAGAACAGGTGTCCAGGCATGCTGTGGTCTTCACGGATGCCTCATCCACCGGCTGGGGCGCCACGTACAACGGGCATGCAGTTTCGGGTCTGTGGACGGGGCCCCAACTGCATTGGCATATCAATTGCCTACAGCTACTGGCAGTACGTCTTGCTCTGGGCCGCCTCAAAAAGCCAGGTGGTCCAGCTGATATGGGGCCTCTTCGGAGCCGCACAGGTAGACCTGTTTGCCTCTCCAGAGTCGACCCATTGCCAGCTGTATTACTCCCTGACCGGGGGCACCCTCGGCACGGATGCACTGGCACACAGCTGGCCCCGGGGCCTACGCAAGTATGCGTTCCCCCAAGTGAGCCTTCTCACACAGACACTGTGCAAAGTCAGGGAGGACGAGGAGCAGGTCTTGCTAGTTGTGCCCTACTGGCCCAACCGGACCTGGTTCTCCGAACTAACTCTCCTCGCGACAGCACCTCCTGGCCCATTCCTCTGAGGAAGGACCTACTTTCTCAGGGACGGGCACACTATGGCACCAGCGTCCGGACCTCTGGAAACTCCATGTCTGGTCCCTGGGCGGGACGCGGAGGTTCTAGGTGGTCTACCACAGGCAGTGGTGGACACCATCACTTCCGCTAGAGCCCCCTCTACGAGCGCCTCTATGCATTGAAGTGGAACCTGTTCGTTGAGTGGTGTTCTTCTGCGCCTTAAAAGACCCCCGAAGGTGTTCGATTAGCGCCGTGCTTTCCTTTCTGCAAGATGGGTTGGAGCGAAGGCTGTCTCCCTCCACCCTTAAAGTGTATGTCGCGGCAATAGCGACGTATCACGACGCAGTTGATGGTAAGTCCTTAGGGAAGCACGACCTAATCGTCAGGTTCCTCAGGGGGTGCGAGGAGGCTGAATCCTCCTCGTCCAAACCCGGTACCCTCTTGGGACTTAGCTCTGGTGCTGAGAGCACTCCAGAGCACTCCCTTCAAGCCTCTGCAGTCCATTGAGCTGAATATCCTGTCCATGAAGACAGTACTCTTGGTTGCATTGGCCTCCATCAAGAGGGTAGGGGACCTGCACGCACTTTCGGTCAACGAATCGTGCCTAGAATTCGGGCCAGGTAACTCTCACGTTGTCCTGAGACCCCGGCCCGGATACGTGCCCAAGGTTCCCACCACTCCTTTCCGGGACCAGGTGGTGAACCTGCAAGCGCTGCCTTCGGAGGAGGCAGACCCAGCCCTGGCTTTGCTCTGTCCCGTCCGCGCTCTCCGCGCCTACGTGGACCGAACTCAAAGCCTTAGGATCTCAGAACAGCTCTTCGTCTGTTATGGAGGCCAGCAGAAGGGAAAGGCTATCTCCAAGCAGAGGTTAGCCCACTGGGTAGTGGATGCTATTGTCTTGGCGTACCAGTCCCAAGACGTGCCCTGCCCATTCGGGTTGTGAGCGTACTCAACTAGGAGTGTAGCCTCCTCCTGGGCGCTGGCTCAGGGCGCCTCGCTAACAGATATATGTAGAGCTGCGGGCTGGGCGACACCTAACACGTTCGCTAGATTCTATAGCCTCCGTGTAGAGCCGGTATCTTCCCGTGTACCTGCCCCCAGTGGCCAGTAGCGCGAAGTGCCCGTTCTAGTGTCGGCTTGCGACGCCATTCCCACCCCATGGGCCGGATGCGTGCGTTATTCATCTCCAGTCGTGTTCCCCAGAAAATGGCGAACCCTATCGAGCTCCTCCGTCACCCCTTCGGTGTCAGACGTTGCGGCCGTCTGGCGCCAGGCCTGCACCCGGTATGCTTGTGGG
This sequence comes from Paracanthobrama guichenoti, assembly GCA_018749465.1. NCBI lineage: Eukaryota > Metazoa > Chordata > Actinopteri > Cypriniformes > Gobionidae > Paracanthobrama > Paracanthobrama guichenoti. Next base: position 21,907,980 of record CM031966.1, on the reverse strand, counting down.
CGTGTGTGTAGGCTGGGTTCCATATGTAGCGGTTCCCTAACGGCAACCCCATATGTGTATTCTCCACGGTACCAGCTACCCTACTCGGCTAGCCCCGTGTCTTTCCCTTGACAGAGCTTGCTCTGTCATCTCTGGTGGTGTTCTTCCCCCCTGGGACCAGGCTGGATCCACCCCAGAGACTGCCATATGTTGTACTACCCTGATAGGCTAGTCCTTATGTGTAATTTGCCATCTCTCCCTCCGTTGAGGCACGTGGCCTCCGCAGCGTTCCGTTCCCAAACGAGCACGCTTTCCAAGCGTTATCCAATAGTCACTCTGAGTGGGTCTTGCAGGAACAGCAGTGACTGTCCTTCCTGCCTGGAGCCCTGACTTTCTCTCCAATGTAGGAGGCGGTCCAGTGAGCTCAAGCGGGCGCTGGAAGGAGCCAGCATCCTGGCGTTTTGGTAGGGATCCCAATTCGTCGGTCAGTTCCGGCGTCGTCGAACGTGACCGACTGAAAGGGAACGTCTCGGTTACGTATGTAACCCTCGTTCCCTGAAGGAGGGAATGGACACGTATGTCCCGTCGCCAGGTGCTGTGCTTCAGCTGAAGGCCAAGCCACTTGTTTCGGCTCCTCAGTTGAAAAGCGAGGATGCGGTATTCCACTTCCGTATTTATACCCGCATAGCAGGCGGAGCGTGGACCGCATGCCAATCGATATTGGCTCGTTTAGAGACACTCGAAGCAGATTGTTCGTACGTCTCCGTTCCCTCCTTCAGGGAACGAGGGTTACATACATAACCGAGACGTTATTCCATGTTAAACATTTCAAAGAATAGTATGATACATTAATGCCACATGACCTCATCACTTTGCATGTGAATATTGTTTTGGAAATAAATATGGCTTTTTTGTATGTTTTTTTTTTTTTAACGAGCATTGTGTAATTGTCTGTAATTGCTTAAAGTATGTGTGGCATTGGGGAGAAATTCTTTGGATTAGCAGTGTGACATCATCCCAGCTAATAGGGAACGTTCTCAGAACTTTAGATAACGTTCTGGCAATGTTCTCTCAAAGTTATAAATAAATGTTTTTCCAGTTTGTTTAAAGTTATAAATGTAACTACTTGTGTTAGAAAGTTCAGGGAACTTTCAAAAGTGACATTCCAGTGAGGTTTGCAAAATAATACAATGGAATGTTCCCTTAATGTTCATGTAACCAAGAAAAATTGTCTTTAAAACATTTCAAAAACTGCATTTTGAACATTCAGGGAAAATGCAGAAATAACATTTTCTTAAAGTCCCAGTGAAACGGAAGTAGAAAGTGAGTTTTCTTCAGTGCTGTGACGTATTTCCAAGTGAAAGGGAATATTGAACAGAGGGCAGGGCTTTACTTCAGTGCTCCTCCTCTCCATCTCTCGCTCACAGCTGTAAGGGTGGATCCTCTACAGCGGTTCTGACTGCAGGGTTGCCGAATGACTAAAGAAACGTTATCAGCAAGATGATAGAAAACTGTACATTTCTTGTCTTTACCACCCACTGCAGCTTATACCAACGACGGAAATAAGCGCAGTTACAATAGCTAAACGTGGAGAGCGTGGCTATAATGTGACTATATTGTATTGCAATAGGTAACACTTCAAAGTCAATACCAAATCAAAACTAGTTAGCACATCATTTGTAGTTGAAAGAATTTAATGACAAAATCTAGTTATGGTTACACTTAAAATAGTTACAAAATAAATGTATGAGATGATGAAAACTTATACCATTAATCGTACCCAGCATGAATGTTACCTGAGAGAGAGAGAGAGAGAGAGAGAAGAGAGAGAGACAAAGAAGAGAAGAGAGCAAAGAAGAGAAGAGCCAAAGAGAAGGCCCCAAGAAGAGAGCGCCAGAGAAAAAAAGAGCCAGAGCAACAGTTACAATCTTCTTTTATCTATTCCTTGACCATGTGACTTAAACCCTAACGTGAGCCATTCAAACTGACCAATCAGACCAAACTTCCCCCACGGTGTTACAGGTGTGACACACATTTGGCCTACATGCCTTCAGCATTTCTTTGTCTTTAGGAATTCCAAATGGCCCTCCTGGAGAGAGATGGGGGTTGAAAACAGTAAAGCAAATGTCTTTGTTCATTTTACAAAATCAAATATCTTTGATTATTTTCAATTCTTTCAGTCCCCTCTTGGCACCATTGGCCACAATCATTGAGTACAAAGGTGGCACAGTCCACAAAGACATGCTTTCTGTTGTGTGTAGATGTCATCTTCAGACTTCTCGTCCACACTTGTTGCAAAAGCAGCTGGTCAGTCTTCAGTCTTTGTTCTCATCTCAGTCCTGCATGAGAAGGCTCCATCAAATGGTGTTGCACCAATCATTGATATGCAAAACGTCCATTGAATCCTTCACACCTTGAGAACAGTCACTGAAGGTTAGAGCAAACGCTTGTCCCTCTTTCTGAGGACACAGGATGTGAACTTGTGCAGCAGGGATCCTGTGATTAAAAGAACATATAGCACAACAAAGAACAAAAGCATACATGGTATTTGTCATTGGTCAGAAGTTTGATGTGGTCAGATTAAAATAGTCTCTGGCAATAAGCCATTAAATCGATGTACTTAATAAAGTGGTCAAGGCTGAGAATAAAAGAAGATCTCACAAGCTCTTACATTGTTTCTGGAAACATTAAAAATAAATTGCCTTATAACAAAACAACAATCATTGTTGGCTTAAATCCCCCTTTTCATGAAGAGTATCAGCAAAATATTCAGTGTAACCAAATACAGAAATTAAATTCCATAGATGTCCAAAAACATTGTTGCAAGTCAAATGGACAAAATACAAAGACTCAGAAATCAAATAAGTTCAAAATCAAATGCATTGTTACAATACAATGATAAAATAAATGTTTGCACTTAGGTAAGAATGAGAAATGCATAAATTCACGTAAATTTTGATATTTAACTTGGTGAGACACATAATAACTAACTGATTTAGTAAATCTGAAGAAAAACAAAAACATTAACTGGGAGAAATTCACAGTTATAATACAGTCTAGATGTAAAGACTTAAATAAAATAGAATACATTTTGTGAGACAGATGTAGATTTGACTTTGTCTGTGAAGATCAAATCTATGTGGCTGCATTTAGCTGTGGCTATGTGTAAATCATGCCCCAAACACGGCAAGGAGGTTTACAATTGTGATGCAAATTTGGTCCTGTTGTAACAGGAAGCCAGCATGAGAATGTGAGTGAAGTGTGGTCTGGCTCAAACCAGTGTTTTTGTTAGGGAGCATGATAAAGTGCAAAGGTCAAAGGTACTGAATCCTGCTGTGATGAAAGCATTTTCATGGTTAATGCAATTGTAAATTACACTGTAGCCACATGGCAATTCTATGCTCCTGTACATGGTTTTACTGCAGCTATATGGAAAATAGCAGAGTTTTCCACTCAGGAGACAAACAAATTCAACATAGAAACACATGAAACTGGAAATGGCTAAACAATTCCAGTATTAAAGTTATTCAATTTTCACAAGATACATGGCCTAGAATGCAAAGCATCAACAACCTTTATCCTAAGTGTTTCATACAACACTTAAAGTAAAGCAAATCATGTGTTTTAAAGAATAAACTTAACTAGTCTATGTGTATATATTAACACAAACAACTATAATGTGTGTTCAATGCGCACAATGTGTTTAGTACAATTACAAATTTGAAAATACAAACAGGATCATTGCAATTTAGATGTTTAACTATTAAACTCACTGCTATGAGACTGCTAGTCCACTAGCCAGTGAGGTTAATAGCTGAAGGCCTTGCATGAACACTGCGGTTAACTCACTAAGAGTTTTACCTGCAAATGAGCGCTGATCTTTACTCTTAGAAAGTGATTTCCTAGTTTTCTGAAAATAAGGTGGAGGTCGACCTTCACCCAGTGACCAACATCTCTCCTCTGAGTGGCCTATTTTCCTACAAGAACTGCAAAACCTGTTCTCTTTGCCATAGGATTGAATACTATGTTCTCCTGGAGTTTGAGGATATTCACGACTCTCTAATGCTTGTACACCATGCGTACTGGTACATGACTCTGCGCTATTACGGTACTGCATCACCTTAAGAACTGAAATAGGCACACTTTCTTGAGTTGCACATGCATTTTCTGAACTAAACGTTTCAGATTCATTAGAGCAAGTCAGCTCATCTAAGAAGTGAACATGCTTTTTAGTCCCATCGCTGTTAAGCGTTTTGGGAGACATGAACTTTTTAGCATTTAGCATAGCCTTGAGATCTGCAATGGTCTCCTTGTGATTTTTACACTTTTCAGTCAGGGCTAACTGCTCAGCTAGTAATTTATCTAGCTGTGCTTGAAGATCTTGAATCTTTGCCTCAGACTTTTCTGCTTCTGCATTTTTAGAATGCACTTCTTTACATTTCTCATCTAGACTTGATAATAGAAATGGTATCACATTATGTAGCCTTTTAAAACTTATGAAGTTTAAAGCCTCAATTATTTTACCATGTTTTGATTTCTTTTGGTGTTTGCCAATTATGTCCCACCATCGAATCATTTCATCATCTGAACTTTTAATTCCAATATACTCTTTCTTGAGTTTGGACAAGGTAGGCTCAACTTTTTCACTCCATAAAGCAAACAATAAGTCACTGTTATCAGAAATTTTCCCTTCCATCCCCGAGGAGATAATCTGAATATTCTCGGATTGTACAGTAATGGGACTATTGAAGCTATTTAAAACCTTCTAATTTCTGTTTCATGCAATTCATAAACAATGAAAACAGACTTACCAATTCCTTGGTCAAAAGGTCAGCTTTAATCCATTCACAAGATCAACTGTGAAAAAATGTCCTCATTCTGATGAATTTCAGAAGATTCACTGCAAGGGATTCCCGGGTTTCGGCACCATCTGTAAGGGTGGATCCTCTACAGCGGTTCTGACTGCAGGGTTGCCGAATGACATTAATCGTACCCAGCATGAATGTTACCTGAGAGAGAGAGAGAGAGAGAGAGAGAGAAGGGAGAGAGAGACAAAGAAGAGAAGAGAGCAAAGAAGAGAAGAGCCAAAAAGAAGGCCCCCAAGAAGAGAGAGCCAGAGAAAAAAGACCCAGAGCAACAGTTACAATCTTCTTTTATCTATTCCTTGACCATGTGACTTAAACCCTAACGTGAGCCATTCAAACTGACCAATCAGACCAAACTTCCCCCACGGTGTTACAGGTGTGACACACATTTGGCCTACAGGCCTTCAGCATTTCTTTGTCTTTAGGAATTCCAAATGGCCCTCCTGGAGAGAGATGGGGGTTGAAAACAGTAAAGCAAATGTCTTTGTTCATTTTACAAAATCAAATATCTTTGATTATTTTCAATTCTTTCACAGCAACGGTTGGAGGGGAGAGGTTACGCATTTTCAAACCTAAGCCTTCAAACTGACATTTTTTTTCTGTGTATTAACTTGCACGGATTAATTGTTCACCTCAAGACCTGTAATGTGTGCTAACAAAGTAAATAGGGTCCATTTTGATTTCATGAGGACTTTAACATAATGGGATTTGTTGTCAGCTGGGATTGTGCACTAGCATTTGTACGGAGCCCCTAAAGGGACATGGTGAAGGGGAAAAAAGAGATTTGTCATTGCTTTTGTGTTCTTTTGCAAATGTTTTGCGTTCCGCCAAGAACGCAAAGGTTTTGGGAGCGAACACAAAGTTTCTTAGGGAAATGCAAAACATTTGTGAGAGAACACAAAAGCATTGCGCATTTCCTCCCGTCCCATCTATTCCCCCACCACCAAATGGCTCCATACATTTAAAAAGATAGTTAAAAAGGTGAAAGGAAATTAGGTATTATATACCATAATTCAATATCTTTTACTGTATAAAACAATGTCACTAGGTGAACTGATCCACCTATTCAAATGCAAGTGGGCTGCTGTATTAGCAGGGGTTCAAAACAGAGCCTGCTCTATTTGCAGGAAATGAGAAAGCCAAATGCAGGCTGACTCTGTGGGGCGGGAGCCCGTCTCGGCGCTTAGCTCTTTCCCCCGCCAGACGTAATCGGTTCACACTACCTGATTTAAGACTGAGGTCTTTAGATTTAAATGTCCCATTAGAATTCAATAGATGGGAGAAGTGATAAGCATCTAAACCAGAGCAGGGCATGTGCAAGCAGAACAAAAAGCTGATTAAAAGATGCGCTAGGCAGTTCACCCTCTGAATGTGCACGGACTTGTCACTGTTGAATCTATGGCATCTTGATTCAGGCTGAAATCTACTTCCCTGCAGCCTCCGTTCCTAGTCTCGGCATGGGACACAGCATTTTTTGTACCTCTTAAAGTCAACATGAAATGCCATTTGCAACCTATTTTACTTCTGTAATGTGACATGAGTGAAAGAGGATATTACATGTGAAAAAAGCATCCATCATTTTTTTATCCATCTGCAATTAAAGGGATAGTTCAGCCAAAAATGAAAATTAGCCCATGATTTACTCACCCTCAAGTCCCCTCCTAGGTGTATACGTCATCGGAGTTATATTACTCCGATAACTCTGATTATATTATTATATAATAATATAATCTGAATTATATTACAAAAGTCCCAGTTTTATAATAGCATTGACTTTGCTTTTGAAGTCCATAAACGTGCATCTATCCATCATATAACTGCTCCACACGGCTCACGGCACACGGCTTACACCCCCTTTAATTTAAAAATTAAAGATTATGAAGACAAATTTTTTTTCTCTTTTTCTAATGAATCATTCATAATAAGACCAAGTAAATGTATTAAGAATGTAAAAAGGGTCTATTTTGATTTCATGTTGACTGACTATGGTTTTAGAACAAAATTCAAATGAAACTTGTATTTTATATATATAAATACACACACACACACACACACACACACACACACACACACACACACACACACACACACACACACACACACACACACACACACACACACACACACACACACACACACAGTATATAAACATATACAGTCAAACCAGAGTTTATCTAGACACCTTCAACATTTTCTCACATTATCACAGTTTATTTGCTATAGTTTAGAAAATGGTAATAAAATATGACAAGAACTCAGAGTTAAACTGTGTCAGAACAAATTCATCTTGATAATGTCAGATAACTTTGATAGAAAGGTATGTAATGGATTACAATCAACCAATCAGCTGTCAGCTGTTCAATTTAAGTACACAATTAGATCATATCAATTTAGGTCAACCAATGACCAAGCAATGCTTCATTTAGTTCAGTCTGTGGTGTAAAAGGTCGCATTAGCAATTAAAGTAAAACACTTCAGCAAAACATGCTCAGGTCAAAGTGTCTGAATAATTTTTGGTCCCAAAGTTTTGCTGGTAGTCCACTGTATGAAGAATTTTTGGGTATAATATGTCACAGTTTACTTTATTTTGCTATCTCCACTTACATAAATGAACTATAGTGTCCTGCACCCACTAGTAAAAAAAAAAAATATATATATATATATATATATATATATATATATATATATATATATATATATATATATATATATATATATATATATATATATATATATATATATATATATATATACATTCTGTGTCTGAATAATTTTTGGTTTGTATATATATTTCATTAAGCATTGACATTTTTTTATATATATAATTAAATATAATAAATATTTAATTAATATATTATATAATCTCCACGTCAGACACCAATTTCATTATTTAGATCAGCCGCCAAGTAACACACAAAGCGGATTGTGGGTTATCATTGGCGGTGAAGCTACATCTACACTGCCTTCAAAAATTGACCAGATGGAGGCATTTAAAAAGATGGCATGTTACACAATCATTCAATTCAGACTTCCATTAATCCCTTTCTGCTCTAAGGCAGCATTTTTAACATTTCAGACACTCTTTCTGTCTTATTCTCTTGTTCTCCTGTTGTGCGACTGTGAAAGCTATCCACGGATCCAGTTACATAGTACAAGGATCACTTGGATAACTAAAGTTAAAATAAAAATGAAGTAAAAGAAAACAACTCTATATTGACCAAAACCCTTGTATATGGTGTTTAAAAAGCAGCAAATCAAAAGTCTCCAGTGGCTTTAATGCAAGAGACTGACTTCCTTTTATTCCACAGAACGAACCCCCTCTGGAGCGCAAGAAAGCCTTGGACAGCGGAAGTCCAGCCTCCCGTGTCCCCGATGTTGCACTCGCTCCTATCCAGCCTTTCAAAGGCAAGACCTTTTGGGCCTTTCAGTAACTCAGAGAGTCCAGAGTCCTGGTGTGGCCACAGAGGCCCGCTGATCTTTCTTTGCAAGAGTGATATTGTTGGAATTTGAGAACATGGAGTCACACAGCAAGTGAGTACAAGCTAAATGCCACTTACTGGATCCAGAAAGCCTGAGGGACAAACTCACACTGCTGCCACAGTACCGGCTCTATGCATGACCTTTAACTCTATGTCACAGCAACCTGAAAATCATACAAGACATGGGAACTTTCATGGTAGAAACTGAGACATACTTGGCACTGTGGTTGGGAAGCATTGAGGGTTTCATATCAGAAAGAAGATGGAATGGGTTGATGTGTTAGAAATTTGATTAGAAGCCTGATTTTCTGTTCATTACCTGTCAGGAAACATGTCACCCCAGCCACTGGGAGCTTTCATCTCTGCAAATTGTGTTTACTTAGAAGTTTTGTGAACTTGAAATATACTGTCATATTGTCACCTTAATTTGTCAAGTCAGTTTTATTTATATTGACTAGAATTTAGTTTTGTTTTTAGGAAGTTAGTAGGAATAAACTTTTCCTTATAATAAGAATCATTGGAGCTGTTGGATTTTAGTTGATGTCGATACTCGTTATTCAACTGAATCAGGGGCGCTATTACGCATCTTCTGAAAGAGTACCGAATCTCCTGATGAAAGCACATGCGAAGAAGAAGCAGAAACAAGTATTACCACATATAATTATTATGTAAAATAATGCGATCATCAACATTAAACAGCATATAAATCAAAATTGCCTAATATCACTGAATTAAATGTCGACCCAGAATGAGATACAGGACTGTGCAAGCATTAAGGGTGTTGATGAACTCGATCTACTCCATCTATGTTTTGATCATTGTTCTGAATCCAATCCAGATGTAGTCTTTGACAAAAATGTGATCTTATGGCTCACATTGCTCAAAATGTTTTTAGTTTTTTTTTACAAACCCGATTCCAAAAAAGTTGGGACACTGTACAAATTGTGAATAAAAGAAGAATGCAATCATTTACAAATCTCATAAACTTATATTTTATTCACAATAGAATATAGATAACATATCAAATGTTGAAAGTGAGACATTTTGAAATATCATGCCAAATATTGGCTCATTTTGGATTTCATGAGAGCTACACATTCCAAAAAAGTTGGGACAGGTAACAATAAAAGGCCGGAAAAGTTAAATGTACATATAAGGAACAGCTGGAGGACCAATTTGCAACTTATTAGGTCAATTGGCAACATGATTGGGTATAAAAAGAGCCTCTCAGAGTGGCAGTGTCTCTCAGAAGTCAAGATGGGCAGAGGATCACCAATTCCCCCAATGCTGCGGCCAAAAATACTGGAGCAATATCAGAAAGGAGTTTCTCAGAGAAACATTGCAAAGAGTTTGAAGTTACCATCATCTACAGTGCATAATATCATCCAAAGATTCAGAGAATCTGGAAAAATCTCTGTGTGTAAGGGTCAAGGCCGGAAAATCATACTGGATGCCCGTGATCTTCGGGCCCTTAGACAGCACTGCATCACATACAGGAATGCTACTGTAATGGAAATCACAACATTACACGTGAACACAATCCACGGTGATTACGGTGAACACAATCCACCGTGCCATTCGCCGTTGCCGGCTAAAACTCTATAGGTCAAAAAAGAAGCCATATCTAAACATGATCCAGAAGCGCAGGAGTTTTCTCTGGGCCAAGGCTCATTTAAAATGGACTGTGGCAAAGTGGAAAACTGTTCTGTGGTCAGACGAATCAAAATTTGAAGTTCTTTTTGGAAAACTGGGACACCATGTCATCCGGACTAAAGAGGACAAGGACAACCCAAGTTGTTCTCAGCACTCAGTTCAGAAGCCTGCATCTCTGATGGTATGGGGTTGCATGAGTGCATGTGGCATGGGCAGCTTACACATCTGGAAAGGCCCATAGAAAACATTTGACTCATCATAAAGAGGAAGATGCGACGAAGAAGACCTAAGACAGTTGAGCAACTAGAAGCCTGTATTAGACAAGAATGGGACAACATTCCTATTCCTAAACTTGAGCAACTTGTCTCCTCAGTCCCCAGACGTTTGCAGACTGTTATAAAAAGAAGAGGGGATGCCACACAGTGGGAAACATGGCCTTGTCCCAACTTTTTTGAGATGTGTTTATGCCATGAAATTTAAAATCAACTTATTTTTCCCTTAAAATGATACATTTTCTCAGTTTAAACATATGATATGTCATCTATGTTGTATTCTGAATAAAATATTGAAATTTGAAACTTCCACATCATTGCATTCTGTTTTTATTCACAATTTGTACAGTGTCCCAACTTTTTGGAATCAGGTTTGTAATAAAAACGTACCCATATTCAAGTGTTGATAAAAAAGAATGCATGAAGATAGAATAAAACTTTTTTTTTTGTTTTTAAAGCAGATGGTTTGTTTTTTCTTTTGATATATTGCATGTTCAGATATCCATACAACAAAATATTCTGTGGGCCACTTTTGTAAAAATGATCAAAAATGCTGGTGGCTAGCAATTTATTTTTATTTTTTTATTTATTTTTTTTAAACGTTAGCTGGGAGAGTGTTAAATAAATACAATTTTAAATGCATTTTAATAAATTAAGTAAAATAAATTAATAGTACATTTAAAAAATAATTAATAGTAAATTAATTAAATAATGAAATTTTGTGTAAATAAAATAAATAAGTTATCTTCTTTTGTGCTTTACAGAAGAAAGAAAGTCATAGTGGTTTGGAACAACATGATGTTGAATAAATGGAGCAATCACATCACAGTTTTACTAGTCAGATGCAATGATAGAAAATTGTAATAATAATAAATCAAATAATAAATCAAAATTTAAATACATTTAAATACATTTTGAATAAAACATGCCACTGAACAAGTAGTTCAGCCCTTTACATTCAATCTGCAAGGAATCACATCCATACCTCATGCCACAATCTGATTGGCCTCTGCTGATCCTGCAGCCAATGAAATTGCTTGCTCAACATTTAAATAGTCTGGTTCATTGTTTGCTGTAAGCTAGTCTTGCATTGCGCTACCAGAGTTCCTCTGAAACCCTCCACCTCCCCCAGCTCCACCTGTCCAGATCTGCTACAGGGTTTATGTATGTCTATTTATGCATCAGGCAGCATATCTTACATGCTCACAGCAGCATGAGTTTGTATCTGTTATCAGTGGCAAGTCCATACTTGCTCTGCAGAAGCAGATCTAGTCCACCAAGACCAAATACATTAACATTGCCATATTCAATAACATGCTAAAACTATTCCAAGTGCTGTCTTGATTGAAATAGTAATATTAGCTTAAAAAAAAAAAAAAAGGCAAAGTCATACAGTTTTGAAACAACATGAGGGTGAGTAAAAGAAGGGATTGCATGGGTGTTTTGAGCACAACCTTGTAGGTACCTAATATTCCATGACCAACAAATGTTTTGAATTCAAAAGCCTGAGATGTCTTCCTTTTGCTAGCAGCCTCATTCATGTTTGAGGTTGTAGGCCATCATTCATTCACACACCCACGCTGAGATTCATTGGTGCGAGGAGTGAACGTGCAATACGGCATGAGCCAGATGAGCCACACAATACAATATATCAGCTCCAGTGCATTATTGCATAGCAGAGCAACTGCATAGAGGCCACAGAGAGTCAAATAATAAAACATATATGTATAGTCTGAAACTGAGATTTGCTGTTTCAGGAAAATGCTGGAGAATGTTGCTTAAATTATGAAAGTCAGAAATCTCTGTTAAAGCCAGACTGAAAACTGCTGTCTCTGTTTATCCCATGAGAACCTTCCCTCTCTCTTTCAAGCTCTCTTGCTCGCCTACACGCTCCTAAATTGAGTGATTTTATTACAGCGTGTGATAAAAATATTATTTAAATGAGCTTTAACTAAAGAGCACATGCTTTGCAATGCAATCGGTATTTTTGTAAAATCACATCGCTCAGTGTAATAATGTAAAGAGAGTAAAATTCATTGCTGTCTTAGAGTAAATGGAGTAATTAGAGATTGTGACTGTGCTTGACTTTGCAGTTTGCATTCGTTTAGCTGTACTTATGAAGCAAGCAAACTTAATTAACCAAACAATTATCTTCCCTTTTGCAGCAGACAACAATTTGAGTGTTGTTTTTCAAGTGTTTGATAAGCCCTACATTTTATTTTATGGACCTGTGATTTTTATTTATGTGTCCACTGCAATATATATATATATATATTTTTATATCTTTTTTTTTTTTTTTGACACCCCTCCAAATCATTGAATTCAGGTGTTCCAGTCACTTCCATGGCCACAGGTGTATAAAATCAAGCACCTAGGCATGCAGACGCTTCTACAAACATTTGTGAAAGAATGGGTCGCTCTCAGGAGCTCAGTGAATTCAAGCGTGGTACTGTGATAGGTTGCCACCTGTGCAATAAGTCCATTCATGAAATTTCCTCACTACTAAGTATTCCACGGTCAACTGTTAGTGGTATTATAACAAAACTCAGTCACAAAGTGGTAGGTCATGTAAAATCACAGAGCGGGGTCAGTGCATGCTGAGGCGCACAGTGCGCAGAAGTCACTAACCTTCTGCAGTCAATAGCTACAGACCTCCAAACTTCATGTGGCCTTCAGATTAGCTCAAGAACAGTGCGTAGAGAGCTTCATGGAATGGGTTTCCATGGCCGAGCCTTACATCACCAAGTTCAATGCAAAGTGTTGGATGCAGTGGTGTAAAGCACGCCGCCACTGGACTCTAGAGCAGTGGAGACGTGTTCTCTGGAGCGATGAATCACGCTTCAAGATACATTTACTTGAGAAGCAAAATTTGCTAAATAAGATGTAAAGTAAGATGACTTGTTTTATGAAAAATGTAGCAAAATTTATTTAGTTTAATTTATGCTTTAAACAAGAATATCTGCCAGTGGGGTCCAAAAATTAAACTTGTTCTTGTTATCAGCAAAAACAAATCTTAATATTAAGTAATTTAGCCTCTCATGTGACTGCATCTTGATTTATGAATGTTTAGATATTTGTACTGGAAAACAGGACAGTAGGAAAAATATATTTTTTGGGATCGTTGATGGCTAAAATAGAAGGCTGTTCATTTTATATGTGGCTCCTAACGGCAAAAATACAATCCTAAACTGTTTTCATCAGCTGACCTCACAAATTAGCCCATTTTAGCAGCTCAGCTTCGTCATAAGCACATCTGCACGGTTTTGTGGTTCAAATTGCTGTGACTCAAAGCTGTTTTGTTTTTCCTTCTCCACAGCGATGGCTTTTACTGGCTTGGAGCACTGAGCACACGTTTGGCCTTATCGAATGAAACAGCGGTGGAATATTTCACGTTGGTAAATATGTGAACAGTAAGGAAACAGGCCCTTGGGCCAAACTCTGCCAGGTCTGCTGGTCTCAGCACAGGCTCGGCTCTGACGGAACGTCTCATTAATGAGAGAGGAAAATGTCACATACAGGCAAGCGGGGCGAAGCATTTTGACTTGCCCCATAAAAGTCCACGTAAAATAATGAGATTCCCTGTTACTTGCGTTTCTTCGCCTTGCACACGATTTACAAAATGGGTTAGGTTTTCTTTTAAGAGAATTTGTTGTGATTCCAAATGGAAGTGCACATGCAGGTGAAATGTACGTCATAAAAATGCACAAATCAGCACGTCCTTGACTTTTATGTTGTAAAATGAACAAATGGGAATTCTGTGAGAAATTTACACCTGCAAATCGTCACTTAAAAGAGAACATCATGATCAGTGTTGGGGAAAGTTACTTTGAAAAGTAATGCATTACAATATTGCGTTACTCCCTTAAAAAGTAACTAATTATGTTACTTATTTACTTTTTAAGAAAAGTAATGCGTTACATTTCTTTTATGTTACTTTTTTCACCTGGGCCGGGCTTGTTTTTTTTATATAACAAAAAAGTTATAGTTTTGAGCAAATGTAAAGACCTTTTCACACCAAAAGTAAAATAATAAGCCTCAGGTAACACTTGCCTCACCAATAAAGACTAAAAATCTAGTCATTTTTGCATATGGTTTAACTGAGTCATCAAAGGTCAGCAGCAAGTACATCGGTCAATAAAATGAGATTGAATGCATACAAATATTTGATTTATTTAACATATTTAATTATTGGAGGTTTGCATAGTATTCTGATTTTGCATTTCACAGATTTGATTAATTTTGAGGAATATTGAATCTTTTTTTTTTTCTTTTTTTTTTTTTTGTGCAAGTGAGATGAGTAAATGCATGCTCACATTTAGTCTAAAACCACAATAACCATCATGTTCACACACAACAACTCCGCACTTACGATTTGTCTCAACATTGGGACACGAGAGCTGTCAGTCAATAAATGGGAAAAGTAACTTGCATTACTTATTTGAAAAAGTAACTCAGATATTTTGTTGTAAATTTAAAAAGAAACTTTACTAGTTACTTGGAAAAAAGTAATCTGATTACGTAACTCAAGTTACTTGTAATGAGTTACCCCCAACACTGATCATGATGACATTATAATCCATTATTAGAGAAGAGGTTTCACAATATTATTTAGTCCATTCATAAAAGAATGACATATGGTATGGAACAGTAATGTTTCTTCAATATTGTATTATGAGCTCAAATCTCATTTTCGTAAAGAGATTAGTTCAACAGGTTTAAAAAGAGATTTGTTCTGGGTTCAATACAAGTTCATCTCGATCTCACGGCAATAATGTTGATTACAACAAATTAATTTAGTCTTTCTTTCATTTTCTTCCTCTTCCAAATCTAGGTTATAGTGAGGCATTTACAATGGAAGTGAATCGGGCCAGTCTGTAAACATTAAAATAATCACTGTTTTAATAGTATAGCTACAAGATATAAACTTTATGAGCCTTCATATGATTTTAGTGTGAGAAAATCACTTTACCAATCTTACATTTTCATTGACTTGACAACATAAAACTTTACAGCTCAAATAAGACACAAGTTTGTTGAATGAATATAAGGCAATGAGGGGGACAAGTCCCACCTAATAATTTGAAATGGCCAAATTGTACCCCCCAATGTTTGATATTTCTTAATGCTGCTCTCCATTACGCACCGCTCTGTTTGTTGTTAGGATGGCAGACAGTTTAGTAAGTTACATTTTTAGGCTGGTCTGCCTTAGCGGTCTAATAACAGCACTCGTCAATGTCAAAATGATGGCCAATCATATCAAAAAAGGCAAGGCTAAATGTTCACTGAAGATAATAATAATAATAATAATAATAATAATAATGTGTTATATTTATATAGCGCTTTTCTGGGTACTCAAAGGGCTTTACATATAGAAAGGCGGAATCTCCTCCACCACCACCAATGTGCAGCATCCACCTGGATGATGTGACGGCAGCCATATTACGCCAGAACGCCCACCACACACCAGCTTATGGTGGAGAGGAGACAGAGTGATGAAGCCAATCAGGATAGGGGGGTAATTAGGAGGCCATGATGGACACAGGCCAATGGGCAAATTTGGCCAGGATGCCGGGGTTACACCCCTACTCTTTTTCCGAAAGGATTTTTAATGACCACAGAGAGACAGGACCTCGGTTTAATGTCTCATCCGAAGGACGGTGCTCTTTGACAGTATAGTGTCCCCATCACTATACTGGGGTGTTAGGACCCACACAGACCACAGGGCCCCTGCTGGCCTCACTAACACCTCTACCAGCAGCTACCTAGTTTTCCCAGGAGGTCTCCCATCCAGGTACTGACCAGGCTCAGCCCTGCTTAGCTTCAGTGGGAAACCAGTCTTGGGCTACAGGGTGATATGGCTGCTGGATGGATGAGTGTGAATCCATTGGATGAGTGTGGATGAGTGTGAATCCATTCCCAACACGACACTTTTAATTTTTGTAGTGAAATAGTGTGTGCGTGGTAAGATATAAGTAGCTAAACATTTAATATTTAACAACTGTTTTACGATAGATATGTTTAACGACTCCCAGTAACATGCAGTGATGCAAACTACTCAACTTTTTTAATGTAATTTCGGCATTTTGAATTGAAAATATGCTATCATTTAAGGATGTCATTCATAACTGAATGTGACGAGTCAAGAAATGATTTTTGACAAATACATACAAGACACATACATACAAGACATATTATTTGCAAAGGGTTTAAATGGATTACTTCACAAGTATATAGGCTATAATTAGACCTAGAACTTCTTTTACCGTTCCTTTAATTCCTTTAATTATTTAATTTCTTTAAAAAAATTAATAATAATAATTCAAGACATGGTTACGACCTTGATGTAAGGGCTTTTAAAATTATAAGTTTAATATTTCTGCTTTTAATAAAAAAAAATTAAAAAAATTGGCCCCATACACTTCCATTTTATTCATTTATTTATTTAATTAGGAAGGAAAAACTTGTATTTAATAACCCAAAATATTCCTTAACTAAATTCATGAAATTAAAATGAATTTGCATATGGATTTGCAAACAAATAGGAGTATAAGCATTTATCGACTTCAAGCACTGAAAATAATGTGTGTTAAAGTGCTGAAATTGAATGAATACTTGGCATTACCATCGAACTGTGTGTAAATCACATTCAATCTAACCAGAGCTTAAAGCTTTAAAAACACTCTAAGAGATGATCTAATCCAGGACAGACATGAGAGTGGAAATTCATATGTAAAGGCCATTCTGTGCCTCATAAAATCAAATCTTCAAATGGGACCCTGCTTAGCGGCAGAGGATGAGTTTGCTTTGATATCATGCATTTTTGATTAGTCTGGCCTCGGCCATGCAGTCTCCCGATGTGCTGGCGTGTGAAGGGCAGAGAGAGAGAGTTTGGAGGTCAGGCTCACAGTCTGAAATCCCCACAGCAAACAGCCCTCGTGCATCCCAGGAAACAAACACTCCAATATGCCAAGTGCTTATCATTTATCATTGAGTTCCACTAGTGAAATGGTATTTGAACTCAGGTCAAAGTTTCTTTTTTTTCTTTTGCGGCCAAAGGCTCAATGAGGTCTCTCAGTCAGAAATGTAATGGGGATGTACGACCGTTTGGTTCTTTGACAAGCTACAGCCACATTAACTACCTCTGACATTGAAGTGACTGGCCCAATTAGAGTCAAATGACACTCATGCACTGACAAGTGGATAATTATGTGGGAATCCATTTTTTTTTTTTACTGTTTCTCAGCTTTTTTTTAAGGTCATTGAAATTAATTTCTTGATCAATGAGGTCAGCTGTGAATCCCTATTTAACTTTTTAACAGAAGAAAAACACCAAACTAGCATTTGTGTCCATCTGTTCCACTTTAGATTATTTTATGTCAGTTTTTGTTCATCAATTAGTCAGTGAAAGGTGTTTAAACTTCAAAATATCAAAAAATGTAATTGTATTTATTTATTATTTATTTAATTTATTATTTTATATATATATATATATATGCTGATGATCGTCACTAGCTAAATATATTTACAAATATATATAGCTAGTTATTTCTGTGAATTATGTATCACATTGTGTGTCAATTATGTGATGTAATTTCTTAATGTTATTAATATTATACATGAAATAATATTATATTAAATAAATAAATATTTTTAGTTGATTAGTTGATTAGTTGATCAACATTTTATATAAACTATTCCCACAAAGTTGCATGAAATTGTCCAAAATGTCTTGTATGCTGAAGCATTAAGCGTTCCTTTCAATGGAACTAAGGGGCCAAGCCCAACCACTGAAAAACAACCCCACACCATAATCCCCCCTCCACCAAACTTTACACTTGGCACAATGCAGTCAGGTAAGTACTGTTATCCTGGAAACCACCAAACCCAGACTCATCCATTGGACTGCCAGACAGAGAAGCGTGATTCGTCACTCCAGAGAACACGTCTCCACTGCTCTAGAGTCCAGTGGCGGCGTGCTTTACACCACTGCATCCGACGCTTTGCATTGCACTTGGTGTTGTAAGGCTTGGATGCAGCTGCTCGGCCATGGAAACCCATTCCATGAAGCTCTCTACGCCCTGTTCTTGAGCTAATCTGAAGGCCACATGAAGTTTGGAGGTCTGTAGCTATTGACTCTGCAGAAAGTTGATGACTTCTGCTCACTGTGCACCTCAGCATGCGCTGACCCCGCTCTGTGATTTTATATATATGGTCATTAGCTAAATATATTTAAAATACATTGTTGATATTTAATATTTTTTGTATTTAATATAATAATAATTTCTTTTTTTTCTTTTTTTCTTTTTCTTGTATGAACGGAGAAAATATATTTAAAACCCTGTTACCAAAATTTGGTGTTTAAATACAATAATTTCACCATTTGATATCTATTAACATTACAAAATAAATAAGTAAATACAGAATGGGTAAATGACAGAATAGGTTACAAATTTTTTTTTGAAAATGACAACAACAACAAAAAAAGCTTAAATGCATCTAATGCTTAAAATAAAATTAATGCGAGACCAGTTAGACTATTATATTCATAGAATGTGCAAAAAATGCTACATCTGTAAAGGTTTATCCTGAAGTTTTGAATTCAAAAGATGTGTGACGCATTTCCAATTTAACACATTGTGTTTTTTTCTTTCTATTTCAGACTCATGACTTAAAGCTTTAAAAGTGAGGAACAGCTTGCTTCGCTCCAAGGCGAGTTTTTCATTTGCACAAAGCTGCATTTACCCCAACTAAAGGAGTAGACCGTGACATATGCTGAACCGGAGTTCAGAGATGCCACATTCACAGTAAACGTTAGGACGTCTTATATTATGAGCATCTGTGCTTTTATTCTGACTCGGCCTGAATGAGAGAGAATGCAAGGTGAAAAGACCTGGTTTTGTTCACAATCCTGCTCTCTGATGTCAGCAGACACAAGGGTGACAAAATGTCACTTTAATCAGCCGTAATTAAGAACGAGGCAGAATATCTCCCAGGGTTTCTGCACACTCAAGATAGCTGTCGTATAGTGCTTGCTTCACAGCCATGGTGACAAGAAAAAGAGTGACAAAACAACCTCAGGTCATAGCGATTTATAAATAAAGGTGACACGTCTGACAGATAAAGAGCATAAATCAGCAATAAGCCTTGACTAGAGCTTGTACTAATATGAATTAATCTAATTAATTAACATTGGATGTATAACGCAATAGACTTCCGTTGATAACCATTATATCATTAATACAAACACTAACATGGATGGAATCATGTAAACTTAAGGAAACAATAAGAATCAATGATATATGCTGCTCATCCTTTCTTACTAATGGAGTGCCACAGGGATCGATTCTTGGACCAATTGTATTTCATTTGTATATTATTGACTATTTGACAGATTAGAGATTAGTTGGGCATCACAACAATATGGTGGCAAAATTGTCCCAGTTTTGATGACGTGACTCGTTCTGATTTGTAAATCATGGAAGAGGATGATACATGCCTGTCGGTCCAGATTTAATCAGATTTTTATTGTGAAGAAATAACTCAGGTGCATGTTAGCGGCTTATAGGAAGATTTACTTCCTGCAGCTACATTAGAACAATCTAAAAACAATCTCTCTAATGAAATTTTTTATGCAGCCTCTCATCTCCTTGTATAGAAGAGGGATTTAAGCAAAAAGCATCAAAAGTACAGATCAGTGAGAGCGCAACCTTTCTTTCAGTCAAGGGGAATTATTTTTAGGGCGAATCAGGAAAAGCATATTCTCAATATGATGCTTTCAGGAGTTTTTCTTTTTTTCTTATTAATCAAGTGTCGTTGTAGAGAGTCCAGAGGTCTTGTCTTTGCATGAGAACAGTCTATGTGAAGCATGCAGTTGAATCATTGATTTGAACTCACATGGGGAACCATGGGATAGCTTATTTTCATCTGTTAACCACATTTAACGTAATGTCCTTCTCTTGACTGAGCTGCTCAGATGTTCGCTTTAATGCAGCATTCAGGAGCTCAGAAACATGCAATCCCTGTGAGACCGTAAACTTGAGATTGCATAGGACACATGCAGTAATGCATCGTAAAAATGAATTTTAAACAAAGCCAGTTTCTGACAAAAAAAAACAGCTCTTAGGAAACTTTTGTTTCTTTGGGAAAATAAAGGAGATCAAGGAGTGTTGCAGTACATTTTGTTTAACTTGTTTTTGTGTGTGTGTCTCATATTTTAATATTCACATATGCACACCATTCAAATGTTTAGGGTCAGTATTTTTTTAATTATGTTTTTGAAAGAAGTCTCTTCTGCTCACCAAGGCTGCATTTATTTGATCAAAAAATACAGTAAAAACAGTTATATTGTGAAACATTATTGCAATTTAAAAGAGCTGTTTTGTATTTTTTATATATTTTAAAATGTAATTTATTCCTGTGATGCAAAGCGTTATTACTCCAGTCTTCAGTGTCACATGACCTTCAGAAATCATTTTAATATGCTGATTTGCTGCTTATTCTCTTATTATTAGTGTTGTGCTGTTTAACGTTTCTGTGTGATAACATTTTTTGATGATGATTCTTTCAAATGAGCAGCCTTTAAAAAAGAATTTTCTAACATTATAAATGTCTTTACTGACACTTTTGATAAATTAAACATGTCCTTGCTTCATAAATCAAACATTTTCACTGCTTACCCTTAAACTGTGTATATATTAATGTCAACTACTAAGAGTGCTGATGTTAAAACCTATGGAGATGGGAGGAAAATTTATATTTCAATGCTTTTATGTTCTCTCAAAAATGTTTAGCCTGGCTCGGCCCTCCTACATACTTCCGCTCAATTTTCATTTTCCTTCAGTATGTCGTCTGGGTTTCGCTGGTTTTCTCCGGTCAAATTTTAACCGATCCAATCAGCAAACAGGGGGAGTGGCTGAGAACGATGCCGTTGATGACGTGCGCTAGTTTGCGTTGTAGTTCAGTAATGGTGGCCGGAGAAAGATGCGAGCGAAGACATTCGGTCCGAATATCCAGAAGTTAAAGCCAGAGAAAGAACAGTCTTTGCTGAGTTTTGTTGGTGGTCATGATGTTGTGGCCCTCCTCCCCATGGGGTTCGGGAAAAGTTTGATTTTCCAGCTCGCTCTGTTAGTGGTGAAGGAGTTGGCTAAGGCGAACGCATGACATACGTCACAACCAAATGTTAGCGATTGGTTATGGCAGATCCAGAGTGGCTCTGGGCAGATCCAATAGTTTGGGATTTTTATTAGAGTACCCGTCTAAGGAAGTTAACGCTTGTCAATGGAGAGTGGCCAGACTCTCTGTACAAATGAAATGGTAGGACCAGGCTACAAAATGTTTGCATTCCCCTGAGAAATTGTGCTAATTTTCGGGGGGAATGCAAACATTTTGCGACAGAACGCAAAAGCATTATTTATTTTTCCTTCCCATCTCATTATTTTTTTTTCCTTCCCATCTCATTATTTTTTTTTTTCATCACTATTCAATTTACGCAGAAAGTGTAACACCTCTCACAGTTCAAAGTGCTTACACTACGTCCGATGTCATATGTCGCGCCAGTTACGCTTTTTCCGTAAGTTGAATATGGAAGGCGGTCTGGCAGAAGCTAGATATTTTACTTTATAAAGTTTTAAATATGGATATTTTTCTTACAAACCTCATTGATTTGCTTCAGAAGGGCTTTATTAACCCGCCAGAGCCGTGTGGAGTATGTTTATGATGGATGGATGTGCTTTTTAAGCTTCAAACTCAATGGACCCCACCACTGCCATTATAACGCTTGGAAGCTTCAGGATATTTATTAATGTAACACCAACTGTGTTCATCGAATGTCATATGCACCTAGGATGGCTTGAGGGTGAGTAAATCATGGGGTCATTTTCATTTAAAGTGAACTACTCCTTTAAGGTTAGGTTTAGGAGTAGGTTCAGGGTTAGTACTTAGTTATTACCCAGTTATTATAATTACTATAATAAGTATGCACATGCAGAACAGAACTGTAAAATAAAGTGCTACCAGAAATGTTATTATACAGTTTAAGAATAACAAATACAATTGTAAAATAATAAAGAACAAATACATTCTGGGACATTTTTCAAAATATCTTCTTTTGTGTTATGTTTGGACCAACATAAGGATGAGTACATGACGACTGTGTTACAGCACTCCCTGTCTCCACAGAAAACAAAGTAAAATTCTGAGTATGTAAGTAGAAAATAATGTTTTTGGATTTATTTTTTCAGCTCCAGTTTAGAAAATGAACTGAGTATGACATCATCATTTTCATACTGGTGTCATAGCAACAGTTTAATTGAAACAAATTTCTTCCTCTGTTTCTTTCTACCCTTCCCTGCTGTTTCCTTCATTGTGCTGGATCACTGTCTGTTGGGAATGCTCGCACACTGATTTGTGAGGGGAAAAAAAGGTCGACTTCCACCATTCCTCAGCATGCAGCCTGCATGCAGACCACTGTAATGATATTCTATTGAGGGGAAACGTGACTGGAAGATTACTTTGAGTCTACTTCTTTTTTTGTTTGTTTGTTTGTTTTCCTGCTTTCTGCTTTTTTCCCTCCTGCCTTTCCTAAGGATTCAGTTCTAAGGCTTGCGGACAGAAGAATTGTCTTACCAAGAGATATAAACTACTCATTAATACGGTTAAGTTCACATGCATTACAGTTATTTACAGGAGTGACAACCGCATTCTATAACCAAACTCACACCCGTAAATTTTCAGAACTCAACAAATTCCCAGAAAACCCACTCTGTGTGAAAAGTACCACACTGGACAACAAGGGCTACGTTCACACTGTCAATTTTTGGGATTGACAACTACATTTACACAGGTGTGAGTCTCAAAATGTCCCGTTCACACAGCAACTTACAGTAGCGTCTCAAATACTGTCTGTATGAATGTGCAATGAGAATCAAGCCTGTATTCTCTTGCCAGTAACAATTGCAACAGTGACCTGCTATTTTCACTACAAGGATAATTTACTAAGCACACCCAGTACCTACTTTGCAAGGGACTCGCCTCATCGTCATGGCAACGGTTCGTGTCCAGGTCAGATTACATCAGAGTTTGTTGGAAAATCATACCACACTGCTCAGACATTCCATGACCCAAGAAACACCGATTGAATGTTCAGTCGGGTGAAAACAAACTCCGACCAACGGCAACAGACACCGACAGGGGTAACACATTGATCCAACAAACTCTGACAGACTTGTGCGGTGTGAATTAGCCTTAAGTTCCTGTATGAACGAGACATTTCGAGACTCACACCTGTAACTAAATGTGGATGTCACTCCCAAAAATTTACAGTGTGAACGTAGCCTTTGAGTCTACTTCAAATAACAAAAAAATATCAAAGATGGCGATATCCATAAAACTGAAAAGTCATAAATTTTGACACGACAAGAGTCCAGTTGAGCCGCAAGTTTATCTGTCAAATCTTCATTAACTGACAGAAGCTTCAATATAAACAAGCTATCCGGACCCTTTAACATTGCACTCACGTTGCACGTCCTTTGTGCATAACACGGCATTTCAGTGGTGCATAGGATACAAAATTGACAGGAGCCACTCCAGTGGAGAACGGTGACTGGATCTAGTCAGATGACACGCAGCTCATATCTCCCGTCCCTGTTAGTAACCAAAACCACACACAAAACCCCTTAGCAGAGCGACTCTCTCACACTGTATGACGTGACAGACAACTAGCTGTCCAGAGCAGTCCCGTTCAGCGTGGGTTTTCCGAGAATGCTGTTGTGAGTCCTGACAAATTTACGGGTATGAATTCAGTTATAGAATGCGGTTGTCACTTCCATAGATAACCGTACTCTGTGTGAACGTAACCGTATTAAGGACTCAAATACAGGACTGACAACCGTATTGATTTGTCCAGAAACCTGCCATTTTCACTACAAGGATAATTTACTAAGCACACCCAGCACCTACTTTGCAAGGGACTTGCCTCATTGTCATGGCAACGGTTCGTGTCCAGGTCAGATTACATCAGAGTTTGTTGGAAAATCATACCACACTGCTCAGACATTCCACGACCCAAGAAACACCGATTGAATGATGTTCAGTCGGGCGAAAACAAACTCCGACCAACGGCAACAGACACCGACAGGGGTAACACATTGATCCAACAAACTCTGACAGACTTGTGCGGTGTGAATTGGCCTTAAGTTCCTG
Source organism: Paracanthobrama guichenoti (assembly GCA_018749465.1). Taxonomy (NCBI): domain Eukaryota; kingdom Metazoa; phylum Chordata; class Actinopteri; order Cypriniformes; family Gobionidae; genus Paracanthobrama; species Paracanthobrama guichenoti. The sequence goes on along the minus strand of CM031966.1, from coordinate 21,883,533 downwards.
TGTGAATGAGACATTTCGAGACTCACACCTGTAACTAAATGTGGATGTCACTCCCAAAAATTGACAGTGTGAACGTAGCCTTTGAGTCTACTTCTTTTTTTGTTTGTTTGTTTGTTTTCCTGCTTTCTGCTTTTTTCTCTCCTGCCTCTCCTCTTGCAGTCCCTTTTCCTCAGGATCCAGTGCTGAGGCTTGCAGACAGAAGAATTGTCTTACCGAGAGATATAAACTACTCATTGTTTTTTGTAAACTCATTTCCAAACCAGATGCTCGTACATCATATTCCGGTGATAAAGCAGATTACCTCAGGAGCAGCTGAACACCGCCACAAACTTTGTTTGGTTCTTCCTCCTAATATACGGCAGACAGAAATGACATTGGTGTTATTGGAACCAGTCGCAGCAAGCCCAAACCTACTAACTGTGTTTCTCTAAGCCGTACATTTCAGGCCCCGGAGTAGCAAAATAAGAATAAAATGCACTTTATTTATTTATTATTGTGCAATGCCTTAAAATAGCTTCAGAGCAGCAACTACTGCTGTTGATTTGTATGTTTGTGCATTCAGACACAGGAAGTTCTCCTTCAGGAGCTCTGTGTTTGAGTACCTAAAACCAAGTCAGAATTAAATTTACATTTAATATCAATGCAATGTTTGTAATGCAGAGAAGAGATCTCGCGAGGCTATTTCAAGTGCTGAAGGGGGATGAAATGACATTAGTGCATGAACAGAGAGCACATAACACAGTATAAGCTCAGGTAATGGTCTGGATTTACCGCAGTCTGGATTTGGTCTGTGTATTGAAGTTTACCTCCCTGATGCTTTACTTTGAAATAAACACAGACTAAGTGCTCTATGAAGATTTGCCCCTTATGTCTGACATGGAGTAGACTGGCTCTGCTGTGTTTATAGACATTTCGGAAAATGCTAAAATAAACCTCATAAGACACAGCACTTCTGTCAAATTTCAACTATAATCAAAAGAAGAAGAAAAGCAATGGTGAGCAAGGGTCATTGGCACAAAAAAAAAAAAAAAAAAAAATGCATGATCATTATCCACCTGATTATCATTTTTTTTTTTTTTTTTTTTTTTAAAATACTGTCTGTTCTAATACTGTATGCAAATATTAGGTCTGTCAGTTGAGTAAAGCTTTAAATTGAATTTATTACATGATATGCTGATTATTTAATCAAATTATGTTAATGAATGTTATTCAAAGACAGCTTAACGTGGCAGATGAAAGCATAAAATACACAAGACTAAATTGTGATAATGCTGAAAATTTAGCTTTGCATCACAGGAATAAATTACATTTTAAAATATATCAAAATAGAAAACCGTTCTTTTAAATTTTAATATTATTTCACAATTGTACTGTTTTTGGTCAAATAAATGCAGCATAACAGACTTATTGACCTCAAACTTTTGAACAGTAGAGCATATAAAATAATATTTTATGTATGCATAGGCCTAAATCCTGAAATCATTGTCAGTCATCTTTATAATTATTTCTCTTCTTTCTCTTCTCTCAGGTGTCTTCACTGTGAACTGGGTTATTTTGCCTTGAACACACAAAGAGGCAAGGTGTGTAAAGATCTTTTCTGCTCTCAGTGGGGCAATTCACTTTTATTATGGATGCACATTTTGTCGATAGGGCTTTTTAAATGAATTATATTCATTACAACAGCATTAAATGGATGCTAGAGTGTTAAACACTGAATTAATGAGTTAATTTTTCTCTTCTGTATGCTTTTAACCTGAGGAAATCACTCTCAGAGAAATGAATGTTTACCACAAATGATTTAGCCTACTTGCCAGAAGGTTTCAGTAATAAATAGAAGGTGTGAAAAAATATTGTGTGTTTATTTGTAGTGTTCCTCCTGGCTAAGTTAAGCTTTGGCATGCGAACTCTGAACTTTGTGTCGGACCTAATGAATGTCTTGAAGGTGTCGTTTTGGAGAAACTTCAAAGTTGGGCTTGGGTATGTGTAATTATATTATCCTGTTCAATTTCTCATTAATGCAATTATCTAATCAACCAATCACATGGCAGTTGCTTCAATGCATTTAGGGGTGTGGTCCTGGTCAAGACAATCTCCTGAACTCCAAACTGAATGTCAGAATGGGAAAGAAAGGTGATTTAAGCAATTTTGAGCGTGGCATGGTTGTTGGTGCCAGACGGGCTGGTCTGAGTATTTCACAATCTGCTCAGTTACTGGGATTTTCAGGCACAACCATTTCTAGGGTTTACAAAGAATGGTGTAAAAAGGAAAAACATCCAGTATGTGGCAGTCCTGTGGGCGAAAATACCTTGTTGATGCTAGAGGTCAGAGGAGAATGGGCCAACTGATTCAAGCTGATAGAAGCTTTGACTGAAATAACCACTCGTTACAACCGAGATATGCAGCAAAGCATTTGTGAAGCCACAACACGCACAACCTTGAGGCAGATGGGCTACAACAGCAGAAGACCCCACCGGGTACCACTCATCTCCACTACAAATAGGAAAAAGAGGCTACAATTTGCACGAGCTCACCAAAATTGGACAGTTGAAGACTGGAAAAATGTTGCCTGGTCTGATGAGTCTCGATTTCTGTTGAGACATTCAGATGGTAGAGTCAGAATTTGGCGTAAACAGAATGAGAACATGGATCCATCATGCCTTGTTACCACTGTGCAGGCTGGTGGTGGTGTAATGGTGTGGGGGATGTTTTCTTGGCACACTTTAGGCCCCTTAATGCCAATTGGGCATCGTTTAAATGTCACGGCCTACCTGAGCATTGTTTCTGACCATGTCCATCCCTTTATGACCACCATGTACCCATTCTCTGATGGCTACTTCCAGCAGGATAATGCACCATGTCACAAAGCTCGAATCATTTCAAATTGGTTTCTTGAACATGACAATGAGTTCACTGTACTAAAATGGCCCCCACAGTCACCAGATCTCAACCCAATAGAGCATCTTTGGGATGTGGTGGAACGGGAGCTTCGTGCCCTGGATGTGCATCCCACAAATCTCCATCAACTGCAAGATGCTATCCTATCAATATGGGCCAACATTTCTAAAGAATGCTTTCAGCACCTTGTTGAATCAGTGCCACGTAGAATTAAGGCAGTTCTGAAGGCGAAAGGGGGTCAAACACAGTATTAGTATGGTGTTCCTAATAATCCTTTAGGTGAGTGTATATTATGGCTAAATTTATATATTTTGACTATATCCTAATACTGTGTTGGTCCCCCCGACCCTTTGAGACATGAACTCCACTAGACCCCTGAAGGTGTGCTGTGGTATCTGGCACCAAGATATTAGTAGCAGATCCTTTAAGTCCTGTAAGTTGCGAGGTGGGGCCTCCATGGATCGGACTTGTTTGTTCAGCACAACCCACAGATGCTCGATTGGATTGAGATCTGGGGAATTTGGAGGCCAAGTCAACATCTCAAACTCCTTGTTGTGCTCCTCAAGCCATTTCTGAACCATTTTTGCTTTGTGGCAGGGCGCATTATCCTGCTGAAAGAGGCCTCAGCCACCATGGTCTGCAACAATGCTTAGGTAGGTGGTACGTGTCAAAGTAACATCCACATGGATGGCAGGACCCAAGGTTTCCCAGCAGAACATTGCCCAACGCATCACACTGCCTCCGCCGGCTTGCCTTCTTCCCATAGTGCATCCTGGTGCCATGTGTTCCCCAGGTAAGCGACGCACAAGCACCCGGCCATCCACGTGATGTAAAAGAAAACGTGATTCATCAGAGACCAGGCCATCTTCTTCCATTGCTCCATGGTCCAGTTCTGATACTCACATGCCCACTGTTAGTGCTTTCGGCGGTGGACAGGGGTCAGCATGTGCACCCTGACTGGCCTGCGGCTATGCAGCCCCATACGCAACAAACTATGATGCACTGTGTATTCTGACACCTTTCTATCAGAACCAGCATTAACTTCTTGAGCAATTTGAGCTACAGTAGCTCATCTGTTTGATCGGACCACACGGGCCAGTCTTTGCTCTCCACATGCATCAATGAGCCATGGGCACCCACGACCCTGTTGCCGGTTCACCACTGTTCCTTCCTTGGAGCACTTTTGATAGATACTGACCACTGCAGACCGGGAACACCCCACAAGAACTGTAGTTTTGGAGATGCTCTGACCAGGTCCTCTAGCCATCAAAATATAGAACTTGTCAAACTTGCTCAAATCCTTACTCTTGCCTATTTTTCCTGCTTCTAACACATCAACTTTGAGGATAAAATGTTCACTTGCTGCCTAATATATCCCACTCACTAACAGGTGCAATGATGAAGAGATAATCAGTGTTATTCACTTCAACTGTCAGTGGTCATAATGTTATGCCTGATCTGTGTGTGTGTGTGTATATATATATATATATATATATATATATATATATATATATATATATATAATAATAATTACTTTATTGATATTTTTGATAATATATTAATATAAGGGCTGAATTGCTTTTATTTAATATTTAACCATCTAAAACAAAGACCATTTTATAGATTTGAGATCGGAAATAAAATCTGAAGTGAAATAAATCAGTTGAATTTACTATTTAATAAGGTGGGTAAGGTAAAGTAAATTAAGAAATCTATAGTGGCATGATCTGACCTTTCAGTTTCAGGAGGTGGAAGAGAATAGAAACACCGAGGGAAAAGAGTCGACCATGAGTGAATGGGCTGAACTGTTCCAAGGTCTCCAGCTTGGTCTGCAATCCTCCGCTGGAGGCAGAAGCCCGAGGCACTGTCTCCACCCAGACTCTGCAGCGTCCTCTGAGTCTCCTTCACTGACACGTGCCATGGAAAAAGAAATAAAACTGATAGAAATACAGAGAGGAAGAGGCATAAGAAGAGAGCGAGTTACGTTATCTTCCATCGCTGGCATCTGAAGATGGACCACCCACTCAACTCTAGTCTCTTTCTCCTGTCCCAGAGGTTTTCCCCAGGTAACATCTGTCACTTACAATCTGTCACTTAGTTCACGAAGGAAGTCGTGCTGCAGAAGTGTTTGCTCAAACCTCCGTAGCTTACCTCATACCTATTTCTGATCTCCAAAAAAAAAAAAAAAAAAAAAAAAAAAAAAAAAAAAGTCCTTTTACTTTCAGTGCGGCTCTGATCAAACATGAGGGTGGTCAATTCTCTTCAATTATCTCAGATGACTGTTGGAATTTTGGAAGTGCCCTTTGAAATAAATTTTTTTATGGAAGCTTGTTTCCGCCACAGAACAAAATTATGAGAAAAAAAGTCAGAATTGCAAGATATAAACTTTATATCATATAATTGCGAGGTTTTTTTTTTATCTTGCAATTCTGAATATTACACGCAATTGCAACTTTATAACTTTTTTTGTCCTATAAGACTAAAATGACATTCAGAGGATCCTGTCAAACACTGATATTATCACATACACTATATTGCCAAAAGTTTTGGGACTCCTGCCTTTACATGCACATTAAATTTAATGACATCCCATTCTTAATCCGTAGGGTTTAATATGGAGTTGGCTCACCCTTTGCAGCTATAACAGCTTCAACTCTTCTGGGAAGACTTTTCCATAAGGTTTAGGAGTGTGTTTATGGGAATTTTTATGTTGGACGAGAAGGCCTGGCTCACAGTCTCCGCTATAATTCATCCCAAAGATGTTCTATCAGGTTGAGGTCAAGACTCTGTGCAGGCCCTCAAGTTCCTCCAAACTCTCTCATCCATGTCTTTATGGACCTTGCTTTGTGCACTGGTGTGCAGTCATGTTGGAACAGGAAGGGGTCATCCCCAAACTGTTCCCACAAAGTTGGGATCATGAAATTGTCCAAAATGTCTTGTTATACTGAAGCATTAAGAGTTCCTTTCACTGAAGCTAAGGGGCAAAGCCAAACCCCTGACAAAAAAACCCTACACCATGATCCCCCCTCCACCAAACTTTACACTTGGCACAATGCTGTCAGGCAAGTACCGTTCTCCTGGCAACCACCAAACACAGAGTCGTCCATCGGACTGCCAGACAGAGAAGCGTGATTGGTCACTCCAGAGAACACGTTTCCACTGCTCAGTGCAGTCCAGTGGTGGCGTGCTTTACACCACTGCATCCGACGCTTTGCATTGCACTTGGTGATTTAAGGCATGGATAGCCATGGAAACCCATTCCATGAAGCTCTCTACATACTGTTCTTGAGCTAATCTGAAGGCCACATGAAGTTTGGAGGTCTGTAGCTATTGACTCTGCAGAAAGTTGGTGACTTCTGCGCACTGTGCGCCTCAGCATGCGCTGACCCTGCTATGTGATTGTGGCATTAATGTACTATGATGAACATGAACTAAAGTATATTTATAAATTAACATTAAACATTAATAATAAATTAATTAATTTAAACTTAAATAATAAGTTTATGATACCTAATGCATTAACTAATAAGAACTAGTTGAACGTTAGTGGATTGAAACTAATTGTAAGTGTTACCTAAATGTTTTACATTATTAAATACACTACCATTCAAAAGTTATTTTTTTGTTGTTCATTTTTTTGAAAGAAATTAATACTTTTATTTGCCAATAATGCATTAAATTGATCAAAATTGACAATTTTACTTTTACATTGTTACAAAAATATTTCCTATAAGAATTTAAATATGTATCAAGGTTTCCACCAAAATATTAAGCAGCACAGCTGTTTTCAACATTTACAATAATAAGAAATTATTTTTAAGCAACAAATCAGCATATTAGAATGATTTCTGAAAAGTGTGACTGAAGACATAATGGCGTAATGATGAAAGTTCAGCTTTGCATCACAGGAATAATTGTGAAATATATTCAAATAGAAAACAGTTATTTTAAAGTGTAATACAATTTTTATATAAACACAGCCCTGATGAGCATAAGTGACTTCTTTCAAAAACATATATCATACCAATCCCAAAGTTATGAATGGTAATGTATGTATTCCAAAACTCAAAAATTACACAAAACACAAACCAAAAACAACCCACTTTAAAAGTAGTCCATATGACTTCTCTTTCATGAATTGAGAAATCAACTTTCCCTCGAGCTTTTGATATATAAAAGGTCATGGTAATATAAGAATATCCAGAGCTGAAAACTTTACTTTGACTAGCTGAAGACGTTAGTCAAAGTAAAGCATTTATTGACACCTGGCCCAGCAAACGATCAATCTCAGAATGTGTCAACCCTTGACGTCATCGTGTGGTGAAACACCGCCTCAACATAAGATGAACAACGCCTGATTCTGTAGCCCCGCCCACCGACTCGTACCTGACATGACAGGCCTACATAGAGCTAAACTGGATCGAACTTCTAAGCAATAAACATGGCGCATAAGCTTCCTTCAGATTTCAATATTATGAATGCATGGATGAACTTTATTTTTAATGAATATTCAGCTCGCATGGGGAAGACATTGCGCATTTGTTCCTTCATTTCTGATCACGGATTCGTTTGTAAACAAGAGACTGGAATTGCAGACAAGATGAGATTACATGAATGAATGAAGCAACACACTAATGTGAGTAAATGTGTAATGTGTTTTTTTATATGTGATAGTATTGCATTGTAACAGATCGTTTGATATAGATCTATTTATTATGTGTACGTGTCTAATTGAACATACCTTAGCACGCTGTCAAGGGCTGGAGAATCCTTTATTTGTGGTGTTGTTGGTTCATTGCGATTCGGGATCAGACTCGGACATGCTTGGGCCAGGGCTCGCAAAGCCCAGCGTCCCGGGACTATGTGTTTTCCAGACGGGCTACCAAAACATAAGCCCGGCCAGCCAACGGGCTATCTTAAATAGTGAAATAACATTCCTTTCTTGATGTACGTTGTTCACTCTCTTGACTTGATATTTGAAGGAAAAATACAATCACGGAAGTATTGATCATGCTGTCTGCAATGTATTTGGCGTGTGTGTGTGTGATGCACAGTTCGCACTTATATCCACCAATCGGTCAGGCCAAGTAATACAAAAATAACATTCCAATCAATCGCGGGTGGATGAGAGATAAATCATTGTGTTTGTTTGATAAAGACGTTTTGCGAGCCCTGTGGGACTAATCATTCCGGTTGCTGTTTTCCCACATGCTTTCAAAACAATTCCCACATGTACTCGCGGGGGAGCTGAAGCTCATTAAATATGCAAAGCTTATCCAATCCTAGCAGTGGGCGTTTACTTCCAAGTCTTTAGTTCGGCACGCCCATAAAATCTGAGCGTTGCATGAGAGAGCCTCAAAACCAGGGTAGAAATAGTCTATTACTTATTCATTATGATGTTTTTGAATGTAAAAACCATGCAAACGTCATAAGTTGACCTCAGAAAACATTATATATGTATATATATATATTTTAAAGCCAGTTCATGACACCTTTAAATTTAGCATGTAGCAATAGGTCACATGACACACAAGAACCAATGGCATTTGACATCATATTTTGAATGTCTAAATGAGTGTGAGATTTGAGTGGAGAGGATGATTAGCTGCGATTAATTTTAAGTTAAATGAAATGAGCCATAGTTTTAACATTCACAAATAAAAACAATTTCTTCCATGACATAAATCATACAGTTTGTGTACAGTAGTGGAGTAAATTAGTTGAATACGATGCAAGAGTCACAGTTGGTGGTGCAGGATTGAAGTCCCCAGAGTGGCTTTCCTTATGAGTGTGAGAGTAGCCAAGAGCCTCGGATATGATGGGTTGTAGCAGATGTGTGTGTGTTTGCTCATTATGGGTCAGAGAGAATGGTGACCCAGGTCTGTACTTTTGAGGCAGCTTTATGACTGTTCACTTCTGGAAAAGAAGGTGTCCACAGAGGGCTATAACAGCAAAGACCGACTCAAAGTGACTGCGGCTTTCAGCCAAGGTGAGGTTGTGAAGAACAGAATGCGTGCTGAATAGACACTTTTGCCTCGGGATCTGTTGCTTCTTGGGTCTGAATTTTCAACACAAACCATATAAGGATAGATATTATCTTCAAAACTCTGCCGAACAGAGTCCCTTGCTCAAGTAAGGGCTAAAGAAGCATCTCTTCCATTCTTAAACTATTCTTATTCACTGTTGTGTCACTGTCAGCTCAGACTGTACTTTTGCAAATTTGTATTGAGGTATTTCTTCCCTTCATAGGATGAAACACTTATGTTTTTATGTTCCTCTTTTGTAAGTCACTTTGGATATAAATGTCTTATATATGTAGTTTGCTATATTTCAAACAGTTGTGAGTTGAAATTAGATGCGGTACAAATGTTTCAGAAACGTGAGAGACGTGAGATGTTTTATTTATTTTTATTTATATGAATAATAATTTTAATTGTCCTTTTTAATTCAAATGATAAATTGTTAAAGTATCATGAAAAATGTATTATATTATATTATATTATATTATATTATATTATATTATATTATATTATATTATATTATATTATATTATATTATATTATATTCAAGTCTTCTGATATTATTAATTTAAAAAAAAATTAAAAAATAGTAATTTATATATGTACACAACCGTTCAAAAGTTTAAGTTTTGTGGGAATAAATTAATATTATAATTTTTTTATTTTATTTTACAAGGGTATTAAATTGTGACACTAAAGTTAAAATATTTCTATTGCGATTCTGCTGAGCTTTCTATTCAAACAATAATCCTGAAAAAATGTGTCTTATGTACCATATCAGTATATTAAAATAATTTCTGATGGATCATGTGACTAAAGACTGGAGTAATTTGACATCACATGAATAAATGACATTTTCAAATATATCAAAATAGATAAATTATTTTAAATTGTAATGCTATTTCACAATATTATAGCATTTACTGTGTTTTTGATTAAATAATTGCAGTCTTGGTGAACTTAAGAGACTTCTTTAAAAATATATCCACCATAAACTTTTAAATGTTATTGTATCAGTATACTGGACATGATTTGTGTGTGTGTGTGTGTGTGTGTGTGTGTGTGTGTGTGTGTGTGTGTGTGTGTGTGTGTGTGTGTGTGTCTGTGGCCTGGTAAACCCTACCTAATGGGGACAAAATTTCCCCACAAAGATATCCTTATCCTTGTCCTTGTGGGGACAATTTTTGGTCCACATGAGGAAAACATCTTATGAATCGTACTAAGTGATGTTTTTTGAAAATGTAAAAATGCAGAAAGTTTACTATGATGGGTAGGTTTAGGGGTAGGGTTAGTGTAAGGGGATAAAATATACAGTTTATACAGTATAAAAACCATTATGTCTATGTAAAGTCTCCATAAAACATGGAAACACAACTGTCTGTGTGTCTTTGTGCCTGTGTGCGTGTGCATGCTTGTGTGCGTGTGTGCATGCGTGTCTGTGTGTCTTTGTGCCTGTGTATGTGTGTGCGTGCGTGCTGTATTTTTCTGCTTTACAGCAGTTTTTGCAGTTGAGCATGAGTTTGTCATTTATTTAATTTATTATTATTAATAATAAAAAAATATAATATTATTTTCTGATCAATTAGTCCTGTAAAGGTCTTTTTATCTTCTGTAAACCATTTTATGTAACAGCACAGAGAGTCATGCTAATCAAAAAACCTTGTCTGCAGGTCTATGAAGATCCTTGCTCTGTCTCTATGCAGAATTCTTACTTCATCCATAGTTTGTGTTCAAGGTCAGTGCGGCTTTCTTCCTCTCTCACAGACAGGAAGCAAGCAGGACAGAGCTGACTAGCATAGACACAGGTTATTGTCACTTTGCAGTCTGCAAAGAATAAACGAAAGAAAAGAGGACACAGTGTTGGCATGAATAAAAAATGCTAAATTCATGAAAGTTTCAGCTCTTTGTGTATAGAGACTTTAGGTTGTGACTTGATGTCAGTAGTGATGAGCGTGGAGTTTGCTGATGACTTCATGTTTGCGACATCAAGTCAAGGGTTGTATATTGTGCCGGTCACAATTATCCCTGTGTTTCCAGGAACTCTTTGGTTGTTTAACCTTGTGGACTGAACAGGGAACGCATTCCAAACAATTCCACGGACATGTGTCGCGCTCAAGATCCGAGACACGTTTTCTGTCAAAGGCGCAGAGCTGTTTAATCCTCAACAAAGGTTTGGAGAATACGGAATGAAATTAACATTATTTTAAGAGCACAAAATTGAATAAACAAACCCTGGAGCTGAATTACGGAATCTATTTACAGTGCTTAATTGGAATGGGGCGTCTAGACTCGAGCCTATTAGACACAGCTTAGATGCCTTTTACATCTTTGATTCCACAAACTGGACTAATCTGGGAAAATAACGAACTCCAGGGAGCAAGTATCCACCTGAGGCAAATTTAAATCTCAATAAAGCAGAAAACAACAGCGGCTGAATGAGAAACACAGATACTGCAGAGGCACACTGATGCTGCGTTCATGCATACATGAGCATGAAACATGGATGTGCTTGAATGAATGGGTGTGTGATGGTGTTATGAGTCGGGGTCCATTACACAGAGACAATCAGGACACTTTTAGTGCAAGTCAGAAAAGCTAAAGAAAAGAAAAGAAAAATAAAACAATTAAAATAACTGTTTTAGTTTAATTTATTGTGGTTATACTATAGCCCTGTACTTGCTAAAAGCAAGAAAGTTTTTATTTTTTGAACATTTTCTTTTAATTTGAATATAAAAATTCTAATTTAAAAATTCAATAGAATAGACAAAACCTTGTATTTTTTTAGGAGGTCAAACTAAATATTACATGAGCTTTTTATTTTCTGTTCGTGTTGTATGGGGTTTGAAATTCTTGCAACACTGTTGCACTGAATGTCTGAATACATTTCAAGCCCATGATTTCTGTGATTTTGTTATTTTCTGGCAATAAACATTGAATAAATGTCAGGATCAAATATGCAAAAGCTGGAAAACTGAAGAATTTGCAGGACCTGCAGGATTTTTCTGAAGAACGTTGGGCAATTTAACTGCTCAGGACAAACAAGAGACTCAAGAACAACCATCACAAAACAACAACAACAACAAAACAGCCGTGGATCATCCAGGGAACGACACACAGTATTGAGAATCAAGGGTTCATAAACTTTTGAACAGGGTCATTTTTACAAATTCATTTTTTGTCTTGTGGACTATATGTAAAATATCTTATTTAGGACAGTACTAACTAAAAATTAACATGCATTTTGTATGATCCCTCTTTTTATTAAAATGATTAAGGGGTTCACATACTTTCTAGCAGCGCTGTTTATAAATAAATATTGACAAAAACTCTGCTAACGCTAAATATAGAGCATTTTAATGCAGGGTGCATTTTGTGGAGTTTTTACAACAGAGCATTAATTTCCGATAATATTGTTTCTTAACAGGTCAATCATTTGAACCAAATTAAATCCCAAGGGAAGAGTAATGTGGTTACGCCGGGACGCAATGCAGTTCCGGGATATATAATTTCCCTGGAAACGTGTTAGTCCACCAATTATTAAAACCATAAATTAGACCTTCTTGTAAAGTCCTACCAAATACCTTATATTGCCAAAAGTATTTGGACACCCCTCCAAATCATTGAATTCAGGTGTTCCAGTCACTTCCATGGCCAAAGGTGTATAAAATCAAGCATCTAGGCATGCAGACGCTTCTACAAACATTTGTGAAATAATGGGTCGCTCTCAGGAGCTCAGCGAATTCAAGCGTGGTACCGTGATAGGTTGCCACCTGTGCAATAAGTCCATTTGTGAAATTTCCTCACTCGGTCAACTGTTAGTGGTATTATAACAAAGTGGAAGCGATTGGGAACAATAACAACTCAGTCACGAAGTGGTAGGCCATGTAAAATCACAGAGCGGGGTCAGCACATGCTGAGGCGCACAGTGTGTAGAAGTCACCAACTTTCTGCAGAGTCAGTAGCTACAGACCTCCAAACTTCATGTGGCCTTCAGATTAGCTCAAGAACAGTGCGTAGAGAGCTTCATGGAATGGGTTTCCATGACTGAGCAGCTGCATCCAAGCCTTACATCACCAAAGCGTTGGATGCAGTGGTGTAAAGCACACCGCCACTGGACTCATCAATGAGCCTTGGCCACCCATGACCCTGTCGCCGGTTCACCGCTGTTCCTTCCTTGTACCACTTTTGATAGATACTGACCACTGCAGACCGGGAACACCCCACAAGAGCTGCAGTTTTGGAGATGCTCTGACCCAGTCGTCTATCCATCACAATTTGGCCCTTGTCAAACTCGCTTAAATATCTTACTCTTACATCTAACACATAAAATTTGAGGACAAAATGTTCACTTGCTGCCTAATATTTCCCACCCACTAACAGGTGCCGTGATGAAGAGATAATCAGTGTTATTCACTTCACCTGTCAGTGGTCATAATGTTATGCCTGATCAGTGTATCTGGCAAAGTGTAAAGAACATTTTGTCCTCAAAGTGACCTGCCCCTCACCTGCTGTTTCATAAGCCCTTCATGAACTTCATGCACAGAAACATTCCAGTTTTCTTACTCATCAAACATTCCTGCTGGGTAGGATTTTTACAGTTTTATTGCTTAAAAGATACACATTAATCAGAGTTAAATTGTTCAAAGAGTAGGAAATAATTAAAAAGTAAGCTATTTTGCACTTTCCATACACTTTCAGAAAAATATAAGCTACCGCTTGGGTTGTACCCTTTCAAAATGTACACCTTTGTACCCCTTAAGGTTGCATATTAGTACTTTAAAGGTATGTATAAAGTGTACATATTAGCACCTTTTGAAGGGGTACCACCACAGTGACAACTTTATATATATATATATATATATATATTTTTTTTTTTAAGTAGTGCTTTACACACTGAAAACAAAAACTTGTAATTTTAGGAGATCAAACTAAATATTATACAAGCTTTTAATTTTCTGTTTGTGTCCTATGGGGTTTGAAATTCTTGCAACCCTGTTGCACTGAATGTCTGAATACATTTCAAATACATTTGTGATTTTGTTATTTTCTGGCAATAGATATTGAATAAACGTCAACATTTTGAAAAGTCATCAAATATATACATGTCATCAGCTAATCAGTGTTTTCATGACAGCATTTTTTGCGGCTCCAGGTTGATTAGTCACATGACAATGAAATCAGGTGACCTGTATCTGGAACAAGAATGACAGAATTCAAATCACATGCTGTACTTCTGGAACATTTGAGCACAAGTAGGTTGAGATGAATGGGAATGCTGATGTTAGCTTTCTCCTTGAGTGACTATGTATATGTGTGTGTAAGTAAGGGATAATCCACGGCTAAACGGCTGGATGTGCATTGAACAATTTTAATGCACGACATGGAGGCAAAGAACCACACAATGTGAAGCGGAGTGCATTCAGATGTGGATTATCCCACTTATATCATGGTCATTTGCCAACACTGACAACTAAGTCAAAGATATTTGACCGGAAGGGTTAAAATTATGGTTATTTTTGTCAGTTACAGCTCATTAGATCTAGCATTTTGCTTAGTTTGAAATCAGACAGAGAAATAAAGTACTGTGGTAAGATTCCATTTATTTGAATTAATTATGGCGAGAGAGAGATCAGAGATGCGTGCGATTACCTGCGTCTGTGTAATGTCTCTCTACTAATAGTGAAGCCATGGGTTTCAGAAATATTAAAAAAGCACCATTTTCTGTGCTTCTGAATCTTCTTTGTGTGTTCGAGTGATGTAATGTGAGTGTGTGAATGCATGTATTTCAATGAAATCAGCACATTATTATAGAACAGTGATTAAACTGACAGGAACTACCTGTGCATTAAACGGTTTTATTGGACACCTTCCAGGCCATGGTTTATATATATACACAGTGCTGCTTGAAAGTTTGTGAATAATTTTAACAAAATAACAGGGATCATACAAAATGCATGTTATTTTTTATTTAGTACTGTCCTGAATAAGATATTTTACATAAAAGATTTTTACATATAGCCCACAGGAAAAATGACCCTGTTCAAAAGTTTATGAACCCTTGATTCTCAATACTGTGTGTCGTTCCCTGGATGATCCACGGCTGTTTTGTTGTTGTTGTTGTTTTGTGATGGTTGTTCTTGAGTCTCTTGTTTGTCCTGAGCAGTTAAACTGCCCAACGTTCTTCAGAAAAATCCTTCAGGTCCTGCAAATTCTTCAGTTTTCCAGCATCTTTTACATATTTGAACCCTCTCCAGCAGTGACTGTATGATTTTGAGATCCATCCACACTGAGGACAATTGAGGGACTCATTTATTAACTATTAAAAAAGTTCAAACATTCCCATACACTTCAGAAGGAAACACAACACATTAAGAGGCTGGGGGTGAAAACTTTAAAGATCAAGGTAAATTGTACTTAATTTGTCCTCCGGGAAACATGTAAGTATCTTCTGTTGCTTCCGATGGGCAGGATATTTAAAATCTTCATTCTGTTCAAAAGTTTTCACCCCCAACTCTTAATTCCTTCTGAAGCATATGTCACTGCTGGAGAGGGTTCAAATATGTAAAAGATGAAGAATTTGCAGGACCTGAAGGATTTTTCTGAAGAACGTTGGGCAGTTTAACTGCTCAGGACAAACAAGAGACTCAAGAACAACCATCACAAAACAACAACAACAAAACAGCCGTGGATCATCCAGGGAACGACACACAGTATTGAGAATCAAGGGTTCATAAACTTTTGAATGGGGTCATTTTTACAAATTCATTTTTTGTCTTGTGGACTATATGTAAACATCTTTTATGTAAAATGTCTTATTCAGGATAGTACTAAAATTACATCTTTCAATTACATTTTATAGAGTTTTTTTAGAGGTTCACAAACTTTCAAACAGCACTATATATATATATATATATATATATATATATATATATATATATATATATATATATATATATATATATATATATATATATATTGGCAAAAATATTAGTAACGCTATATATGGAGCACCTTATAGATTTTTTTTACAACAGAGCATTAACTTCCAGTAATATTGTTTCTTAACAGACACCGCGGAACATTCTTCTTAGTGCTAAATACAGCAGGAGCCCTACAGGTGAGATTTCAGATAACTCGCAGTTGAAGTCTACCTGAGGTCAATCATTTGAAGCATGCCATGACCAAATTAAATCCCGAGGGAAGAGTAATTGGGTTACGCCGGGCCGCGGCGCAGTGGCGGGATATATAATTTCCCTGGAAACGTGTTAGTCCACCATATTGGCAGATCGGAGAATTAATCCCTTCTTTCTTCTTAATCCTTTTCCTTATCATAAGATTATGAAAATCCTGATCCCCCTTCTCTCAGATATTAAACTGCATCCATAATACAACTCTAGGCTTAAAGAAATCAATGGCAGCTCTCTCGTCCGGTACTTGTGGCTCAAGAGCACTTTGTTTTGAGTTTTCTCTCAGTAATTTGTAATTCCGCACCTCGTTCTGCCACCCGAGACATGAATAATGTGTGAGGGGCTGTCCAACGTTGGCATTCTGAGTGCACCAATCTGCTCAAACAGACACAAATTGGAAAATCGCTTGAGTTGAATTTTCATTCATTCAAGGGCTGAGCCACTGGCAGGGTTATTTCCTTACCTCAGCTGCCTGTGCTGACACTCACTCCTTGCTGACACTCGGCTGTGTGTGTGTGTGTGTGTGTGTGTGTGTGTGTGTGTGTGTGTGTGTGTGTGTGTGTGTGTGTGTGTGTGTGTGTGTGTGTGTGCATGGCGGTTTTTGCTGTACATGACACCTGATATTGCAAGCTCATTTTCTCTTTTCATCCTTTTGTATTGGAGAGGGGGATGTTCGTCCTTCAGTGACCCGACTGACCTCTGCTCAGGTATTCACGTGTGTCTCTGAGCAGGGCGGAAAAATTCCTGCCCAGTATCTCATGAATCACGATGCGGCAGAGGCAATCTGAGATAGATTCAGTTCTGAGGGGTATGAGAAATGAAAATGCGCTAGATGTATATATTTATATATATCCACATTTATAATATATCCCCCGCATGCCTTGATCCAGCCCAGGGCACATCTCAACAGTGGCATTTTACATCCTAATTTCAGTTCAGAGGCTCCAGGATACATAAAATAATACAGTGGCCCAAAGGGGTGATGTAATTTTTTTCGATGTTAAATACTTGTCTTATAGTATCCACAAAGTAAGATAGGATAAGTAAAGGTTGACTTCCCATTAAAACGCTCTGTTTTTTGACTATCCTGAACAGTAGCATAGACTCAACCAATGCATGACGTGAGTTTGGGTAGGGACTATGGGCCCTATCTTAACGTACTTAGGGTGTGTCTGAATCCACTTTTGCTAGTTTAACGACTTAGTCTCATCTCCCATTCCCTTTAAAAGTGCTTGTACCATGGCTGATTCGCTATTTACATGGCGGAATTTGCAAATGGAAAGATTGAATGCTTCTCCAGCGAGGAATTCTTTTATTTTTTATATTTTAAAATGTTTGTGTGCTGCGGCGGATCCCTATGTGTGTAACAAGCAGAGTGTACACATATAGGCACATATTACTAATGCGCCCTTTAAATAACCCCAAAAATACTGCGCTATTGACTTTGGACCAGGTTTTTGTAATAGTGAAGAAATTATGCCATTCATCTGTACACAAGCATTATATTTGTGTGTGATTTTGGTGGCACTTTTTTAAGGTGTCTGTGTTACAGTGTAATCATACATTTAAATACTGAGTAATAATATTTAACTGCATGTACTTAATATAGGGTTAGGATTAGGGTTTGGTTTATAGTTAGTTACATAATTATCTATAATTTATAGTTATTATATTTATAGTTACATGTAATGTGTAACAAGGACACTAAAATAGTGTTGTCGTATTTTTAAGTACACCACCAGCCAAAAGCTTGGAATGATTACGATTTTTAGTAACACTTTACTTAAAGCCTTTATGTATAATGCATTATAAAGGTATTTATAATATACGTTATAATGCAAAAATAAATTGTAACTACATTTAAAATGCATTATAATATTTGCAGATTCCTTGTTACATGTTGTTGTTTTTTGTCATGTCAAGCATTATACTTTCTATATAGGCATAATATAAGTATTATAATGTATTATAACTGTGGTTACAATTATTCATTAAACCAAACAATGCATTATAAGGTACATTACAAGTCATAACTACTTTTATAATACATTACAAGCCCGATTCCAAAATAGTTGGGACACTGTACACATTGTGAATAAAAAAGGATGCAATAATTTACAGATCTCATAAACTTATATTTTATTCACAATAGAATGTAGATAACATATCAAATGTTGAAAGTGAGACATTTTGAAATGTCATGCCAAATATTGGCTCATTTTGGATTTCATGAGAGCTACACATTCCAAAAAAGTTGGGACAGGTAGCAATAAGAGGCCGGAAAAGTTAAATGTACATATAAGGAACAGCTGGAGGACCAATTTGCAACTTATTAGGTCAATTGGCAACATGATTGGGTATAAAAGAGCCTCTCAGAGTGGCAGTGTCTCTCAGAAGTCAAGATGGGCAGAGGATCACCAATTCCCCCAATGCTGCGGCCAAAAATAGTGGAGCAATATCAGAAAGGAGTTTCTCAGAGAAAAATTACAAAGAGTTTGAAGTTATCATCATCTACAGTGCATAATATCATCCAAAGATTCAGAGAATCTGGAACAATCTCTGTGCGTAAGGGTCAAGGCCGGAAAACCATACTGGATGCCTGTGATCTTCGGGCCCTTAGACGGCACTGCATCACATACAGGAATGCTACTGTAATGGAAATCACAACATGGGCTCAGGAATACTTCCAGAAAACATTGTCGGTGAACACAATCCACCGTGCCATTCGCCGTTGCCGGCTAAAACTCTATAGGTCAAAAAAGAAGCCATATCTAAACATGATCCAGAAGTGCAGGCGTTTTCTCTGGGCCAAGGCTCATTTAAAATGGACTGTGGCAAAGTGGAAAACTGTTCTGTGGTCAGACGAATCAAAATTTTGAGTTCTTTTTGGAAAACTGGGACACCATGTCATCCGGACTAAAGAGGACAAGGACAACCCAAGTTGTTCTCAGCGCTCAGTTCAGAAGCCTGCATCTCTGATGGGATGGGGTTGCATGAGTGCGTGTGGCATGGGCAGCTTACACATCTGGAAAGGCAACATCAGTGCTGAAAGGTATATCCAAGTTCTAGAACAACATATGCTCCCATCCAGACGTCGTCTCTTTCAGGGAAGACCTTGCATTTTCCAACATGACAATGCCAGACCACATACTGCATCAATTACAACATCATGGCTGCGTAGAAGAAGGATCCGGGTACTGAAACGGCCAGCCTGCAGTCCAGATCTTTCACCCATAGAAAACATTTGGCGCATCATAAAGAGGAAGATGCGACGAAGAAGACCTAAGACAGTTGAGCAACTAGATGCCTGTATTAGACAAGAATGGGACAACATTCCTATTCCTAAACTTGAGCAACTTGTCTCCTCAGTCCCCAGACGTTTGCAGACTGTTATAAAAAGAAGAGGGGATGCCACACAGTGGGAAACATGGCCTTGTCCCAACTTTTTTGAGATGTGTTGATGCCATGAAATTTAAAATCAACTTATTTTTCCCTTAAAATGATACATTTTCTCAGTTTAAACATTTGATATGTCATCTATGTTGTATTCTGAATAAAATATTGTAATTTGAAACTTCCACATCATTGCATTCACAATTTGTACAGTGTCCCAACTATTTTGGAATCGGGTTTGTATATATAAAGGCTTTAGGTAAAGTGTTTAGGTAAAGAAGTCTCTTATGCTCACAGAGGCTGCAAATTGCAGTAAAAACAGTATTGTGAAATATTATTGCCATTTAAAAAAATTAAAAAAAAATCAACCTGTTTTTATATATTTTAAACTGTAATTTATTCCTTAGATGGCAAAGCTGAATTTTCAGCATCATTAATTCAGTCTTCAGTGTCACATGAGCCTTTGGAAATATTTCTAATATGCTGATCTGAATAGTTTGTTTCACTTACAGTACATAGTCTAACTTTACAAATAGTTTAAATCAAATTGCAAGGATGATAAAGTTCTTAATTACATTACCAGATAACTAGCCAGTTTTTAATTGTATTTGGTGTGTGTTCATTTTGCACCCTGTGTATACGTTTCAGTAGGATCCATCCATCCAGTAATTTTGATTAGTCTTCATCTGAGGTAGCTTTATTTATTTTGCCTTTTTAGAAACTGATTAAATCTTAAGAGATCGCAGAGTCATAAAACGAAAGCTCAGGTCGTAACTGTCGTTGAGCTGCCTCAGGAAAACGTTGCTTCATTAGCAGATTATTAGTTCCTCAAAATGTCATTTATTCTCTCAAGGCAGGATGACCTCTGGAATGGTCCCTCATAATCCAGTGCGGCCTCTGACCATCCCTGAGATACGCTATTAACCCCCCTGTTATAATTTCACCCATGGGAGACCCTGGAAAGCACATGTACGTGTGGCAGACGGTGGTACGGAGTGCACTGAGAAGTGCATTATCTTGTCGAGTTGTTTTCTTTCTATTAAATCTCATCAGTTTGAACAGGTGCAGCAGTCGGCGGTGTCAGATGAGGTCTGCAGATATCTCCCATCAAACACACCATGATCAAAGCTGAGCTCAGGACGGTGTGAAGAGACGGATTACACATACACACACGCGCACAATGAACTTTCCCTCTCAGCAAAGGAGATTAACTCAAAAGTGAAAACTAATTCAACCTTCTTTCACAGATTCTACTTTTAATTGGATCTCGAAACAATCCAATGCACAATTATTTTACGCTTGTCCTTAAATTCAAATAATACACAAACTTCCCTGGATTCAAACACATCAGAAATCTATTCTAGTTAATCCAGGAGGACTGTGCATTTAGGAGCATACATGAATTTGACAGTCATGTATCAGGGATTTCTTATGAACAAGATTTTTTTAATGGAAATTGAATCCTTTGTTGTTGCTTTGACAATGCATTTATGATGATTTACACTGCATAAATATGAACAACTGGAGTACACTGCATCTGGAAAGTATTCACAGTGCCTCACTTTTTCCACAATTTGTTATGTTATAGCCTTATTCCAAAATGAATTAAATTAATTATTTTCTTCAAAATTCTACAAATACCCCATAATGACAATGTGAAAGAAGTTTGTTTAAAATCTTTGCAAATTTAAAAAAAAGAAAAAATCGAGTGCATAAGTATCCAAAACCTTTGCCATGACACTCAAAATTGAGCTCAGGTGCATCCCGTTTTCATCCTTGAGATGTTTCTACTACTTGATTGGAGTCCACCTGTGGTAAATTCAGTTGATTGGACATGATTTGGAAAGGCACACATCTGTCTATATAAGGTCTATACAGTTAACAGTGCATGTCAGAGCACAAACCAAGCCATGAAGTCCAAGGAATTGTCTGTAGACCTCAGAGACAGGATTGTATCGTGGCACAGATCTGGGGAAGGGTACAGAAAAAATTCTACAACATTGAAAGTCCAACTGAGCACAGTAGCCTCCATCATCCGTAAATGGAAGAAGTTTGGAACCACCAGGACTCTTCCTAGAGTTATCCGCCCAGCCAAACTGAGCGATCAGGGGAGAAGGGCCTTAGTCAGGGAGGTGACCAAGAACCCGATGGTCACTCTGACAGAGCTCCAGCATTTCTCTGTGACAAGAGGAGAACCTTCCAGAAGAACAACCATCTCTGCAGCACTCCACCAATCAGGACTGTATGGTAGAGTTGCCAGATGAAAGTCACTCCTCAGTAAGAGGCATATGACAGCCTGCCAAAAGGCACCTGAAGGACTCTCAGACCATGAGAGGCAAAATTCTCTGGTCTGATGAAACAAAGATTGAACTCTTTGGCCTGAATGGCAAGCGTCATGTCTAGAGGAAACCAGGCACCGCTCATCACCTGGCCAATACCATCCCTACAGTGAAGCATGGTGGTGGCAGTATCATGCTGTGTGGATTTTTTCAGAGACAGCCCTACAACCAAGATAGCAAAGGAGTGTGAATGTCCTGTGTGAGTGGCCCAGCCAGAGCCCAGACTTGAACCTGATTGAACATCTCTGGAAAGATCTGAAAATGGCTGTGCACCGATGCTCCCCATCCAACCTGATGGAGCTTGAGAGGTCCTGCAAAGAAGAATGGGAGAAACTGCCCAAAAATAGGTGTGCAAAAAGACTTGAGGCTGTAACTGGTGCCAAAGGTGCTGCAACAAAGTATTGAGCAAATGCTGTGAATACTTAAGTACATGTGATTTGTTTTTTCTTAAAAAAAAAAAATACATTTGCAAAGATTTCAAACAAACTTCTTTCACATTGTCATTATGGGGTATTGTTTGAAGAGTTTTGAGGAAAATAATGAATTTAATCCATTTTGGAATAAGGCTGTAACATAACAAAATGTGGAAAAAGGGAAGCGCTGAGAATACTTTCCAGATGCACTGTATATATTTAACATTGATTATAAGAAATGTTTCTTGAGCATAAAATCAGAATATTAGAACGATTTCTAAAAGATCATGTGACACTGAAGACTGAGTAATGATTCTGAAAATTTCAGCTTTGCCATCACAGGAATACATTTGTAAATATATTAAAATAGAATGTTTTCTATTATAATATATTTACAAATGTATTCCCTAATAGCAATGCTAAATATTTAGCTTTTTCCCAGTTTCATTTTTTTTTTTTTTTTTCATTTTAATAATATTTTAATATATTTTTCTGTATTTTTATTTAAAAAATGCTGCCTGACTTCTTTCAAAAACATACAAAAACCTTACAGACCAAAAACCTGCAGTAAAATAATTTCAGAGGGAAATGTGGAGATTTTTTCTTTCGTCTACATTCGGTACTAATGCATGAATATTATTAAAAGAGATATTACATTTTTAAAGACCTCATAATGTTTATTATCTTTATTATTATTTGTAAAGTGGTAATATGTGCATCTTTATATGAAGTCATCATAACGACATCGAATTTGTTGCACATGGGACCTTCAATCAGGCTTTAGTTCTTTAATAAAAATGAATGGACAAAGACAATGCCTTTTGATAAGCTTTTAAGTTATCTACAGAGTTCACTTTGATCAAGGGAATAAAGCATATGGACTTTCTATTCAACGTCTTCCGATTATAGGGGCTGTGGGTATCCTGCAGTGAATCCACAAAATCTGTAATCCTCTCCGCTGATTCCAGACTCGAACGACAAGCACTAAAGCCTTTTCCTTCTTAGTGCACATCAATATATCATGGCCTTAATCTTCATTAGCAGTTCATTAACAGTGTGCATGCAAATAAGCCAAACATGCAGTAAAAGTCTCAACAAGTCAGCATCAGCGCACTTTTAAGTACATATAACGTATAATGCAATCAAAGGTCTGATTTGATGGAAGATTTGCGCCGTGGCGGAACATCAGTGTAATGACTACCTCTAAGAGGATATTTCTTTGAGGTTTTTCTCTTTGAAGTCTTAAGCCATCAATGAAAATAATTCATTTAACCAAATTACATCAGTACAGTGGACCGACATGCTAGTTTAGTGGCCTAACTGTGTTTGTCTTGTAAAATACAGATTTAATGATTGTTTTGCCTAGCATAGATGAGCATGTAGTCTCGCTTTCTGTCTAATGACTCATTTACACATTCATTTGCATGCTGATAGACTAATGAACCGCCGTGGTTGGTGTTTGATGATTCATTGAGGCAGTGGTGGTCACCCCCTCACAGAATAAAATAAATAAGATTAAAAATCAAACATGCTTAGTGCATAAACTGAAGTTTAAAGTTGACATGAAATGGAGGTTACTATAGTCTTGTCTGTCTTCTCTGTTGACGGCTTCTCAGACAAGAAAAAATATAGGGCGGGACTTTTATTGTCCGTTGGGGATTGATTGGACTGCAATACCGTTGTGTTCTAAGGATAGGTCATACACTTAGGGAAAACTTCTGTTGTGCCTCTAAATTCCCTCTCTCTCTCACACACACACACACACGCACACGCACACACACATATACGCGCAAACATACACCAAAGGAAAACAGCAGCACAGAGAGACAGCATGACTGTCATCTTTCCAGTTCAGCACACAAGGGCCATATGCCACTTGGACTTAACAACAACAACAAAAAAAGTCAAAAAGGGCAATATGCATTTCATTTCATCCACACAGCTGTGAAATTACACATGCATATTTAAATTAACATGAAAAGTGTTCGCAATCCATTTTATTTTAAGATTGTGATTTTATTCATTGTTTGCACAGTAAAAAGCAATATGTATTTCATGTGGTTGGATAGGAAGGGGCTAAAAAATAAGAGGACTTGATGTCAGCCAAGAAGGAAAGTCATTTCAGAGGCAGAGCATGTTAGTTCTTTTGTTATTTTTTTCTTTGTAATAACATTCACTGATTAATTCTTCAAAATGAGACCAGAATTAAGAACATAGAGATCTTTCAGATACAATGAACTATATATGAATTTTTAACATCATATTCCTGTTCCATCAGTAGATATTTTTGAGCCGGTCAACAAACAAAAAGGCACTCAAGGACTGCTCTCACATTTCTTTTTGTAAAGAAATCTGTCTTATCTTGCGCTCTCGTTTTTCTACATCTGTAATTACCTTCTCGTTTGGTCCTTCGGGATTTGGGGGATTGGTGTCTAAAAGGTGGAAAAATAACTGGTACAATTTCATCCACAGGGTGATAAGCTGTGAAAAATCGCTTTAAACTGAACACTTTTGATGACTCACGGTAATCTGTATGCAGCATCATTCAAAATAATTTATACATAAAGTCGTATATGTTTATGTAGTTTAATATTTTCTACTATACTGTACACTTGTCAGATACCAATCTGGCTCTATATGCTTTGAAACTAACAGTGTGATTCATTTTTCCCCCCAGACACCACAACAGATTGATTCAGTTTGTATTGTCGTGTTACAACTGCACCATGGTTCTAAAGCTGTAGAAGAAGACCTTGTGTGACAGAGTGTGACAATCTCCTCTAGCTGTAACATGGCAGAGTGATCATAACCTCACACGCTGAAGATGAGTTCATCGCCAAAGCTCTGACAACCTACTGTCACAGCGACTCTGGCTACGGCTGATATATGGCATGAAAAGAAGGGAAGGGAGAAGATGCGCTCACAGCCAGCAATATGTCACCGCTTGCTTCCCTCCAACCACAGCAAACGTTCTCCCTCTCCCTATTGGGAATGAATTTGCAAGTATTTGACCTTGAGATCTTTGTTGTTGGAATACTGATGTGCATTTGACACATTTGTTATACACTCACCTAAAGGATTATTAGGAACACCATACTAATACTGTGTTTGACACCCTTTCGCCTTCAGAACTGCCTTAATTCTACGTGGCATTGATTCAACAAGGTGCTGAAAGCATTCTTTAGAAATGTTGGCCCATATTGATAGGATAGCATCTTGCAGTTGATGATTTGTGGGATGCACATCCAGGGCACGAAGCTCTCGTTCCACCACATCCCAAAGATGCTCTATTGGGTTGAGATCTGGTGATTGTGGGGGCCATTTTAGTACAGTGAACTCATTGTCATGTTCAAGAAACCAATCTGAAATGATTCGAGCTTTGTGACATGGTGCATTATCCTGCTGGAAGTAGCCATCAGAGAATGGGTACATGGTGGTCATAAAGGGATGGACATGATCAGAAACAATGCTCAGGTAGGCCGTGGCATTTAAATTTTGCCCAATTAGCACTAAGGGGCCTAAAGTGTGCCAAGAAAACATTCCCCACACCATTACACCACCACCAGCAGCCTGCACAGTGGTAACAAGGCATGATGGATCCATGTTCTCATTCTGTTTACGCCAAATTCTGAATGTCTCAACAGAAATCGAGACTCATCAGACCAGGCAACATTTTTCCAGTCTTCAACTGTCCAATTTTGGTGAGCTTGTGCAAATTGTAACCTCTTTTTCCTATTTGTAGTGGAGATGAGTGGTACCTGGTGGGGTCTTCTGCTGTTGTAGCCCATCCGCCTCAAGGTTGTGCATGCTGTGGCTTCACAAATGCTTTGCTGCATACCTCGGTTGTAATGAGTGGTTATTTCAGTCAAAGTTGCTCTTCTATCAGCTTGAATCAGTCGGCCCATTCTCCTCTGACCTCTAGCATCAACAAGGCATTTTCACCCACAGGACTGCCGCATACTGGATGTTTTTCCCTTTTCACACCATTCTTTGTAAACCCTAGAAATGGTTGTGTGTGAAAATCCCAGTAACTGAGCAGATTGTGAAATACTCAGACCAGCCCGTCTGGCACAAACAACCATGCCACGCTCAAAATTGCTTAAATCACCTTTCTTTCCCATTCTGATTCATTGATTTTAGTTTAGTGTAGAATTTTAAAATACGCTGTAACATAAAACCAAAAAATTCTTGCCAGTATCGGCCAGAATTTTAATATTGACACATACCTAGTCCCGACATGCACAGTATGGATTTCAACAGATTATACACTCACCTAAAGGATTATTAGGAACACCATACTAATACTGTGTTTGACCCCCTTTCGCCTTCAGAACTGCCTTAATCCTACGTGGCATTGATTCAACAAGGTGCTGAAAGCATTCTTTAGAAATGCTGGCCCATATTGATAGGATAGCATCTTGCAGTTGATGGAGATTTGTGGGATGCACATCCAGGGCACGAAGCTCCCGTTCCACCACATCCCAAAGATGCTCTATTGGGTTGAGATCTGGTGACTGTGGGAGCCATTTTAGTACAGTGAACTCATTGTCATGTTCAAGAAACCAATTTGAAATGATTCGAGCTTTGTGACATGGTGCATTATCCTGCTGGAAGTAGCCATCAGAGAATGGGTACATGGTGGTCATAAAGGGATGGGCATGGTCAGAAACAATGCTCAGGTAGGCCGTGGCATTTAAATTTTGCCCAATTAGCACTAATGCGCCTAAAGTGTGCCAAGAAAACATCCCACACACCATTACACCACCACCACCAGCCTGCACAGTGGTAACAAGGCATGATGGATCCATGTTCTCATTCTGTTTATGCCAAAATCTGACTCTACCATCTGAATGTCTCAACAGAAATCGAGACTCATGAGACCAGGCAACATTTTTACCAGTCTTCAACTGTCCAATTTTGGTGAGCTTGTGCAAATTGTAGCCTCTTTTTCCTATTTGTAGTGGAGATGAGAAGTACCCGGTGGGGTCTTCTGCTGTTGTAGCCCATCCGCCTCAAGGTTGTATGTGTTGTGGCTTCTGATCATGTCCAATGCCCTAAAAAAAAAAAAAAAACTAAATGCACGAGCGTGCACAGAGAAATAGAAATCGCAGATGACCACTGTCCTGCAACACATGGCTCCAACCAAACACAGTTGAACTAAGGACTGTTTATGAATATCAGCCCATATACCCGTATATGATAATATAATGTAGGGAATAGTGAATGAGGTTATAAGGGACTATTTCGGACATAGCCAAGGTCTTCAGGATTAGAAACTTATAGGTAGGTGTGTTGGGGCTAAACTCTGCAAGACGTTGACCCTTCGTGAGCAGGACTGAACGCCCCTTCTAGATTAAAAAGAGAGCAATGGAGACTTTTGCTGAAGTCAACTGCTTAGATTTATATCCTGAGAAAAAGACCTCACACATGTCTCCTGTAGAGTTCCAATAGAGATCTCAACAATGCCTCAAAGTGTGCTCAAAATCTGCAATCAAAAGTAATGGTTCATCTGAAATTTACTTCGCGACTGTTAAAAAAGTATGTTCTATATAGTAAAGACAACATCCGCTATGTTGTCTTTATCATGTAACCTACCAGCATCAGCTGCGTCGCTTTACCTCCATTCATAAATCCTTTCCCGTGGCCTCATGGGACAATAAAGTGTCTATCGGATGGTATGCATTCAGACATACTACTCTGTTGGCGTACTGGTCTTCGTAAGCTATATAGTAGGGAAGAATTCGATTTCAGACAATGCATAATATTGTAATATGAACTCTGTTGTTCATCAACCATGCTATCCACATCGATTGTATATGTTCACTGTATGTCAACAATTGTCTTTTTTTTTTTTTTTTTTTTTAAGGAATTTTAGGAGAAACATCTGAGAAGAAGCTGATACTCAAGAGCAACATATGAGTGATAACATTTCCCTCCAAGGCTTTGGAGTTTTTTTCCCCCTCAATTTTGATGCCTGTGACAGTTTACTATGTTACTTAACCCGCTGAAGTTAATCTAATCAAGCCTGTGTGGTCTCTGAGGTTAATTGTATCTGGAGAGTCCAGACATTTCCTCTGATCTGGTGTGGATGATGTATTTCATTTGTGCTTTAGGGCACAAAAGTCACATGCTGGGAGAGAGAATGAAAACGAACTTATAGTTGGTCAGATGTTGCATGTCTAAATTGACCAAGTGGAACCAAAACACATGCTAATGCATGCATGACGACACTAATGCAAGGACGTGACTGTATTTGCAAGATTATGGCAAATGGTATCAGTTGTACTCCTAAGAGTGTTTCAAGCCGCGGGTCATTAATGTGTGGATTAGATCATGCCTGGAAGTAGAGTCAGTACTTCACTCTTATATACAGATTGGCTGTTACGGCAGATGTTTTATTTTATTTATTTTTTTTATCGCATATACACAGACTAAATAAGGAATGCCTTTTGATCATTGAGAACTTCTTAAAATAAACCCCTCAGATGTTTAGTCAGGGGAAAAGGATATTCAATCGGTTCATGCAGACCATTCAGTTAAAAAAAAAAAAAGTGGCTATTCAGTGGGTGATCAGGGCCACACAAGTTTTAAAATGTTTTATATATATATATGTGTGTGTGTGTGTGTGTGTGTGTGTGTGTGTGTGTGTGTGTGTGTGTATACACAGGTTAAGTGAATAACACTGATTATCTCTTCATCACGGCACCTGTTAGTGGGTGGGATATATTAGGCAGCAAGTGAAGATTTTGTCCTCAAAGTTGATGTGTTAGAAGCAGGAAAAGGCACACGTAAGGATTCAAGCGAGTTTTGACAAGGTAAATTATATGTATGATATTATCAAGAAAGCTGTATCAATAATAATATGACTATTCTCCCATGGGGAAGCTTGGAAATTTGATTCATGAAACAAAACACAAATCTAATTTCAATATTCTCAGCCTGAAGGTGTCTAATTCCCCATAGGGTCAGTTAGATTTTCAGATTACTCCTACTGGGGCACAACAGCCATAAGGAACTTTCTAGAGATGCCATCAAAGCAGACCGACTCCAATACTTCTGTCTTTGAGAAGCTGTTGGATCCCGTCACAGAAGCTTCAGACCCACTGTCACATGATGCCCGAGTACTGACTGGCTCCTTGCAATGAAAGGGAATATATTTATGCTCCCGGGCAACTGGCGCTCCAACTGTTTTATGGAAATGGTCGTTTGTTTCAAGCTCTTTTGATGGAGAGTAAACAGGAGGCTTGATGGTACATGAGCTCTGAAGGTTTGAACACCCAAGGGTCTGCTTTATAAAATATTCTCAGATGTATTGTTCTCCAAATAGTTAAACTGAGTTTGACAAAAGCTGTCCAGAATGTTTAATCTGAAGTTGAGAACCTAGGAAAATGTGTGTTATAGACTATAAGTATAAGATTTTTTTTGTTTTTTTGTTTTTACATTTTGACAAAATATTTCATGTCCACAATTATTCATACCCTTTCTCAATAATCAATTGCAAAGCCTTTATTTTTCATCACCACTATCCAACATTTTTTTATAATTGGTGACAAGTTGCACATTTCCACTGGGATTTTGGACCGCTCATCTTTTACATAGATTTCCAGGTCCTTGAGGTTGGTAGGCTTCCTTGCCATCACTCTGGTCTTCAGTTCTCTTCACAAATTCTCAGCTGGATTCAGGTCTGGACTCTTCAGAATGTTGATATTGTTCTCTGTCAACCATTTCTTGAACACTTTTGCTGTGTATTTTGTATTGTTATCTTGTTGGAAGGTCCACTGCATCCCTAGGTTTTTCTGCAGGTTGTCTGATGTTTTGCTCCAGAATCTTAATGTTGTAGTATTTTTTCATGATGCCATTTTCTTTTACAAGGTTGCCTGGCCCATTGGCTGAAAAACTCCCCAAAGCATTATGTTTCCACCGCCATGCTTGACCTTGGGGATGGTGTTCTTGGGGTTGAATGATTCTCTGTTTTTTTTCTCCAAACACAAGTCACATCTCTTTGTCCAAACAACTAAATGTTGTCTCATCAGACCACAGAAACAATGACCAAAAGGCTTCTTCTTTGTCCAGGTGAGCTTTAGCAAAGGCTAGGCAAGCTTTTCTGAGTCTGCCTTGAAATGTTGGTACCAGCTTTATTCAGGATGGCTTTGCTGGCCATCTTTGGATTCTTCTTTGCCTCCCCACACTACCACCACGTCTTGCCAGCACAGGGGTCACTTTTAGCTTCCTACCACATCCTTGAAACTCCCTTGAACTTTCTAATAATTCTTTGCACAGTGGCCACTGGTACTTGAAAACATTTGGAAATACCTTTGTAGCCTTTCCTTTTCTTGTAAGCATATAGCTTTCCTGTAGCTCAAACAATAAGAGCGTGGTGCTAGCAACGCCAAGGTCATGGGTTCGATTCCCAGGGAAAGCAAGAACTGACAAAAAAAAAGAATGCAATGTAAGTCACTTTGGTTAAAAGCGTCTGCCAAACAATGTACAACCAGAGGTCCTCACTAAGCTCCTTGGTTTTAACCATGACTTGCAATTGACCAGAAACTGACTTGCAAACAGGTGTGTCAGTAATTTATAGTTTATACACTACTTACATTATATATTATTGAATTTAATTGAATTGAATTCAATCACTTGAATCACTTGGTCTGATCAATCACTTTTTCTTGTTACATCACGTGGCTGGCCGGGTTCATGTGGGTCGCTTACCTGGGGAAAACATGGCCCCAGGATGCACTATGGAAGAAGGCAAGCCGACAGAGGCAGTGTGATGCTTTTGGGCAATGTTCTGCTGGGAAACCTTGGGTCCTGCCATCCATGTGGATGTTACTTTGACCTACCTAAGCATTGGTGCAGACTATGAACACCCTTTCATGGATAAAATTTGGCCTCCAAATTCACCAGATCTCAATCCAATTGAGCATCTGTGGGATGTGCTGAACAAACAAGTCCATTCCATTGAGGCTTGCAGTTTACAGGACTTAAAGGATCTGCTGCTAACATCTTGGTGCCAGATACCACAGTCCATGCCTTATTGGTCAGGGCTGTTTTGGCAGCAAAATGGGGACCAACACAATATTAGGTCATAATGTTATGCCTGATCAGTGTATATACTCTTAAAAATAAAGGTTCTTTTCATAGGCATACAGTATATGGTTCCAAGAACCTTTAACATCTAGGAACCTTTCCATTCCATAAAACTTTCTTTTATTGCAGAAAAGGGTTCTTTAGATTTTTAAAATGTTATTCATTCTATGAAAAAAAAGTTGTTCTTTTAAGAATTTTACACTGAAAGGTTCTTTGGGAAACCCAAAAATTATTTTATGGCATTGCTGTGAACCCCCCCTCCCTCCACCACCCCTATTTGTGTATATACATAGAGTATATGTATAGATAGTACATATAGATATAGATCGATATGTGATTAATTGCAATAATTAATTATAATTATAATAATAATTTTTCATTATAATTTGTAATGAATTGACAGCCCCGTGTTTTTATTAATTTGTGTGTGTGTGTGTGTGTGTGTGTGTGTGTGTGTGTGTGTGTGTGTGTGTGTGTGTGTGCGTGTGCGTGTGTGTGTGTTTTTGTTAACCAGGTTATTGAATCCAATTATGTTATAACTCCATAAACCCTTTGATTCTGCCAACACGACTTTGTGGTCTCCCAGCGTGTAAGTTGTCTATCAGTAAATGGAAGGCTTCAGCTGTGCCTGGTGTGCTCTGATGGAGCCGACCGACCCGTGTTTACCTGCATAGCACCTTGCCCCGGCCACCTCGTCGTCTTCCTTCTCTTGGGAAATCTGCAGAGAGCAGGTGCCCTTATCAGAATGCTCTTCTGACTCACCTGCCAAGCCACACTCTCAATGACAGCAAGCACAGAAGACCCCTAATCTCCCCCGACTCGAACAAAATTAAAGTGTGGGGTGGGGAAGCACCCAGATGTAATGGGCAAAGATTTCCTGCCTGCCACGATATGCAGTTGACTGCATAGACATCTGGAATAATAAGGCCAGATGCGCTTGGAACAAATTACCACAGATCACAGGGTGATCATTAGATTTGAACATTTGTGTGCGTTTAAACTGATCTACAGTGTCCTCAAAAAGTACTTGATCCAAAAAGTACTTAATCCATACTTAAAAATGTATGAATGCCATTGCATCAGATTAAAAAAATATCAAACCAATGGCATTGTCCAAGAGCGTGACATCATATCCTGTTGCCCATATTCATTTGTGCTATTCATATCCTAGGCCTTAGTACCGGTTTACACTGGTGCGTTTTCATTTTAAAAAGCACAACTTTTGCTACGATTACACCTAGCATCCACACTACTCCAGAGTTTTTGACCCTCGAAAATGGAGACTTTTGAAAATGAACTGCAAGCTTTGCTGACTTTGTTGTCCTTTTTAGCAACCATAGTGCAGTTAAACTACATTTTATAATACTGCAGCTGCCTACATGCGCAAGAGGCAAGCTATTAATAGAGTAATCAGCAACTTTATACTTGTACACAGTGTAAACCCGAATAAGTTGGCAAAACTCAAAAAATTGGATGCAAGCAGAACTTGCAGATTTTTATTTTGTACACATTCATTTTAATTGCTCTTAATTTTAAACATTTGAGTAAGCTAATTCATACATTTAAATTCAAATTGCCAACTTAAATATTTTAATTTGGAAATTTGGCTGGCTTTAACCAGCTAATTCAATAAATGATACCTTGCTAATTAGTAAGACAATGCATTGATAGCATTAACATAGCATAGCACTTGCTAAATGTGTACAGCAATATAGAAAATGTAACTGTAGATAAGTTCTCAAACTAAGCTCATTCTCATTCTAACTGTGCCTGGTTGTGCCAAACAAAACAAAAAAGAAAAGAAAAGAAAAAAATGTGTATGTTTCAAAGTTTTCAGTGGTGTAGTCAGTAAAGTGTAAGGCTCCAGGAACTAGATTTTGATGCGATTGACCCAGGTTCGAATCCACCTTTTGCCGAGCTTGCTCTTCTCCCTTTTTCCATCACATATCACATCAGAAAGGCATTTACTTTCAATAAAAATGAAGAAAGTGAGAACTAAATCTCACACTTAACATCAATCTTGCACAAAAAATAAATAAAATAAACTTTATTTTAGCATTTACTCTCCCTGGGAAAATAAGAAATCCTTGATGGGAAATAGAAATTGCTGGGGAATAGAAATTCCAGCCCAGTTTCAGTTAAATTTAAGTTTGTCTAAATTAAAAGAAACAAGTTCATAAAAATCTAAACAATGAAACAATTCAGACTCTTAAAATGTGTCAGTTTGTGAACTCAAAAGTTCTAAATACTCACAAAAGTTAATTTGATTGAACTCATTTGTTTAATTTGAGTTGGCTCTACTCGTTAGGGTTAGGGTTTACAGTGTAGTTAATTGCTCGGTGGAATAAGGATTATCTAATGTAATTCCAAGAATCATTTGTAAAGAATCTTCTTTCTTGTAGTTTATCTAATCGGATAATAAAATGGCTTGAACATAAACTTCAGTATGACGTGTTGTTTAACAGTAAATATAAAGGCATTATATTCTTAACCCATCTTTGTGAAGAATGAGTTGAGTAGTCATATTATGTCAATGACACAGATAAAACAGGCAATTATCGTCACATCAAACAGCAGAGCTTTGCATCATGATTAATGTGCCAGGCAGAAAACAATTAACATGCTCTTCTCCAGAGGTGAGAGAGTCTGAATTTAAAGAGCTTAACAAGGCTTGTTTTGGTAGTATGTGTCTGCCTGCTAATGTCTCTTTGCCTGATCCAACATTTGAACTGGTTTTAGACATCACTAATGGCATGGTCTAAACACACACACACACACACAATTAAAGGGCTGTTGTTTTATCTGAAAGCATCTGAAAATACAATAACAGTCCAAGCGTGCTGATAGATTATGGGCAGGACTTTGATAGTTGGCTGGAACACTGATCGTTGCTTAGTTCACTTACATATGGAATCAGTGTTCCTGTGACATGGCTGATACAGACTTCATCATTATAACTGCCTCAGGGCAAAGCAGATCAGCGGGAGACCTGAAGCTTCTCACATGCTGAGCAGATAATACGTTCGCCTGAGCACCGATAGGAGACGGAGAGGCTGGGAGAGAGATCTGAATCAAACTGCTTTAGAATTTTAAGGATTTTTCTCTCTCTCTGGCGCTCTCTCTCAGTGCCATTTTTAGACACGCACATT
Source organism: Paracanthobrama guichenoti (assembly GCA_018749465.1). NCBI lineage: Eukaryota > Metazoa > Chordata > Actinopteri > Cypriniformes > Gobionidae > Paracanthobrama > Paracanthobrama guichenoti. Next base: position 21,849,047 of record CM031966.1, on the reverse strand, counting down.
AATCAAATTCAATATTAATCAACAAAACTTAGAACTCCCATCAGGGGTACAACTGATTATTGGTATCTATTCGTAATGAATGCATTTTATGATGTTATTGCAATGCAGAAAAAAAGGATTTTCGTCTTGTTTTCCAATGCCCTTAAAACAAGATGAATGTCCTAGAAAAGCAAAATAGTATGTTTGGAACATAGACTGTAAAAAAAGATGGATGACTCACGACTCACCTTCAGTCTCTTCCTTTGTAAAAAAGTGAAGCCGCCAATTTCCCAATATGGCGCTGACAGCTGATTTGGGACAGAGCGTGATGTGGAGCCACTGTTTCAAAGCCCTGCCCACACTCCCACAAAAGTAGTACAGTTTACTGCAGAACAACTCATTATGTCAGTGTGAAATAAACTGTTATGGAAATATAGAAATTAAAGTTAAAGCTTCAATCTCCTCCCGAAAATCCCCCAAAAAGTCTGTTGGTGCCTTTGCTCAGAGAAGCTGTCAATCATGATGTGACACCCCTATTTTTATATTGTCAAATAACTAACTAAAACCAAATTTATTTAAAAAGCGAACACTTGAACTTACATCAGTGTAAAAACTATTTAAAATGATGTATTGAAATACATAAAATTTGTAATTTTATTGTTTAGTTTGTCTCACATGCCATTTGATTACACGGAGATGGCGGGGTTTATGAGCTATACTGCATCCAGCCACCTGGGGGTGATCGAGAGGTTTTGGCTTCACTTTTCAGGACTTATGCAGTAACAGTGTGAATAACAGTGTTATTAATATACAATAAATAGTGTTGGTCACACTATTTTAAAGTCTATCGTTACAGTGTAATTATACATTTATGTACTGAGTAATAATAATTAACTACAGTACTTACTAGGATTAGGGTGTGGTTAAGGTTAGTTGCATGTAATTATGCACAATTTATAGTAATTACTATAGTAACTACATGTAATGTGTAACAAGGACACTGTGAAATAAAGTGTGAAATAAAGTGTTACCATAGTGTTTATAAAATTATCGGTCCCACTTTATATTAGGTGGCCTTAACTACTATGTACTTACATCAAAAAATAAGTACAGTGTACTTATTGTGTTCATATTGTATTGCAAAACACTACACAGCACTACATTGCTGATATTGAGGTGGGATACGGGTAAAGTTAGGGACAGGTGTGGTGGTGTGGGTAAGTTTAAGGGTAAAGTTAGGGACAGGTGTGGTGGTATGGGTAAGTTTAAGGGTAAAGTTAGGGACAGGTGTGGTGGGATGGGTAAGTTTAAGGGTAAGTTAGGGACAGGTGTGGTATGGGTAAGTTTAAGGGTAAAGTTAGGGACAGGTGTGGTGGGATGGGTAAGTTTAAGGGTAGAGTTAGGGACAGGTGTGGTGGGATGGGTAAGTTTAAGGGTAAAGTTAGGGACAGGTGTGGTGGGATGGGTAAGTTTAAGGGTAGAGTTAGGGACAGGTGTGGTGGTGTGGGTAAGTTTAAGGGTAAAGTTAGGGACAGGTGTGGTGGTATGGGTAAGTTTAAGGGTAAAGTTAGGGACAGGTGTGGTGGGATGGGTAAGTTTAAGGGTAAAGTTAGGGACAGGTGTGGTGGTGTGGGTAAGTTTAAGGGTAAAGTTAGCGACAGGTGTGGTGGTATGGGTAAGTTTAAGGGTAAAGTTAGGGACAGGTATGGTGGGATGGGTAAGTTTAAGGGTAGGGTTAGGGACAGGTGTGGTGGGATGGGTAAGTTTAAGGATACAGTTAGGGACAGGTGTGGTGGGATGGGTAAGTTTAAGGGTAGGGTTAGGGACAGGTGTGGTGGGATGGGTAAGTTTAAGGGTAGGGTTAGGGATAGGTGTGGTGGGATGGGTAAGTTTAAGGGTAAAGTTAGCGACAGGTGTGGTGGGATGGGTAAGTTTAAGGGTAAAGTTAGGGACAGGTGTGGTGGGATGGGTAAGTTTAAGGGTAAAGTTAGGGACAGGTGTGGTGGTGTGGGTAAGTTTAAGGGTAGGGTTAGGGACAGGTGTGGTGGGATGGGTAAGTTTAAGGGTAAAGTTAGGGACAGGTGTGGTGGGATGGGTAAGTTTAAGGGTAAAGTCAGGTACAGGTGTGGTGGGATGGGTAAGTTTAAGGGTAAAGTTAGGGACAGGTGTGGTGGGATGGGTAAGTTTAAGGGTAAAGTCAGGTACAGGTGTGGTGGGATGGGTAAGTTTAAGGGTAGGGTTAGGGACAGGTGTGGTGGGATGGGTAAGTTTAAGGGTAGGGTTAGGGACAGGTGTGGTGGGATGGGTAAGTTTAAGGTGTAAGGGAAGTGTCAACAGTGTAATTATAAATGTAACTACAGAAATTAATTACAGGTGTAATTACATGCAGGTATTTTTTTTTTTTTTTTTTTATGTAAGTACAATGTAAAAACATGTATGTACGCAATAAGTGCATTGTATCAAATGATTCGTTTTAATATTAGTATATACCGTATATACCCGAATATAAGACGAGGTTTGTGTCCTAAAAATAGGCTGAAAAATGGGAGGTCGTCTTATATTCGCGATATAGACAATATCACAGGGGGAAACAGTAGAGGGTGCCAACACAATAGGCTACGTAATTAGTGACAGTGTTATGAATTAAATAAACAGTAAAGTGCCGCCATGGAGAAGACAAGAGATCATTTTGAGAAAAGAGCTTCAAAAGTTGGTCGAATAAACCAACACGTTCGAAACAGTTATGACACCAACTTTAAACTTATGGTCGTGAATGAGGCAGAATCATCTAATAATTGCAAACCTGGCAAAAAATTTGGAGTCACAGAATGCAATGTTCGGAGGTGGCGAGCACCCTTTTTCCCCAAAAATAAGTCTGGAAAATGGGGGAGTCGTCTTATATTCAGGGTCGTCTTATATTCGGGTATATACAGTAGTAGTTAAGGCTACCTAATATAAAGTGGGTCCAAATTATCTTTAAGTGAGCAATCATACCTGCTTCTCCTGTGGCTGTTCTGATCAGTCTCTGATCTTTATTAACTGAATTGTGTTTTAATGTTACCCACCAAGATGCCAGCAGTTCTTTACCCAGAATGCTGGCAAAAAGGTCTACAATCCAGAATGAAGGTATAGCAGGATGGAAAATGTAGCTTTAGTTATGGTGTTCGATGAAGGTCAAATAAATGACAAGAAGCATTGTGGAGAAACTGCACACTGCAATCGCAGACAGTCCTATCTGGAATTTCTCATAGGACTCCCAAGTTATCTGGAAAACAATAGGTAAGGCTAATAAGGCTCTGTGATTTTTACATAGACAAGTTTGATTTAGACGGGAATAAAATCAGAAAGTACATCGGTGAAACACAAATTCAGGGAAAACTAGTACTGTCTGTATAGGCAAGGGAAAATTATATTTTGCACTGTGGAACCTTGCTTGTTCAGCCCGTGCATATGTTCATAACTATTCAAAAATAGATTCATAATAGGAAATATTTATAGGATTTCTCCCTCTTCCTTGGAGACTGTGAGCCCCTTTGGTTGGAGCCACGGAGTCTGAACACTGACAGAAAAAAGACAGTGAATGCTCCCAAATACGTGACCTCAATCGCAGGTTCGTGGACAGGAGAGCTTTTAACCCTTGTTTAGTGTGTAATGCGCACTGTATTTAATCACAATATAAAAGCTACTCTAACATCTGCGTCTATTGATTTTTTCCCCACTTTACATCAAAACTGCATATTTGGTGACAGGGCGGCCAGGATATGTCGCTGGTATGATGAATGTCTGCTGTGTAACTACATGAAAGATCACACTCAGAACGAGCTTGAGTCCAGAGAACACAGAGCCATCTATCTCTATTCAAGGACATTTTAAGACCATCTCAGACATGTAGACAGAGAGATTTAGTTCGCATTTACACTGCAGGTCTCGATGCCCAATTCCGATTTGTTGCCTATATCAGATTTTTTTTTTTTTTTTTGATGACCAGCTTACATGTTCTTCTTTTTCTGATGGTTAAAAATTTTACCTCAGATTTGACGCACATTTCTGCAGTGCGACTTCTCTTATGATAACTATCAAATTAAATACCAATAGGTACAATTAGTGCGACAACAACAAACCACCGCTTGCTGCACACCAACTTGTGTGTTTTTTTTTATTTGTCTTTGCAAGACAAGCCAGGACCAACATTAACCCTTAAATTCATGAATATTTCACCATTATTACATATTCGGGTCTTTAACGACCCGACTATATATCTAACATGGATGGATCTCTACCTGTCCTGAACCTGTATAAAACTCTCCCGATATTAGAGTAACAATTACAGAAGATTGAAATAAAGCATATTTAGTTTCTTTTTGGAGCTTGGAAGGGTCGGTTTGAGCAGATGTTTTATACCATCATCACTGTCCTCGTTAGAGCTAATTTCACAGTACATTCAGCATCTGGCTCCTCAAACATATTCTCAATTTTCAACATCTTCAAAATCAATATTTTGATCGCTGACAGCTTCTTCACCAGATCCACCATTAAGTGACAGTGACACTAATATTTTATTGCGTTCAGTACTTGCTCTGCAGTAAATCGCTGAGCCATTCAAAGTTTTGCTGATGATACTTCTTATTCTTTTGTTTTTTGCCTGCGGTAACTATGAGTGAACAATGCTATCTCACGACCAATTTGTATGTATTTGTACGAGGTGGCTAATTCATTCGAATCTCATACGACTATACGATTTGTCTATACTGCAGTGATGGGTAGGTTTTAGGCGCGGGGTTAGGGGTAAGTCATTCGTATGCGAAATCATACATTCAGTCATAAAAGATTTAATTATTGTTGTGCAGAAATTTGTTTTATTTTTATATATATATATATATATATATATATATATATATATATATATATATATATATATATATATATATATATATACTTACACTGGGTCGCTAGTGACCCTATACAATTTTTACAAAAAATGAATGGGAAAGCAGGCCTTTTATCATTTTATTGTTTTATATTGAATTGATTGAGAAATAGTAAGAAGGTTGCTGTCTAACTTTAAAAAATGAATGAGGAGAAGGGTAGTGAATGACGTCCCGTGTCACTAAAGACCCGAGGTATTCGATTAAGGGTTAACGCTAGAGATTGTTTTTCTTTGCTATATGTATGCAACTTATGTAATGCAGCTCACAGTCACCGAACGTGTCACGGATTGATGACGTAAAACTCCGGACAAGTCTTCTTGCGTCCGTTTTTAACATGTCTTGACTGCTGTATAGTCTGATGTTAATGACAACTGAGATTCTACGTTGTGACATGGTTTAGAGCTGATCAGGTTTGTAGAGTCTGACAAGCAACAGTCATGAAGGACTATTATAAATCATACAGTGTTTTTATTCATACGACTAAATAAAAAAAAAATGAAATTGACTCTAGCGCAAAGGTTTCAGAAGCGAATACAAAGCATCTCAGGGAAACAGAACTTTTGAGAGAGAACAGAAATTTTGCAAGCCAATGCAAAGATGTTTAGGGGAACACATTATGAATATTTTATTTTTTATATTTCTCATACTTATCATATGACTTCAGGTCACACTTTAGATGAGAGTGCAATTCTCACTCTTAACTAACTATTCAAATATATTAATATTAAGACTTTTCCTCAATAAACTTCTAATTACTACTTAATAGTTAATAAAATAGTTGTTAAGTTTAGGTATTGGATAGGATTAAGGGATGTAGAATATGGTCATGCAGAATAAGGCATTAATATGTGCTTTATACTAATAAACAGCCAACATCCTAGTAATGTGCATGCTAATAAGCAACTAAATAGTGAGAATTGAACCCTAAAATAAAGTGTTACCAAATTGGAATATAACACATAACTCATGTGGACTACGTTACTAATTTTAACCAATTTTGAGGTACTTTTATGTCATTTTTGTAACATTTACACTCCATTCACTTACATTGTAAGGAAAACCTTTTTTCACCTTTATGTGTTTCACAGAAGATAGAAAGTCATAGAGGTTTGGAACGACATATGGGTGAGTAAATGATGGCAGAATTTTGTGGCGGCAACCATTTTCTATGTCATTCTGTGGTAGGAAAAGAGCTTCCTGACAAGGTTTGAGAAGACTCAATAGCTTCAAGAATGCTGGCTCAGTCGCAGGACTAAGCTTCAAACACATGGAGGTGGTGGCTAAGACAGAAGATTGCTGACCGAGCCATCACAAACAACATCTCCTCCATGGGGCTGTTACTGCACATCAGTTTAGTAACAGAATGCGCTGTTTAATGGGACATTTTGTATGTCTTTCATCCCTAGAGCTTTTATCACTTAATAAATCATCCTAAACTGAGAATCTGTAGCTTAGCTTAGCTCACCAGTGTGATCTCATTTGTCGTCATAGGTTTTTGTTTGTACAGTAAATACATTTTGTACTTTCAATGTACAAATGTACAATATCAACATAATGACAGCATCAAAAATGTAAATCTTTTTATTTTGAACTCTCAAGCACAATAGCAGGACTCTTATTTATCAGTAAATGTTGGAGAATTTTTGTAAATGAAAACCAGATGGGAAAGAAAGTAAAATCATATGCACTCAATTTATTTATCATTAAATATATGAAATATGCATACACTGCAAAATATGTTTTTCTTAGTATTGTCTTCTAGTGCAAATATCTAAAGATTCTGAAATGAAGATACATTTACTTGAGATGTAAAATCTTGTTTAATCAAGATTTTGTCAGTTTATGCTTAAAACAAGAAAAACATACCTATCAATGATGAAAGAAAAATACATTTAATTTTACACTTTGCAGTGTAATGTCCCATTTACTGTTCAGTCTTTACACTGTAAAAATCATATTTTTAATTATTACTTTTGTCTTTTTTCCTGTTTAAATATCCTTACAACAAGATCAATTTAGCTGAGAAACAAAACTGCATAAAATGTTGAGACTTGCTTTCAGAAAACATCTTTAATATTTTTTTCACTGCTTAAAACAAGTGCCAGCGCAGTAATATGCAGTTTTGCTTCCCAAGTTAATTCACAAATTTTTATATATTTAAACTGTAAAACAAAAGGACTAATTAAAAACTTATTTGCTCAGTTTATTAAAATAAAATAAGCTGAAACAACACAAATCTTTAGTTTTTTACTTAATTGCCATTTGCACTATTTTTTATTATGTTAAATGAAATGAAATTTGTAAAATGTTAAGTTAACCTAAACCATTTGTGTTGGGACTACATGAATCATTTATGTTGTGCTGACTGGGCAGTGTATTTCTAGTTCCCAGCATGCTTTGCATAGGATAGATAAGGAGAGTAAATGTTGAAAATGAGTGCTGTTTGATGTGTTTTTTAGTAAAGGAAAGACCTGTTAAAGTTTGGTGTTCAGTTATATCTAACTTTTAAAAGAGTTTATGTTATGTAGATTTTTTTTTTTTTTTTTTTGGTCCATTGTCGTGAAGTGTAGACCTACTGGTTAGGCTTTTATAGAAACAAATAAAATAAAATAGTTTGATTCAATTCCCACAGTTTACATATGGTCATCAGTTCTACCCTCTCAAACAATCTTAGAACATGTATGTGTATGTACGGCAGCTACAACAAGCTTACCTCTTCATCACAATGGTAGGCAAAAAAAAATTATATGCATGGCATGGCAAAACTTGATCTAGTTGGAATGACACAATTTTTTTAGTAGTCTTGACTAAATTAATTTAAGTTCATACAACAAGATTACAACAAATCATTTCAAACAAATTAAGTTCGTTCAACAGGTTTTTTGGGGTTTTTGAGTGCAGAAGGAAACTATTATAATATCAAATCAGGTAAATGTGTTAAACTGTGTTATAGTTTCAACATAGTTAATGAAAAGTGTTTTTAACAAAATCAAGATTGTACCTCGAAGAAAAAACTACATCTTTAAAGTTGTTCATACAATATGTAAAAGCATCTGTATATTTATATTGTGTTTCGGTGTTGAAAATGCAGACTACGTAGCTGCAAAAGCCAATGAGATCATGTTGCATTATCTTTTGTGTCATTTATCAACATATCCTAGTCCTGATGGTCTGAATACTAAGCAATTTCCATTAATGTTTAAGAATGTAGGCCCCCATGGGAGTGACTAAAGTCAACCTCTCGTTCCCTTTCCACGGTGGAGACAGCTTGAGTCGAAGCCGAGTCGCAGCTGTCAGATTGATTGAGTAGGGTTCAATATGAACTGAACTGCAACATCTTACCACACAATCAATAAATCAGATGCATAACTGGCTCATTTGAGCTTTCACAAACCAAACACTTCTCTCTCTGGCCCTACTCCACACCCCAGTCACCCTGTTCATCTGGGATTTGATTGTAAATGTCATTTGTGTATTTTCTGTTCATTTGCAGAGGTTTTCTTGGCGACTGCTTAGCTAATCCATGAAAGGACCCTTTCCAAATATTTGTTTCCAGAAGACAAATGTAAAGTTCCTCAGGAACAGTCTGTGGTTTTTACTATCTATCTATCTATCTATCTATCTATCTATCTATCTATCTATCTATCTATCTATCTATCTATCTATCTATCTATCTATCTATCTATCTATCTATCTATCTATCTATCTATCTATCTATCTATCTATCTATCTATCTATCTATCTATCTATCTATCTATCTGTCTGCGTTGTAAAAATGCTACATTTTACTATCATATAGATATTATTTACATATTAAGATACTATTATATGTACAAACCCAATTCCAAAACAGTTGGGACACTGTACAAATTGTGAATAAAAAGGAATGCAATAATTGATAAATCTCATAAACTTATATTTTATTCACAATAGAATATAGATAACATATCAAATGTTGAAAGTGAGACATTTTGAAATGTCATGCCAAATATCGGCTCATTTTGATTTCATGAGAGCTACACATTCCAAAAAGTTGGGTCAGGTAGCAATAAGAGGCCGGAAAAGTTAAATGTACATATAAGGAACAGCTGGAGGACCAATTTGCAACTTAGAACCAAATCACAACATGGGGTCAGGAATACTTCCAGAAAATGGTGTTGTGAACATAATCCACCGTGCCATTCGCCATTGCCGGCCTAAACTCTATAGGTCAAAAAAGAAGCCATATCTAAACATGATCCAGAAGCGCAGGCGTTTTCTCTGGGCCAAGGCTCATTTAAAATGGACTGAGGCAAAGTGGAAAACTGTTCTGTGGTCAGACGAATAAAAATGTGAAGTTCTTTTTGGAAAACTGGGACGCCATGTCATCCAGACTAAAGAGGACAAGGACAACCCAAGTTGTTCTCAGCGCTCAGTTCAGAAGCCTGCATCTCTGATGGGATGGGGTTGCATGAGTGTGTGTGGCATGGGCAGCTTACACATCTGGAAAGGCACCATCAATGCTGAAAGGTATATCCAAGTTCTAGAACAACATATGCTCCCATCCAGACGTCGTATCTTTCAGGGAAGACCTTGCATTTTCCAACATGACAATTCCAGACCACATACTGCATCAATTACAACATCATGGCTGCGTAGAAGAAGGATCCGGATACTGAAATGGCCAGCCTGCAGTCCAGATCTTTCACCCATAGAAAACATTTGGCGCATCATAAAGAGGAAGATGCGACGAAAGAAGACCTAAGACAGTTGAGCAACTAGAAGCCTGTATTAGACAAAGAATGGGACAACATTCCTATTCCTAAACTTGAGCAACTTGTCTCCTCAGTCCCCAGACGTTTGCAGACTGTTATAAAAGAAGAGGGGATGCCACACAGTGGGAAACATGGCCATGTCCCAACTTTTTTGAGATGTGTTGATGCCATGAAATTTAAAATCAACTTATTTTCCCTTAAAATGATACATTTTCTCAGTTTAAACATTTGATATGTCATCTATGTTGTATTCTGAATAAAATATTGAAATTTGAAACTTCCACATCATTGCATTCTGTTTTTATTCACAATTTATACAGTGTCCCAACTTTTTTGGAATCAGGTTTGTATTTTATTATTCATATTTATTAACATTTATTAATATGAATGTACATTTATTTTTAATATTTCATCATACTATCTTATTTTTGTTCAATACAGCACAGGAAATACCAGAATCCAAAAGTTTGGGGTCAGTAAGATTTGTATTTATGTTTTTGTCTCTTATGCTCAAGGCTGCATTTATCACAAATACAGTAAAACAGTAATATTGTGAAATTGTTCTTAATAACTTAATAACTGTTCTTTAATGTTCTATTTTTTTGTAATTTATTCCTTGAGGGCAAAGCTGGATTTTCAGCATCATTACTCCAGTCTTCAGTGTCACATGATCCTTCAGAAATCATTCTGATATACTGATTTGCTGCTCAAGAAACATATATTATTATTATCAATGTTGAAAACAGTTGTGCTGCTTAATATTTTTGTGGAATCCTTTTTCAGGATTCTTTGATGAACAGAAAGTTAAAAAGATCAGCATTTATTAGAATTTTTGTAGCATTATAAAGGTCACTTTTGATCAATTAATGCATCCTTGCTGATTAAATTGATTATTATTTGTATTTATTTTTATCTTTTAAAAGGTAGTGTATGCCAAATTAGGTGAATACATGTAATTAGCAATGAACATATTGAAATATCTCATTGATTAAACATGATAAAATCAATCTTGTACATGAAAGGAAAGTTGTTCAGACATTCCGTGCTTATGTTTTCAATGCGCTTTCGGTCAATATTTTAATAATACACATTTCAGTGTCTGTGCAATCATTCACAAATGTGTTAGAACCACACTTTATGCACAGATACCTATGAGTAATGAGATCTTGATGTAAATTGTGGGGTTAGTGAATGAGTTTTCAGCCACTCTCATTAAACTTGTCACAACCAAAAGCACATTTGAGCAAACAAGCCATCAGGGTGTAAACCTGTTGTGCAAAATATTCCTCTAAATGAAACATATTCATTTGTCAGAACAGAGATGTCCAGAGGCCGTTTTCAAGCAGACTATAAACAAAGCAGCTTTGGGAATGCAATCAACAAGAGATTCTCTCTAGCTCTGACCGCCTCTCTGACCCATGACTGAGGCGTTTATCACATCTTTTTAGCTGCCAAATGCTGAACCCTCATTTCCATCAAAGGTCTGAGCCGTGTCTTCCCTCGGGATCACTGTTTATTATTCTTGATGCCCTGTCAGGAGAGAAGGATGCTGGAAATGATGGTCTAGCATTCAGATTCCCCACCGTTGCCTCCGTAGTGCCGTTCCTAGTACGATTCACACGTGGTGGTATTGTCACCGCGACGCAGCTTTTCTAGTGCAAATGAACCACAGTTTAAACCCCAGGAGACAGAAGGGCTCATTCAACACATCTATATCACATTATAAAAATCTCACAAGCAGTCTGGGTTTCTGTGATGGCGTTTCGCTGTGTAATTTAAAGGAGTGGTTATTTTTTATTGCATCGTTGGTGACCTTGACATGATGACCTACCTAGTCAAGAGTTATTGACAGTAGAGGTCTCATAGGGTATCCTGTATCACATTGAAACCGCTATAGATATATACAAAAGTTCATGTACAGGCACTATGTTGTCAAAATGATACCAGTTCACATCCACGAAAACAACTAAAATTGCTGTATTATTCATGCCAGGCAAGTAGTTGGCGATGTCACTTTGTAAAGAAACACTACGGGCCTCGCCAGTTACACAAATTTGCGTTTTTGTAGTTAACAGTTTTTTCGCAAACAAAGTACTCTCGATGCTTCATAGAATTGAGGTTAAACCACTTGGGTCACATGGATTACATTTATGATACATTTACTAACTTTCTGGGGCTTGAAAGTGGTAGTTGCGTAGCTGTCAATGGAGAGACAGAAAGCTCTCAGATTTCATTAAAAAAATCTTCATTTGTGTTACGAAGATGAACAAAAGTCTTACAGGTTTGGAATGACATGAGGGTGAGTAATTAATGACTGAATTTTTATTTTTGAGTGAACTCGTTTTAAAATCCTTAAAGCTTGCATGGGACACACTAGACAATTTTCAAATCTTAACCAATGTTAAAACTGTGGGAGACCATAGACATAAGGGCAGTTTCAGCCGATTTTTAGCTTTATAATCCTTTGAATGCACACACTAGAAGATTTGTCTGGACCGCGAGACCACACACCTGTCGATTGTAGTAACATGTCCACAATGAGACGAGATTTCACAGAGACTTGTGAGACTGAACGTGACTTGAGAAGGAAAACAAATGGAGGAAGATCAACGTTGTCAGCTGGTTCTCCTGACATGTGATGACAATGACATTTGGTTCTCCCAAAAAAAGAGAATCTTCTTTCTCAATACTCCTTTCGTCGTGGCATGTTTGTAGCTGCCAAGTTTCAGCTTTAAAAGGATGTAACATCAGGTTGGTGAAGCTTGCTTGCTCTCATTGGCTATCACGGGTATCACGTCAGAGGCTCACGTCATCAAACATTTTTGATATTTACAATTTGATATTTACTATTTGGGATTGTGTGGGCTCCGCTGCGATCGGGAGCAGTAAAATAATCGTAATGACACCACACAATTAAGGATTTTAGACAAAAAGTCATTTGACAAGCCATTTGTTTCAGGCAGACTGTTAAAGAACGTAACACACGCCTCACGGACATCCTGTAGAATTCAACCAATCAGATGACGACTTCAAAACTCCTGAAGTGTTTCCAGATAAGTGTGCCATATGCACCAGACGCTTCAGCCAACGGTCTGTGGGCATGACTTCTGAGGCTGAGACTATGGCCAGTCTAACGCAATCAACGCAAAAATAAATTACATAAGTATGTGAAGCGGTGTTTAGCGGAATTTACGTCACGCTGCTCACGCAGTTAGATGATCTTAGAAGTCGGGAGTTTATCACACTAACTAACATGTGCTTGTAGATGCTCAGTGTGATAAACTCCCGATTTAACCCTGTTAGGAGGAAATTTCCATTCTAACCCTTTAACCCGACTGGGCTTCTCTGTTTGTGATCTGACCATCTTAAGCCGTTAAACTCTGGGAATGTTTCCAGTGATCCAGTAATCAAATTCATTCAAACATTCAGTCCAAAACAGAGCTAATGTAAAGAAGGCCAGGCTGATTATATCAGAAATATCAAAGATAATAAAGACTCACATTGTGTTTTTAGTGAATTATTCATTCCAGCGTGTGCTTTGATTTAAAACAGGAGCTCTGTGGTATTCTGTGATTGTTTCTCTCATGCGCTTAGCCTACTGTACAGGAGTCGTACAGTAAGCATGTCAGAGTTCGTTCAAATTGATGCACAAACAACATACCGTATGTGCATGCTCGATCACTGATCGCACACTGCATTTATGTATAGACATCAGTACATATGTATAGATTTCAGTACATTCGCGTTGTTTCCACACACACACTATAGTATTGATTTGTCATGTGTACATTGCATTTACATTTATTTTTGGTTTTGGTTTATGCAGTCAAGTCATGCCAGTTTTTAGGATAAATGGCGTATGCTTAGTATGCAATTAATCGCAATAAATCAAACAACAAAAGTGTAATTAATCTGATTAAAATGTTTAATCAATTGACAGCACTAATATATACACTCACCTAAAGGATTATTAGGAATACCATACTAATACTGTGTTTGACCCCCTTTCGCCTTCAGAACTGCCTTAATTCTACGTGGCATTGATTCAACAAGGTGCTGAAAGCATTCTTTAGAAATGTTGGCCCATATTGATAGGATAGCATCTTGCAGTTGATGGAGATTTGTGGGATGCACATCCAGGGCATGAAGCTCCCGTTCCACCACATCCCAAAGATGCTCTATTGGGTTGAGATCTGGTGACTGTGGGGGCCATCAGAGAATGGGTACATGGTGGTCATAAAGGGATGGACATGGTCAGAAACAATGCCCAATTGGCACTAAGGGGCCTAAAGTGTGCCAAGAAAACATCCCCCACACCATTACACCACCACCACCAGCCTGCACAGTGGTAACAAGGCATGATGGATCCATGTTCCCATTCTGTTTACGCCAAATTCTGACTCTACCATCTGAATGTCTCAACAGAAATCGAGACTCATCAGACCAGGCAACATTTTTCCAGTCTTCAACTGGAGATGAGTGGTACCCGTTGGGGTCTTCTGCTGTTGTAGCCTATCCGCCTCAAGGTTGTGTGTGTTGTGGCTTCACAAATGCTTTGCTGCATACCCCGGTTGTAACGAGTGGTTATTTCAGTCAAAGTTGCTCTTCTATCAGCTTGAATCAGTCGGCCCATTCTCCTCTGACCTCTAGCATCAACAAGGCATTTTCGCCCACAGGACTGCCACATACTGGATGTTTTTCCCTTTTCACACCATTCTTTGCAAACCCTAGAAATGGTTGTGCGTGAAAATCCCAGTAACTGAGCAGATTGTGAAATACTCAGACCAGCCCGTCTGGCACCAACAACCATGCCACACTCAAAATTGCTTAAATCACCTTTTTTTCCCATTCTGACATTCAGTTTGGAGTTCAGAATTGAAGAGATTGTCTTGACCAGGACCACACCCCTAAATGCATTGACGCAACTGCCATGTGATTGGTTAATTAGATAACTGCATCAATGAGAAATTTAACAGGTGTTCCTAATAATCCTTTAGGTGAGTGTTTAGGTGAGTGTATATATATATATATATATATATATATATATATATATATATATATATATATATATATATGTATATATATATATATATATATATATATATATATATATATATATATATATATATATATATATATATATATATATATATATATATATATATATATATATATATATATATATATATATATATATATATGTATATATATATATATATATATATATATATATATATATATATATGTATATATATATATATATATATATATATATATATATATATATATATATATATATATATATATATATATATATATATATATATATATATATATATATATATATATATATATATATATATATATATATATATATACTTATATTTGTGTGTGTGTGTGTGTGTGTGTGTGTGTGTGTGTGTGTGTGTGTGTTAATGTACTTTATTTATACCATAGTATTCATTCTATGATATTTTTATATTTTGATGATAAAGGTATTGTCATGTAATTTATTTTGTTACATTTTTTATTGATTGGTATATAATTTATATATTTATATACTTTTCAATCTATTTTTAAATTAATTATTATGTTTAAGAATATGTATTTTAACCAAAGCATCATAGGATCACTATGTCATTTTCAGATTCAGTATTTACAGTGGCAATGAGCATAATGGACTTTTAACAGGAAGAGGGAAATTGTTGTTTTATAATCTGGAGAAGGAAGCTTTACAGTTTTACATCAGAAGTAAAATCCAGGTCGTTTCAGAGCGAGCAGGGATATGATTTCTATTCTCATTCTTAGTCAGGCAAATGTTATTAATTTTTTGCAAATAATAGGCAGAAAACAGATGAAATTTCATCTGATGAAATTGTGGGGTTGCGGTTTGCAGACATTCGGACGACGTGACAGGCAAATTACTGCGAATGTAGAAAAGAAATGGTTCCTGCCTCACCAAGGACTCTCTCACAATCAAATCATCCAAGTTCCCCACCCTCACGGGAGAAATCTTCAAATGCAAATAAACACAAGCTGACCCCGATATTCCCTTTAGCCACACTTGAGGTGGGGTCCTCATGCCTCAGTAATGCATGATCATTGAAGCAAAGCCTGTCAGAACAGCACCAGAAGCCCACATGGAGATCCAGCTCATTAATCTGCCAGTAGATGTGTCTATGGACCTGTCACTGATCAGATTCATAATTCCCAATGAACCTCCCACTCGTGCAAAACTTCACTGTCACTCAGACAAAAGGACAAAGTAAAATTATATGCAGCAATATTTTGTTTGCAGTTGTCTGGGGACACAATTTGTTTTCTTTCTTTGTCAGCTAGAAAAAAAATGTCTGTGAGTGTGCAGTGTGCTGAGCAAGCTTACAGTATCCAGCTTTAAAGATCAGGATTATCACACTTCTTGTTAATGGGATCCAAAATTAACAAGCACCAAATGCTAAATTCTTTCAAATCTCAAAATCTTCTTCCAAATCTCAAAATTATTTTTGGTGAGCAAATAAAATAATTAGGCAGTAACATTTTTAGGAAGTGAAAAAATAATTGCGTGCTTGAAATTGCAATGTTATCAGAAGATTCAGACCCTGATTGTTTTAGAGTACCTAAGACTTCGAAGTAGAAATGTCCTGATTTTATAGTCGGCATGAAACGGAAGTTGCGATAGTCTTTTCTATTGTGACATATCCGAGTGAAATGGCTTCTAGAATGAGAAAAATATAGGGCGGGGCTTGATTTCACCTCTCGGGAATTTATCGGATTGAAGGAAGGTGAGCTTTGCTAACTAAACCGAGGCATATCTAATGCCAGTTTGCAGTCAGTTGTGGAGGATATTTATGGCTAGATTTACTAACAGTGTCACGGGTGGATGCAGGCAGGAAGACTAAGACAGGCAGATACAATTCCAAACATGGTTTAATCTCAAATAAAGGCAAGACAGGCAGCCAGGCAACAGCACAACACACTTAAACATAACTGAGATCGGACAAGGACAGAGTGAACAGGAGGAACTTAAATAGCAAATACAAACAAGGATAATTAACAAATCACAGCTGACACAAATTAACTAATGATGATGGTAACCAGGGAGACAGACTAGTGGCGGGAAAATGAACAAAGGAACATGTGACAGTTACAAACAAACTGAACACAGTTGTGACAAACAGCTTGTGCCAGCCATAGACTGTAAAAAATATGGACGTAGTGTCCGTGACGTCACCCATAGGATTCTGAAGAGCAGTTCTGAAGAGTAAAGCAGGGTCGAGCTGGCCGTTGCCATCTTGGCAGTGCGTCACTCCCGGATAATTGACAATGGGCAAAGAGACAGGACGTGGCTGGAGCTGAGGTGATGTGATGACTAATAGACAGCAGACAAACGGCAATCCACCTGTCACTCAAAGTGGCCACGCCCTTAATTATGCAGAACTTTAAGGCTTTATATAATGTAAACAAATGAGTTTCAAATGAGAAAAAATTCACCCCCCTCACAGTTGTCATGAAGGGCAAAATTATATATATAGACCAAAACCATAATTTGTACCAGGCTGTAAACATGTTATTTTTTTCTGTTGTAAAGTTGGGTATTTTAACATAGGACTCAATGAGATTCTGCTCCCTTCTGAAGCCTGGTCAGTCTGGCCAGTCGATGAATTGCAGTTTAAGTAACTTCGTCACTTCTGTATTGGCTTCAAGAGAAACTGCAGGAGGTTGCCGCTTAGCGCCAGCTCAAACCCTCTTTTGACATTAAAAAACTACTGTCAGGATTTACTAAAGACATGCAGTGAAAAATTTCCTCTGAAAAGGCATAGACAGGGTTATTTTTGCAGCTGAACTTATTACATATGCATTTGTAGGAGTTTCCTTTCAGACGCAACATTTATGGGAGGAGAGTATTTAAATGAAGGCCCATATTGATAGGATAGCATCTTGCAGTTGATGGAGATTTGTGGGATGCACATCCAGGGCACGAAGCTCCCGTTCCACCACATCCCAAAGATGCTCTATTGGATTGAGATCTGGTGACTGTGGGGGCCATTTTAGTACAGTGAACTCATTGTCATGTTCAAGAAACCAATTTGTAATGATTCGAGCTTTGTGACATGGTGCATTATCCTACTGGAAGTAGCCATCAGAGAATGGGTACATGGTGGTCATAAAGTGATGGACATGGTCAGAAACAATGCTCAGGTAGGCCGTGGCATTTAAACAATACCCAACTGGCACTAAGGGGCCTAAAGTGTGCCAAGAAAACATCCCCCACACCATTACACCACCACCACCAGCCTGCACAGTGGTAACAAGGCATGATGGATCCATGTTCCCATTCTGTTTACGCCAAATTCTGACTCTACCATCTGAATGTCTCAACAGAAATCGAGACTCATCAGACCAGGCAACATTTTTCCAGTCTTCAACTGTCCAATTTTGGTGAGCTCGTGCAAATAGTAGCCTCTTTTTCCTATTTGTAGTGGAGATGAGTGGTACCCGTGGGTCTTCTGCTGTTGTAGCCTATCCGCCTCAAGGTTGTGTGTGTTGTGGCTTCACAAATGCTTTGCTGCATATCTCGGTTGTAACGAGTGGTTATTCCAGTCAAAGTTGCTCTTCTATCAGCTTGAATCAGTCGGCCCATTCTCCTCTGACCTCTAGCATCAACAAGGCATTTTCGCCCACAGGACTGCCGCATACTGGATGTTTTTCCCTTTTCACACCATTCTTTGTAAACCCTAGAAATGGTTGTGCGTGAAAATCCCAGTAACTGAGCAGATTGTGAAATACTGCCACCAACAACCATGCCATACTCAAAATTGCTTAAATCACCTTTCTTTCCCATTCTGACATTCAGTTTGGAGTTCAGGAGATTGTCTTGACCAGGACCACACCCCTAAATGCACTGAAGCAACTGCCATGTGATTGATTGGTTGATTAGATAATTGCATTAATGAGAAATTGAACAGGTGTTCCTAATAATCCTTTAGGTGAGTGTAGTTCACCCAAAAATGAAAATTTTGTCATCACTTAATTAACCTGTATGAGTTTCTTTCTTCTGTTGAACACAAAAGAAGATATCTTAAAGAATGTTGGTAACCAGACAGTTGATGGTAGCCATTGACTTCCATCGTTTTTTTTTTTTTTACGGAAGTCAATGGCTACCATTGACTGTTTGCTGTAGAAGTATTGTTCATTCTTAGTTCATCTTAACTACAATAGATAACTAATGTTAGCCATTATTGTAAAGTGTTACCAAAATAAGAATTATCAGTTTTGATTTCATGGTGACTTTAACATCTTTTATGTATTTATTAAAGAAGGGAAGTAAAGTCTGAAAACAGGACGAGCTCAAAAAAATATCTAGAAAGAAATCCTGACAAATTAACCTTTTATCATTCTAAATAAAAAGGAAAAAGTAATTATAAAAACAATGAAAAGTTCTAATATTCGAACAAAACTCTAACAGACTGTCCTTTAAAACTATAGAATGTTTAAGCTCTTTTTAAGGACCAGAAAAGTGCTTATAATTGAAAAATCCGTTAAGAGATAGTGCTGTACTACAGCGTTTAAAAAGGGCTACATATAAGCAACCATTACTATTGACTATAATAATTATTAAAATCGTTTTTTTTTTAGTTTAGTGTGCTTATTTTAAAGTGTTGATGAGACAGTTTTCACTTTTGATTGATATGTATTGATCCTTTCCCCCACAAACCTAAAATGCCTTTTTTTTCTAGGTTAAGAAGCACAACACTGATGTCATTGACGTGGTGCAGAAGTTTTGGGTTGAAGCATAATTCTGTCTAATTTGCATCCTACAGTGAGTGTGAACAACACTGCATTAACATATTATAGATAAACATCTGCTAAAAAATACGAGACCTATTTTACGAAATCATTGAAATCAGGGTTGATCCAGGTATGCTTTAGAATTCATAGTAATACTTCTACAGCATCTTAGTTAATCCTCTCTCAACATATACTATTACATTATTAAAATCAAAAATTGTGTTAACATTAGTTAATCTGCTGTGAATTTATATTTTTACTAAACATTAACCAAGATTAATAAATGCTCTAAAAATATATATTTTGTATTGTTAGTTCATGTTAGCTAATGCATTAAATAATGTCAACAAATCATACCTTATTGTAATATATAACCGAATTCATACATAATGAAAAAATAAATAAAAATAAAATAAACAACAACAAAAATTTTGTAATTGGGTCTGGAGAATGACAGTCAGATACTGTGATGTGCTACTTTGTTTCTGAGTGAGCTCAGCTTTTAATATGTTTCATGGTCTGTTATCCGCTATAATGGATCGCCATCAAACTCAGCGTTCTAGTCACATCTTTCAAGAGCATCAGTCCACCATGTCTTATTCAAAATGTCTCGTATCAAATACCCTGTCTGGCAGCCTAAACCGAGATGAAACCAGAGTCAGACAGATGTCTTCCCTCTTCCACCACAGCTGCCATGGGTTAGTACGTGTCTTTCATCCCCTGAATTTTTCTATTTGTCAGTCCTGTCCAAATGTCAGAGCATCAATGTTGGCTATCAGGAACAGTCTTTTCCTCTCCTAGCTTTTAAAGACCGCATGGGCGGCACTCAGAGGTGGATTTGGGATAAATCACTACAGCGGTAGTCTCATAATGTTTGATTATTGATAATGGGCATTTTTACTCACTGATACCACAGCGGCTTTCATTGCATTGTGCCAACATTTGGTGCATGAAACATAAAATGTGTCCTTGTACCAAAAATCACATACTTAATAATTTCTATAAGCCTAATTCGCATAGGGGCATGTTTGTGGTGAAAAGAAAATGATTTACCACTATTTCAGCTGCTACACCATAAAAAGGTGGCAACCTGCAAATTACTTTTGTTGGTATAAATTAATATATTTTAGTTGATTCAGCAATATTAAATAATATTTTTGACAGTTAATTTAGATTTTTACTTCTTTTCAGTATAGGTAAACTTCAGTTAAACAGTTGTACTGCCTAATGTATTCGTGAAAACTATATATTTTTATTAGTTAAACTTCATTGTGGGTAGTTAGTGAATAAAATGCTGATTTTGGGCTGAAATGTTGCATACTAAAGTGGTGCTAATGTTCAGTGAATTTGTGATTTTTCTTATTTTCTGTTGCTTTCGCTTTCTAACGACAACTGCTCGCAAACATAGGGCCAGATTTACTAACAGCTTGCCTCAGCGCAAACCCTCTTTTGGTGTAAAAAAAAAAAAAAAAAACTACTGCCAGGATTTACTAAAGACACGCAGTGATAAATTTGCACTGAAAAGGCATGGACGGTTATTTTTGTGGCTGAACTTATTGCATATGCATTTGTAGGAGTTTCCCTTTCAGACGCAAACATTTATGGGAGGAGAGTATTTAAATAAATCATACAAGGTGATTTACTAAGGTTTGCGCTTCATCAATTTACTGGTATTTGCGCCGTTATTTACCGCTAAAAAAAGCATGTCTTAAACTAGACGCTGGTAGATTGTGTTGGTCATTATGGAAATGATCCGGCTGTGTCTGTGTCCTTTAATCTGTGTGTTGTCAGTAAATCATGCGCAGAACTTTCCACTCCCATCTGTGCTTTTGGGGAATTTGCTGTCACGCTAATTTGCCCTGTTTAGTAAATCTGCTATTGAGATATATTGGGCCTTTTCCTCCTCTCTGTCTGTCTACACACACCTTACTGAGTGATAGTGGACCTACGTTGTGCTGTTCTTCTCCTCTCTCGTGGTCAGCTAATAAGATCTACAGGCTAAAGGGACTACAGACTGAAATTGCATTTTGCAGCAGTGATATACTGGCTGTCACAACAATCAGCATGGTCACTCATGTTATCCCATGTATTCCTCAATATTGTGTTACAGGCAACCGAGAGCAGCAAACCAACCATGTGAGAAAGAAAATCAAAGGAAACTCGGGTGGATCAGAACACTTAAACAACTGTGTGTGTGTGTGTGTTGTCTGTGTGTGAGTGTGTGTGTGTTCATGTTGTTCTATCCCGGTGGGAACTTCAACCTGAATGCACACTGACTCATGGGGACCTAAATTAACTTCAAAGTCAACAAGAATCTGCACACTGCTACTGCTGCTCCTAAAGATTTATTAAGAAAAAGGACAACGTTTCGACCCAAAGGGACTTCATCAGGCTTTGGGTCGAAACGTTGTCCTTTTTCTTAATAAATCTTTGGGAGCAGCAGTGGCAGTGTGCAGATTCTTGTTGACTTCGAGTTAAATACTTCAAATCTAGCACCTGCAAAAAGTTTGTTGAATGTGTGCACAAGCCTAAATTAACTTCCCCATGAGGAAACAAGCTTATAAATTATACAGAATTTGACATTTTAAAAATGCAAAAGGGGTATTGTTAGAGTTAAGGATTTGAATATATAGTTCAGTAGTAATAGTAATAGTACAGTATAAAAATCATTATGTCTATGGAAGTCCCCATAAAGATGCTGAAACATAATATATATACACACTATATTGTCAGTGGTATTTGGACACCCCTCCAAATCATTGAATTCAGGTGTTCCAGTCACTTCCATGGCCACAGGTGTATAAAATCAAGCACCTAGGCATGCAGACGCTTCTACAAACACTTGTGAAAGAATGGGTCGCTCTCAGGAGCTCAGTGAATTCAAGCGTGGTACCGTGATAGGTTGCCACCTGAGCAATAAGTCCATTTGTGAACTTTCCTCACTCGGTCAACTGTTAGTGGTATTATAACAAAGTGGAAGCAATTGGGAACAGCAGCAACTCAGGCACGAAGTGGTAGGCCACGTAAAATCACAGAGTGGGGTCAGACGCTTCTAAGTCTGGCATTCCGATGGACGAGTCTGGGTTTGGAGGTTGCCAGGAGAACGGTACTTGACTGACTGCATTGTGCCCAGTGTAAAATTTGGTGGAGGGGGGATTATGGTGTGGGGTTGTTGTTTTTTAGGGGTTGGGCTTGGGCCCTTAGTTCCAGTGAAAGGAACTCTTAATGCTTCAGCATACCAAGACATTTTGGACAATTTCATGCTCCCAACTTTTTGGGAACAGTTTGGTTGCCTGACCTCACAAATGTGCTTCTAGAAGAATGGTCAAACATTCCCATAAACACACTCCTAAACCTTGTGGAAAGCCTTCCCAGAAGAGTTAAAGCTGTAATAGCTGCAAAGGGTGGGCCAACTCCATCTTAAACCCTACAGATTAAGAATGGAATGTCATTAAATTTCATGTGCATGTAAAGGCAGGCGTCCCAAAACTTTTGGCAATATAATGTGTGTGTGTGTGTGTGTGTGTGTGTGTGTGTGTGTGTATGTATATATATATATATATATATATATATATATATATATATATATATATATATATATATATATATATATATATATATATATATATATATATATATATATATATATATATATATATATATATATATATATATATACATTGCTGCTTTTATTTTACTATATAATAATAATAATATATATCTTAACATGTTAGTAGTAACATTTAAATAATTTTGGCTGAACATCAAACTAATGCGTTTCAGAAAAAAAAAAAGTATAAATAATGTTTGTGATAACATTTTTAGAACATTAACAATACATTTAAACAAACAATATATTAATGTTACTGGAAGAACTTGTTCATAACTTTGAGAGAACATCGCTCATTAACCGAAGTCCCCTGTTAACTGTGGTGTTGCTGTACTCACACTGGTGTACTGAAGTTGTAAGTCTATATCATAGAATGTGTTGTAAAGGACCTTTTGTGGTTTTGTACTGCTTTGCACCTGTTAGTCCTCCTTGCAAATGTTAAGTTTAGAACCAGAGGCCTTAATTATTGTAATAGAATATTTCCAATGATACTTACCTACATCACCAACTTCCAGGCTTGTACTTGAATAACCACGATGTAGCTATTAGGAAATGTGGGTGGAAATCTTAGACTTGAACACATTCTGATGGCAAATATTTATGAATGACAGATTGCAAGGCTATACGGTTGCAGAAAATCTTTACAGAAAGGAACATGAGCCCGGTACAGGATCATAGGCCCTGCGGAGGCTGAAGAAACTCAACCACAGATATAGACAGACCAACAACCTCTAAGATTAATGTGTTTCCTGCTTTCATAGCTCAGAGATAAGAGCGCCACAGTCTGCTAGTGGTTGTCATTTTTGGAATATGATATAATAATGCGCTGCATTATCATAGGGAAGAAAATAGCACAGATGATGCATCTCGCATGAAACTCAGTCACAGGAGAAATGAACATCGTCCGGGTGGTTTGAGATTTGTTTCGTGTCCAGGTTTGGAGATGAGAGCTGGGTGTGCTGGTGTTTAGAGTGTGCGGTGGCACACAGAACTATTTGCGCAGAGAGTGTTTGATGAGGCCGTTATCGCATTCCCATACGTCTGTTTATGACACAGCTGCTGATCTCTCTGGGAAAAAAAAACAATATTGTTACGATGTGGGGAAAGACAAAAACAAGCTGCTAAAAATATTTTAACACACTGTTCTGTTTGGCTGGTTTAGATGTTTTGTGAACTTCAGCTGGAAAAATTATAAAACAATTAAAAGTTAGTTTTTTGTTTTTGTATTTTTTAAGCTGGTTTCCATCTCAAAGTAAAATGTTTTTTCTCATAATTGTGGCTTGTTATCTTACAATGTGATTTTATATTGGCAATGTGGCTTTATATCTAATAACTGTGGCACTATTTCTTACAATGTGATTTTATATCCAACACTGTGACTGTCTGACCTTATATCTCACAATTGTGTACAGTTTTGACGTTTTTAAATTGCAATTTTATACATCACAGTTGGGATTTTTATTTCTTATAATTGTGGCTTTATATCTGACAATTTAACACAGAAATATGGGTAATCGATTTGCACAAATAGTGATATGTACGGTATGTATCCAAATATATATACAAACCCGATTCCAAAACATTTGGGACACTGTACAGATTGTGAATAAAAACAGAATGCAATGATGTGGAAGTTTCAAATTTCAATATTTTATTCAGAATACAACATAGATGACATATCAAATGTTTAAACTGAGAAAATGTATCATTTTAAGAAAAAAAAAAAGTTGATTTTAAATTTCATGGCATCAACTCATCTCAAAAAAGTTGGGACAAGGCCATGTTTCCCACTGTGTGGCATCCTCTTCTTTTATAACAGTCTGCAAACGTCTGGGGACTGAGGAGACAAGTTGCTCAAGTTTAGGAATAGGAATGTTGTCCCATTCTTGTCTAATACAGGCTTCTAGTTGCTCAACTGTCTTAGGTCTTCTTTGTCGCATCTTCCTCTTTATGATGCGCCAAATGTTTTCTATGGGTGAAAGATCTGGACTGCAGGCTGGCCATTTCAGTACCCGGATCCTTCTTCTACGCAGCCATGATGTTGTAATTGATGCAGTATGTGGTCTGGCATTGTCATGTTGGAAAATGCAAGGTCTTCCCTGAAAGAGACGACGTCTGGATGGGAGCATATGTTGTTCTAGAACTTGGATATACCTTTCAGCATTGATGGTGCCTTTCCAGATGTGTAAGCTGCCCATGCCACACGCACTCATGCAACCCCATCCCATCAGAGATGCAGGCTTCTGAACTGAGCGCTGAGAACAACTTGGGTTGTCCTTGTCCTCATTAGTCCGGATGACATGGCATCCCAGTTTTCCAAAAAGAACTTCAAATTTTGATTCGTCTGACCACAGAACAGTTTTCCACTTTGCCACAGTCCATTTTAAATGAGCCTTGGCCCAGAGAAAACGCCTGCGCTTCTGGATCATGTTTAGATATGGCTTGTTTTTTGACCTATAGAGTTTAGGCCGGCAACAGCGAATGGCACGGTGGATTGTGTTCACCGACAATGTTTTCTGGAAGTATTCCTGACCCCATGTTGTGATTTGGTTCTAAGTTGCAAATTGGTCCTCCAGCTGTTCCTTATATGTACATTTAACTTTTCCGGCCTTTTATTGTTACCTGTCCCAACTTTTTTGGAATGTGTAGCTCTCATGAAATCCAAAATGAGCCAATATTTGGCATGATATTTCAAAATGTCTCACTTTCAACATTTGATATGTTATCTATATCCTATTGTGAATAATATGAAATTTGTAAATTATTGCATTCCTTTTTACAATGCCCCAACTTTTTTGGAATCGGGTTTGTATATATATATATGTATATATATATATATGTGTGTGTGTGTGTGTGTGTGTGTGTGTGTGTGTGTGTGTGTGTGTGTGTGTGTGTGTGTGTGTGTGTGTGTGTGTGTGTGTGTCTATTTGAATATATTTTATAATGGAATTTATTCTTCTGGTGACAGCTGAATTTGCAGCATAATTACTCCAGTCCTCAGTCACATGATCCTTCAGAAATCATTCTAATATGATGATTTGGTGCTCATGAAATATTTCATATTATTATTATTATTATTATTATTATTATTATTATTATTAATGTTGAAAACAGTTGAGCTGCTTAATGTTTTTGTGGAAATCTGATATACAATATATGTATGTTATACATGTACATGGACACAAACAGGCCTTTTAATGTGCTGGAGATATTTTCCAATCACATCATATGAGTTTAATATAAATCCTAACAGTCAGAGATTTTTTCCTCTTGAAAATTATCAAATTGGAAGTCCCTTTCAAGGCTAGAGTGATCCTCGGGTCACCTCAAGAACAGCCGCAAATGCCATCAGATAAAAAACAGGAAAGACAGCTTCTCTCTCTCTCAGTTCCTATACCTCAGATACTTTTTGCTTCCCTCAACAGAAATCAATACCTAGCCTTGGGTAAACTCTTCAATGCCCAAGCCTTGCTTGTTGACTCTGAAGCCACACAGACGGTTTCAGCGTGGCCCTGTACAGCGCTGCATGTCGATACAATACTTTTTTCCGCTCTTCCAGCACGCCACCTCCCATCTGAGACTCTGATTGCATTTTGTAGCTTCACCCAGGCAGCCAACGTCTCACATTTTAGCTCCTTTTCTCTTGTTCTGTTCCACACTTCCTGCTCTTAGGCTGGGAGTGTCGTCATCGCTTTGACAGCCTTTACAATGTGTCGTGAGGAATATACTTCAGCTTTAATTTTTCATTCGTCACGCTCCTGGGATTCTGTCTTCTGCTCTAACGTTCTCTCTCCCTTTCTGTCTTTCTCCAGTTTTTTCTTTTAAACAATAACAGGGAAATAATATGAATGCTGCGTGTTAATGTAATCTCCAGAGAAAAAGACTTGAGGAACACATTTAGCGTCTTCAGGACACTGAAGCCTGCAATTAAAAGTCTCTGCAATCGGTGTTAATTTTATAGCTTTTTAAATTTTTACTTTATATTCTTACAGCATGTCAATAACTGTCTATTTCTACTGCATATAAATGCATTTCCATACATCAAAGAATCCTGAAAAAAAAAAAAAATCAGTTTTCAACATTGATAAAAAGAAATGTTTCTTGAGCAGAAAATCAGGATATTAGAATGATTTCTGAAGGATCATGTGACACTGAAGACTGGAGGAATGATGCTGAAAATCTAGCTTTGCATCACAGGAATATATTATTATATTTTTAAATATTTCTTTGAAAAAAAAAAAAGTTTTCAAAACTAAATACTAAAATACTATTTCTCACAATTATTTGTAATAATTGTCACTTTATTGTCTTACAGCTGCAACATTGTATCTCACAATGTGACTGTATTTCCTTTTTAAACATTATATCACAATTAAATAATTATCTCACAATTATCTTTTACTCTAATGTGAAAACAAGCTTCCAGAGAAACACCTCACCACAGGTTAGTAATATTCTTTACATAATCTAATTCTTAAACACTACCAATTGAAAATGCTTAGCGTAAAGTAGATAAAATAGCGGTAAGATGTTTTCTGATTGTATATAGTTAACACCAATCTAGTACAAACTGGAGCATGACATCCAGTGCTTTTTCCCCCCAAGAAAATACTGCTTGTACAAATGTGGCAAACCTAATTTGGAAGCAAAAAAGAAGAGAGAGAGAGTGTGTGTGCAAGGCAGTTTAAGGTAACTAAAGTCTCCTCTCTGAAGGTGCTAATTTTAGCATATGGCCCGGGGCTTGGTTCACACAGGGGCCTCTGAATTCTTAATTCAGGGAAAAGGGGCAGAAATTAATGATTCGGGAAATCTGTCATAAAGACAGGGGAAGGAATGTTTAATTCACATGAGCGTGTCCAGACTTAAAAATATAAGGTCAAATAACATGTCGCTGACCCATTTTTTTTAAAGTCATTTTACAGTTATTTACAGAAGGGGCTCTAAATGGTGTCTCAAACGTGGAATAAGCAATGGAGAAAAGCACACATTCTTAGTAAAAAAGGTTCCGTGAGGTTTTATATAGAACCCTAGGGCTCTTGACTGTATTATAATGAGTGCTTTAAATTCCAAAAAGGTTCTAAATAAAGGAGAAATGCCTTAATTGATTGCATAATACCTTCATGTTTTACAGGTTATTTCAGTTTTTCATGTGATTAAAGTATGTTTACGAGCTGCTTAATTCATACAAAAATACCAACAAAAAAAAATTATGAATACATTAAAAGTAAAACCATAAAATAAACTATAAGGTTCCATAAAGAACCATGCTTTAAAAGTGTTGGACCTTAATGGTGTTATATAACCTTGTTAATGATATTTTCATTAATATTGGTATATTATATCTTCATGTTATTAATGTTAGTATTATTAATATTTTATATATTCTTTATTTAGTCCTCTATCTGCCTGGTCTTATAATATCTTGTTGCCTTTATTTGGGTTTTACATAAAAACAAAAAAAAAAACGCATGTTGTGTCAATTAGGTATTTACATTTTTTATTGACAAGGCAAACTATAGCAAAAACAACAGTGCTCAAACAACAGTTGTTAGCTGAACACATTAATATATAACAATTGACATTGAACATGATATAGATGTAATGAAAACTAATAAGTTCATGTGAAATATCTTCTCAATCCTCTATGATGGCTTTACGTCCCTTCGTTATGTGTGTATTCTGAGAGTCAGTTTCTCTCTGCAGATGATGAGGTTATGGTACGTGACAGCATCTGAAATACACAATTGAGTTTAGAGTTACAGTTTGTCTGTACATTAGATTATGTAAAAATAATTGTTTATGAAGGCAAAAATGAGCAAAAATGAACAGTATCTAACAATATGGATCATAAGTTCAATATCTTAGCTACTTACTTTGTGGAGAAGAGAAGTAGGGGAGCGCGGGGCACAACCTGAGGCGGGGCTAGCTGTAACACACATGGTTTAAAACTTTCCACACATGCCAGCATAATGAAACTTAGTGTATTTACTAGTTGCCATATCAACATTATTTAGAGAAAAAAATTGCGTTAAAATTAAAAAATATTTGGATGCTATTACTGAACATTTATTTAACCATAGCAAAGATACATTTCTTCCGTTCATTTTTCATCTCTGTTTTTTGTGTTTATTTAAAATAAGAGAAATCAAATTTTATTGCAATCTTCTATCTGTTATTTAACAGTTGAGATGGTTCTTTAATGCTGATCTAACAGCAGAAGACACGAGCCGGGGTTTAAATCCCTGTTATGCAGATGGGGTGTGTTGTCACACTGCGTTACAATGAGCCCCTATTAGAAATATGATATTATATTTTATACTTTTATGAATTCTATTGAGAAACCATGAGAAAAGGGTGAATAATGACTGAGAGTCAATGTTCAGAAATGATTCATTATTATTATGGTTTGAACTATGCTGTATAGCTGTATTTAGCGATGTGTTTATCGCCAAACAAAAAAAATGTTAATGATTAAAAAATGCCATTGTATTTTATTGACAAAATATTTAAAATATTTTAGATATTTTTTTGATTATATCAGGTAACATTTTAAGCTGTCACACTGTGCCCCCTCACATGTTACAATGTACCCCACCTATGGGGCATGTTGTCACACTTCACTTCCATTCTTTCGGGGGTAAATCAAGAAAAAAGTACACACTGTATTAATGAAACAAAACCACATAATTGTACTAAACTTATGAAATTAATGTAGGAAAAAATAAATACTCTGAAGTAGATTTACACAAACTGAGAAAGTCAAAAGTGTTAGGTTATTCTCCCCTATCCTATCATTAACTGAAGAGCTGCTCACACTTACATGTTCTGTTAAACCAAAAAGAGAAAAAGACATGATTGATAGGAAACCAGTTACAATTTTTAAAAGTTATAATTTATAAACATTTTATGAAAGAAATCATTTACCTGTTTAGAGTGTGTTGGCAGTCTGTGAGGCTGTATAGTTGAGCTCCAGAAATTCAGTAATGAGGCTTTGACAGTTACAGATTTGAAAAACAAAAATGCGGGAATAAAGAACCTTAAACTCTGTAGAGAGAGAGAGATAGAGAGAGAGAGAGAGAGAGACACTGTATTTGGTCATGGTGGACTAGATCTAGGCCTACTACACTGTACTACACAAGTATGGACTTGCTAGAGCTAGATACACCGATATGCTGCTGCTGTATAAATAGACACATAAATCCCATAGCAGATCTGGACAGGTGGAGCTGGGGAAGGTGAAGGGTTTCAGGGGAACTCATAGCATGTTGCAGGACTAGCTTACAGCAAGCGATGAACCAGATTATTTAAATGTTAAGCAAGCAATCTCATTGGCTGCAGGATCTGCAGAGGCAGATTGCATGTAAAGGACCTATCAGGCTGCACCCTCTAGAGTTTCATGACTGAAAACTCTATTTATGTGATTCATAGTGAACGAATACACGGGAGAAAGAAGTCCGAGTCTTTGTCTTCTAGGACCGCTCTCCTACTGCCCTGGGCTTCTCCTGTTGGAGTTGAACTTTTGTTTGAGGCTGTTCTGTGGTACTACAGGTCTGGTTTAGGTAAGCAGCACCGGCCGTCTGGGACGTGAAAGCGAACACCTCAGCCTGCAGTTCATTCAGATGCATGTTTGATCAATGAAGTGGCTCTGTATGGACTGGAATCAAGTCTGTAGGCGTCACCGCACTGCTCTCTGTAAAGTACTCCTCCTGTCTATTGGGACATAGAAGAGAGAGACAGAGTGAGCAAGGATAGAAAGAGTAAAGAAAGGTTAGTTTGTGCTTTGACTTTTCAGAATTAAATTGAGTATGCCTTTCACACTACCTTTCAAAAGTTTGGGGTTGGTAAGATTTTCTTAAAAGTCTCTTATGTTCGCCAAGGTTGCATTTATGTGATCCAAAAATCTGTGAAAACAATTACTATTTAAAAGAACTGTTTTCTATTTGAATATATTTTAAAATGTCATTTATTTCTGTGATGGCACGTAATCACATGATCCTTCAGAAATCTTTCTAATATGCTGATTTGGTGCTCATGCAATAAATCTTATTATCAATGCTTTATATTTTTGTGTGGAAACTGATACACGTATTTTATTTGAAAGCATTTAGCATTTATTTGAAATAGAAATCTTTTGTAACATTATAAATGTTTTATTGTCACTTTTGTTCAATTTAATGCATCCTTGATGAGTAAAAGTAATAATTTCTTGCAACTAAATAAATAAATATTACCCCCCCCCCCAAATGTTTAATGAATGATGTAAATTCCTGAATGCAAGCCAATGTACTATACAAGATGCAGAAGTGCAATTAGATTTTTATCTAATACATTTTTATTCTTGTTTATGCTGCTTATCACTGTTATGCAAACAAGTCGCAATTAATCCATCTTTCTTCAAGTTAAATACTTTTAGACAAAAGTAAATCGGATCAGCTGAATTAAAACATCTCCTTGTTAAATGTGTAAAAGTGGTTCTCAGATATACAGGATTCAAGCATTATTATCTTGTTTACGTCCAGCTTTACACAAAATGATATTAAATATGATGGCTGTCGCAGAACTTCAGGCATTGCCTGGTGAAACCTGTACAAAGCAATTTAGACTCGATCAGAAAGAAAAGCCCTCATTCCTTAGAGGTGCACAGGCTTTTCTATCCTTAATCTAGCCAATTTGTACTAAAATGTCCCTGATTTGTTGTTGTTGATTATGTCAATGATCATTTTACTTGTCTGTTCGGATATTGATAATCCTCCAAATGCCAACTCTGCGCTCTGTTGTTTTTCCATACTAAATAACTAAAGGAATATTTGTTGTCTGTTTATTTGCCCCTCTTTGCCCTTTGGTTTATTTGTAAAAACCAATGCGAAATCAATCGTACGCTAGATCACCGGGGGTTTGTAATCTCTGTCAAAACAATAGGAGCTGTGATATATTAAGTTGCATTGAATAGTTGTGGTTGAAACCTTGTACACAGGTTCAAAATGTCATGAGTGAGGACTGGGCATACACCATTGATCTATGCCCTAAAACTCTCCCATGACACAGCCAACCCGATCTGACATCAGTTTCCATGCAGCGCCTCATCAAATCTGTTGTTTGCCCAGTGATATCATGCTATGTTTATTGTGTTTTTGAGGGCTGAGGCATTACATTTCGCAAATGTATTCAAATTAGAGGAATGAGTTTGCACAGAGTTCTGTATCTCAAAGAACACCAAATTTAGAAGCTAAATATTGCATACAGTAGATTGTTTTACTCTATGCTGTGCGTTCAGCTTTCAATTTGCATAGAATTGCATCTCAGAAACAATACAGCATGGTGCTAGCAACACTGAGGTCTTGGTTTTACTTCCAGGGAATGCATGAATTGTTTAAAATTGCAGATGCAAATTGCAAACACGATGTGAGGTTCTTTTTGGACAAACGCATCTGTCAAATTAACTAAAACAACTAAAAAACTCCCCAAGATTGGGAACCTTTGTTAGCCAGACTCCATCTCTGGAGTGGTGAGCTGTGTGTTTCATTTATGCTGCTGTGTCTTGTATCCCAGTTCATCTACGAAACATTGTAGTCCTGCTCAACCCAACTTCTGCTCCAAAGTGTTACACATTTAATGTGCACTCCATGGTTTCTTCCTGTTCCTTGAAAAGGACATTTCTGTATTTTTGTCATCTCATCATCTTATGACTACTAATCAATATCCCAAGCTTCTTTACATTTCACTGCCGGTTGTATATTCTGTATATAACTGTGTATGTGACAAATAAAACTCTTGAATCTTGAATCTGTAATTTGGGAAAAGCTCAATGTTATGTGAACCTGCAATATATTTAAGAGATCACAATCATTTCAAAGTTTTTAATCTTTATCAGTTATGCAAATGCTCAGAGCATATACTGTACACAGCTGCCACAGTTTACTTCAACACTTCATTATTTCTTTGTGCAATTTAAACAAGTGTCAGAATACTTTGTTACGCTTTTTTCTCACTTGCTTTTTTTTTTCATATGAGGTGTTTTATAGAATCAAGGTCGACAAAGCTTTCAGCATTGTTCATAGTTTGTCCATATTTCAGCTCTTCGGCTGTTGTAGGACTTGTCCTCTCCAAAAAAAGTCTATATAATCTTAAAATTGAAGTGTGTAATTCCACTATTCTGGTGGTGTGGAATTGCATATAATGACACATGGTAATAATTTAAATAACGTGGTTACACTTTATTTCGATATTCCACTTTAGACATTTTGCACAAGTAACTGTAATTGCATAGCCTGACAAGCCAGACCC
Organism: Paracanthobrama guichenoti; assembly: GCA_018749465.1. Taxonomy (NCBI): domain Eukaryota; kingdom Metazoa; phylum Chordata; class Actinopteri; order Cypriniformes; family Gobionidae; genus Paracanthobrama; species Paracanthobrama guichenoti. The sequence goes on along the minus strand of CM031966.1, from coordinate 21,815,703 downwards.
ACATCAAGATGTTGGGTCTGGGAACACACCATTGGCAGGGTTCAATCCGAGGGGCGGGATAAACGGTTGTCTTTCAAATTCCCTCTGCATGCAATAGGATAGCGCTGCAACCAACCAGAGCAATGAAGAAGGTGAAGCCGAGCTAGTTGATAGATTAAACTTTCGCCGTATCCGGTCGGCAAAACTCTGAACACTTCTTCCTTTCTTAAGAATGACTTCAGTGCCGTTCTTTGTTCTTTTCTAAAAAAAAAAGTTTAACAACAAGTCTCCCAGAGTCATGGCCAAAGCTGAATTGAAAGACCGCTGTTCACCAGCTGTTTTTAAGTAGCATGCGGAACCTCGGCAACTCTGCCGTCATTATGTTAAGCCCGCCCACCGACTCTATACACGATATGATTGGCCTGACCAGAGTTTGTTTTTTCCAGCTCGCAGGTCTACCGAGAGTTGCTAGACTACACTCGCGGCAACTTAGATTTGCTGCCGCTAGGGTGCGTCTAGATTTCTAGGCTAGTAATTACATGGCAACCAACTCTAATTAGAGTAGTAATAGACTGTCAGGTGATGGTTAGGGTTAGTAAAATACGTTGACATACTTGACAAGTTACTTAGTAAAATGTCTATGCGGACCATCAAAATGTTAGCATACAGCCTACGAAAGCTGCTTTTCTACATTCAGGCCGAACAGTTCTACAGTTTATCTGAACATAATGTAATATTTAATGCACTTCATATTGTTGATAACAGAAAATGGAATATATTTCTTTCTCTTTGTATTTTTTTATATAAATATGGTATTCTACAAAAAATTATTCTACTCAAATCAATGTGATAAACAAGTTAGGTCAAAAGTAATCTAAAAGTAATCCAAAAGTAGTCAGATTATATTACTTTATATGTAATGTAATGGATTATGTCACTAACTGCTATTTTTGTTGTGTAATTTGGAATCAGTAACTGAATGCAATTTGTAAGTAATCTACCCAACTCTGCTCCACCAAGTGCACTATTTGAGAGATGTAAACATTAAGTTATGAAGTTAATAATACAATTAAAAGAAATATCTGATCATCCTCCAAAACGCAGTCACTATTTACTTCTCATTCCGTGGAAAAGCAGCTTAAAGTTCAACCAAAAATGGAAATTCTGTCATTAATTAATCACCCCCATGTCGTTCCAAACCCGAAAGACTTTCGTTCATCTTCGGAACACAAATTAAGATATTTTTAATGAAATCTGAGAGATTTCTTTCCCTACATTGCCAGTCTACACAACTGTAAGAATGGATTTCACCTGAGAGCAAACTCAAGAGATCTAAGCTGCACTAAGACAATAAAACTTCACTCATCTGAATAAGAAAAACAAGACTCAATCTTATCTCCTCCCTGCCGAGTTCTGACCCTCTCACTCTTCCTGCCTCGAGACCACACAATCATGCAAATCTCACAGATACTGCCACAAGGTGTTTCTTTGACTTTTGGTGTTTCTGGTAAACAGGTTTCATTCCCACATCAGAGGAACAGGTCATAATAAAGACAACAGAGCTTGTTCCCCTGGTGTGGGAGATGCTCAGAAAGATCTTTTGATAAACATTTGCTGTCATCCCCAAAGATAGGTGTGACCATTTGGTCACGAGAAAAGTTTCAACCAAAAGCTGCATAAATATTTGGGTGCTAAATGTTTATTGTTCTTTTGTTCTGGTTGAGTATTTAAAGGAATGGGGAGACCACTCATGGAAGCATCTGTAATCAGAACTTCCCACGCTGTTGAAGTGTGTCTCTATTGCCAGGTAACAATGACTCTTGGAAACTATTTTTATGTTTTTTAGAATGATGTTTTATATTGTATGCTGATCAGTTGTGTATTATGGATTCTTTCTAAATTCTTTTATTTGATATGTTTACCTGGCTATAATAAACATTAATCTTGATTTATCTTGTATAAGTCTAAATTCCTTTATTTAAGTAGTGTCGTATATGGAGTTTGTAGGAGTTTCCGTAAATCTTTCTGTCAGGGCAGATTCATACCGAGGACCCCATGACCGGAGCATGGCGCTAAGCATGAGGGGCAATCTGATTTCTGGCTGTCACTGGTATTAACAAGTTACAGCTCTGTGACTATTGCTAAAATTACACTTTCTGTTATGAGTGAGCATGTGCAACTCACTTAAAGGTAAAATAGTTCACTCTGTAATCCTCTGTAATCTCAGAACTGACTAATTTGCGTCCGTGAGGTAATGTAATTATAATCGCGAGCATTATCCTCTGAGCGACTCCGGGTCCCATGGAGGAAACGAATATTTGCAATTAAGAGATACTAAGAAAATCAATGATCTAAATTAAATCACAACTAAACTTATGATCAGCTGTTAAATTACAAATGCAACAAAATTACAAATAATTGGAGTCAGATAAAATTATTCATGGAGTCAGATTTTTAAATTGGATCTTCACATTTTAATAAATTAAAGTGATTTTTCTAGAAGCGCCAGAAAAGACATACACGCAGAAGTCCTTCGACCAGCTGCTGGATTCCTACGTTGGGCCAATCAGCTGGACCTTACACAACTGCTAGTTTGACACTTCAAAAAGTTTGGGGAGTGATCGTAAAACTAATCCATATGAATTGAGCGGTTTACACATGTAAACATTGATCAGCGAACATAAACAGGAGCTCAACCGTACTTGCTTTAACACACGAGAGAACAAACCTCATTGGTTCTTGTCGAAGCTCAAACGTGCTCCGTAACACGACAATGAACCTCATTGGCTCTTGTGGAAGCTCAAATGTGCAGCGCAACATGAAAATGAACGTCATTGGTTCTTGTAAAAGCTCAAATGTGCTGCGTAACACACGAGAATGAACCTCATTGGTTCTTGCTGAAGCTCAAACGTGCTGCGTAACACGAGAATGAACCTCATTGGCTCTTGTGGAAGCTCAAATGTGCAGCGCAACATGAAAATGAACGTCATTGGTTCTTGTAAAAGCTCAAATGTGCTGCGTAACACACGAGAATGAACCTCATTGGTTCTTGCTGAAGCTCAAACGTGCTGCGTAACACGAGAATGAACCTCATTGGTTCTTGCTGAAGCTCAAACGTGTTGTGTAACACGAGAATGAACCTCATTGGTTCTTGCTGAAGCTCAAACGCTGAACCTCATTGGTTCTTGCAAGCGTGCTGCGTAACACGAGAATGAACCTCATTGGTTCTTGCTGAAGCTCAAACGTGCTGCATAACACGAAATGAACTCATTGGTTCTTGCTGAAGCTCAAACGTGCTGCGTAACACGAGAATGAACCTCATTGGTTCTTGCTGAAGCTCAAACGTGCTGCGTAACACGAGAATGAACCTCATTGGTTCTTGCGGAAGCTCAAACGTGCTGCGTAACACACGAGAATGACCCTCATTGGTTCTTGCTGAAGCTCAAACGTGCTGCGTAACACGAGAATGAACCTCATTGGTTCTTGCTGAAGCTCAAACTGCGCACACACAAGAATGAACCTCATTGGTTCTTGCGCTCAAACGTGCTGCGTAACACGAAGAATGAACCTCATTGGTTCTTGCTGAAGCTCAAACGTGCTGCGTAGCTCAAACGTGCTGCGTGGAACATGTGCAGCGCAACAGAATGAACCTCATTGGTTCTTGCTGAAGCTCAAATGTGCGTAACACGAGAATGAACCTCATTGGTTCTTGCTGAAGCTCAAACGTGCTGCGTAACACGAGAATGAACCTCATTGGTTCTTGCTGAAGCTCAAACGTGTTGTGTAACACGAGAATGAACCTCATTGGTTCTTGCTGAAGCTCAAACGTGCTGCGTCACACAAGAATGAACCTCATTGGTTCTTGCCGAAGCTCAAACGTGCTGCGTAACACGAGAATGAACCTCATTGGTTCTTGCTGAAGCTCAAACGTGCTGCGTAACACGAGAATGAACCTCATTGGTTCTTGCTGAAGCTCAAACGTGCTGCGTAACACGAGAATGAACCTCATTGGTTCTTGCTGAAGCTCAAACGTGAACCTGAACCTCATTGGTTCTTGCGAAGCTCAAACGTGCTGCGTAACAATACGAGAATGACCTCATTGGTTCTGCTGAAGCTCAAACGTGCTGCGTAACACGAGAATGAACCTCATTGGTTCTTGCTGAAGCTCAAACGTGCTGCGTCACACAAGAATGAACCTCATTGGTTCTTGCCGAAGCTCAAACGTGCTGCGTAACACGAGAATGAACCTCATTGGTTCTTGCTGAAGCTCAAACGTGCTGCGTAACACGAGAATGAACCTCAGTGGTTCTCACGTGTCAAGCAACATGCTTGAGCTGATGTGTTGATGAATGTTTATATGTGATTAAAAGCTGACATTAAATCTGTTCATCATATAAAGCAATCGTGTCTCTTCAGAAAATTTGGACTAAACCTCTCAATTCATAATATGAATTAGTTTTACAATCTCTTTGACATTTTTGAAGCATCAAAGCGTTAGTTGCATCGTTGCCAATGGAGGGACAGAATCCTCTCCGATTTAATTTAAAATATCTTTGTTTGTGTTCCGAAGATGAACGAAAGTCTTACAGGTTTGAGAGTGAGTAAATGATGACAGAATTCTCATTTTTTGGGTAAACTAATCATTTAGGTCCCTAACTCACGCCATTGGTTCAGCAGCATTGTAATCGGCATTGTAAGTCGATCTGTGAATGTTTTCCTTAAAGTTGTCTCTGCACATTCAACTTTAAGAAATACACATTTCATCTTTAAGCAGTAATGCTATAAAATGGTTGTTCGGCTATATTTTTACCATACAGATTGCCAGTGGAGGCTGCGTCAGTTTTCACAGTGCTCTGCATGCAGTTGAATCTGTCTAGTGCATCTGAAATCTTTCAGAATAAAGTCAAGAGTTCTGACTTGAGCCAGATTAGCTTGTGCAAAATCACTTTAGTGACAAAATGAACATACAGCTCAATGGCAGCAGTCTAAGGGTCCAGACAGTGTATACACCTTTAAATCCCTGTTCTTCCGAATAAATACTAAACTTTATATTCAGTCTTTCAAACAAAGCTCTTGCAAATCCCTCATCCTTTAATCCATTATCTGAGTTATTTCTCCTCTTGCAGTCTTTACAGGTTCGGTTCAGTAAATTTCAGTAATTCAGGTTTGTTTGTGAATGCTGCTATGTAATATTCTTTCATTTGCTTAACTCATAAGCTCATGTTAACATGTCATCTTAAGGATGTGATATTTATTTCCTGAATACAAGACAAAAGTTTTGTCTCTTCCAATAATTTTATTCACATTAACAGTTTGCATTTCTCAAGCAAACAAGATCATAATCTTCATAATCATAAAAGTTTGCATGCAACAAACCGGAAAACAGTCAAATTTAGAATAGTCACTGTGACATAGCAGTAAAACAGAAATAGCCCCATATTCTGTATGTCACAGCAATCGGATGTTGGATGACAGATTACAGACCACTGGCATTAAAAAGAAATGAAAAAGAAATCGCGGAGAGCCCCCCTTAATCCTCCCGGATAGCCTGTCTATCCATCAAAGAGGAAGAATACAAATCCTGCAGGGAAATTACCTGAACCCTGCACATTATGAGAAGGACATCTCAATATCTCCCTGGTGAGACTCTTTGGTAATACCACTGAATGGTGAAAAGTTGATCAACTCCACGCTGTTAAACTAAAGCCGTTGTCATAAATACATTGTGAGCTTTATTGTGGAATATCCAAAAGGCAATGCCAGAGATGTGTACTTTGTCACCATGGCCTGTGCTAATCATACGTAATCTATCTATCCATCCATCTCTTCAGTACATAATGTACTTTGTTCTTCCATCCATCCATCCATCCATCCATCCATCCATCCAGTATATAATGTACTTTATCCATCCATCTATCCATCCATCAATCCATCCATCCATCCATCCATCCAGTATATAATATACTTTGTTCTTCCATCCATCATCCATCCATCCATCCATCCAATATATAATGTACTTTGTTCTTCCGTCCATCCATCCATCCATCCATCCATCCATCCATCCATCCATCCATCCATCCATCCATCCATCCATATAATATACTTTGTTCTTCCATCCATCATCCATCCATCCATCCATCCATCCAATATATAATGTACTTTGTTCTTCCATCCATCCATCCATCCATCCATCCATCCATCCATCCATCCATCCATCCAGTATATAATATGCTTTGTTCATCCATCCATCCATCCATCCATCCATCCAATATAAAATGTACTTTGTTCTTCCATCCATCCATCCATCCAATATATAATGTACTTTGTTCTTCCATCCATCCATCCATCCAGTATATAATATACTTTGTCCATCCGTCCATCCATCCATCCATCCATCCATCCATCCATCCATCCATCCATCCATCCATCCATCCATCCATCCATCCAGTATATAATATACTTTGTCCATCCATCCATCCATCCATCCATCCATCCATCCATCCATCCATCCATCCAGTATATAATATGCTTTGTTCACCCATCCATCCATCCATCCAGTATATAATATACTTTGTTCTTCCATCCATCATCCATCCATCCATCCATCCAATATATAATATACTTTGTTCTTCCATCCATCCATCCATCCATCCATCCATCCATCCAATATATAATATACTTTGTTCTTCCATCCATCCATCCATCCATCCATCCATCCATCCATCCATCCATCCATCCATCCATCCATCCATCCATCCATCCATCCATCCATCCATCCATCCATCCATCCATCCATCCATCCATCCATCCATCCATCCATCCATCCATCCATCCATCCAAAATGTTCAGTGTAGTGTCAATATAGTCTCATCATTTTACAGTTTGATTTAAAGCATGCATTGTGCTGATGTTGACTTCAGTGAATTAAAAAAGTTTTTTGTTTTGTTTAGTTTTTTTTCTCTAGACTAGGCTTCTAGACAGCATGCTTATGTTATTGCCTTAGGAGAAAACACTTTGTCATATTCCTCATTTGCAAATCACTTTAGATAAAAGGTTTTGGTTTTGACCATTTTATTAGTTGTTTAATCATCTTCGTCTGAATGTACTGCTGAACGAACATCATGAGGCCATTCTTACTGTATATTTGTGTAATTCGGTTACAGCATGGAGATCACTGTGGCTTGTGTACCTCGTTTCCAGAGTAACTTGAGTGTTTAAGGTTAGACGATTGGACTTAAAATATATTTGCTTAGTGCTTGTAAGTGTGTTCTGGATAAATTATACAAAACACTAGGGGTCTTCAGAGGTCTGTTCCAAACATAAGAAAGCACTTTATTCAATGAGGTCTTTAAGGTGACAAGCTCACACTCAGAAAAAATCAGAACAACAAATTAAAATATTTGTGATTATATGAGCTCATTGTGATGTGTAGTTCGGTTGAACAAGCTGTAACTGTTGTAACACTGGCAGGAGGTGGGACCTCACCAGGATGCAGGGGCCATGCTGAACAAGCCCTTTCTATGTTAATTTGTGCTCTCTCTCTCCTTCTCCCTGCCAGAAACTCATGCTGAACCTTAATTCAAGCCCTTATCATTCAATAGCTCCGGCACACTGCTCGGCTCCTTGGCTTCAAAGACTTGTGGGACTTGTGGAGAACACTGTCAGCCCTTCCTGAGTCCCCAGAAGGCCTTGCCAATCACAGGCACCGGGAAACCGCAGCAAGACACCCAAGAAGAGCGGGGGTTTGTAATTCGTCTTTCTGAGCGGTTGTTTGACCTGATATAAGAGCCACTTGAGCTTAATTATGATGATGATGCCATAACCTGAGACCTTCCCAGCTTTCCACGGGGAACATTCTCAGAACTTTGGATAACATTCTGGCAAGGTTCTTTCAAAGTTATGAACAAACATTCTTTCAGCAACAGAACAGAACTTTTTTTTTTTAAAGTTTATTGGAATTTAATAATGTAGAAACATTATTTATAAATTGTTCATGGGATGTTTTTTTGTTTAGTTTTTTCCTGAAATGCTTTAGTTGGATGTACTTTTCATCGTTCTCTGAACATTATGTTTGCAAAATGATAAAATGGAATATTCCTTAATGTTTGCATAACCAATAAAAACGCTTTTAAAATGTTTAAAAACTTGATGTTTTAAATGTTAGAGAACATTCAAAAATATGTTTTTTTTTTTGGTTTTGTTTTTAACTTGATGGGAAAATTGGCAAATTATTCTTAGAATTATTCATATTTTTGTAAGCTGGATTTATTTCCCATTAAGAGAGGGAATATCACCATTTGAGAGAGTGGATGATGTGGAAAGCATTTAAAGCATCATATTTTTGTACAAACATTGGATTAATATCTTAATAAAAATGAGCAGGTTCATATGGATTCAATATCTCTTCTCTTTCTTTTAGACAGCAATGAGATTAACTGGAGAATAAATTAAGATTTTGTGCCAAGAAAACACTGTATTTTAGGTTTTAGTAAAGATCTCAACAATGTCTCAAATAAACTGAGGCATTGTTGAGATCTTTACTAAAACCCTAGTCAAATTGAGTCTAGACCATTCCATCCACATTAATAGCTCAACCATTCCTCCAGTCTTCAGTGTCACAATAGTCAGCTGTGGGAAGCAAGTATGACTATATTCCATGAAAGCAGCAGAGCTTTATATGGTCCAGTCTTTTTCTAGCCTCTGGGGCTACTTTATATTGTTTTTTCATATAGGTTGTGTTTCAGGTAAACAGTCTTTAGTCAGTTACTTAGTTTGTTATTCTGGAGGTTACATTCAAATTTCCACTTGGATTAAAAAACCAAGGGGGCATGTTTGTATGGGCATGACACTTGTGGGCTTTTAATTCAAATGGAGTGAGAACGATATTTTGGAGTGAGACGGAAGTGAGACGGAAGCTTTTAAGAGTAGGCACACTGGAGTTACTGCTGTGGCTTTTCTTAACAGGTTAAAAAAAGAGGAAACAAAGAAGTGTGACTTCTGAATTCAGCTCCACACTCCGAGAGCAGCCACTGGATATGAAACGTGATGGAACACTTTTGAAATGTTGAGATGAGCTCTTTGGTTGCTGGGCGCCTGTCTAAGACAGACTCTTTGTTAAAGATGATATTCCCAGGGCTTCCAGGCTGCTCACTGCCTCCGGATTCCCCTCCCTGTTGCAGAGTGGAACAAAGCACTTAAAGAGAGCATTTTCATACGTTAAAGAGCCACTTTTTCCCCGGGTCATGCTTCCAAGACGGCACAAGGCAGTATGGAGAACTCAATGTTAACCATATTAAAATGTGTGTTCATATTTCATGCTGCCTGTATTAATACACACGTAAAGAGCCCTAGCAACCTGACATCAAATATTTCTCCCCTCTCTGGAGAGAAGTACCCCCAGAGAGCATGGCCAACCCATTTGTCTATCAGGTACTGCAAAATGCTCATTTTGCATTGACGAGCTCATGCGTTATGAGAAAAGCTTGGCTACAGGGGACGACTTTGCCATAACTTTAATGTTCAATATTGTCAAAAAAAATCAAACGTCTACTACAGAGTCATTTCCACACGAATGAAAAATTTGTGTGCTATGGGAGGGCGGAATATGAATACATTTTCAAACGACTCAACAATTTATCCATCTTTTCCCTCCTTGCTCACATTTTATAAATCATAACCTTTCCGTCTCTTTTTGTGCCTTTATGCAGAATTCCGAAGGACATTTTGTGCCATGCGGAAATCACTGGAAAGTTCTGTGCCCTACAGATGTTTGCAGAGTTGACCCAGAACTAGCCTGAACTATTATATGCTTTTATTGGCTGAGTGAGGCAGCAATGCAATGTAGCTTTCCTGTAGCTCAAACAATAAGAGTGTGGCGCTAGCAACGCCAAGGTCATGGGTTCGATTCCCAGGGAAAGCAAGAACTGATAAAATGTAAAAATGTGAATGTAAGTCCCTTTGGATAAAAGCGTCTGCCAAATGCATAAATGTACACCACTGGCTTACAGTGTAAAGTGTGGAAAGCATCCAGTGTGTTGCAAATGCGCAAGGAAGAGCTGAGGCGAGAATCTACACTCACCTAAAGGATTATTAGGAACACCATACTAATACTGTGTTTGACCTTTCGCCTTCGCCTTAATTCTATGTGGCATTGATTCAACAAGGTGCTGAAAGCATTCTGCCCATATTGATAGGATAGCATGGAGATTTGTGGGATGTACATCCAGGGCACGAAGCTCCCGTTCCACCACATCCCAAAGATGCTCTATTGGGTTGAGATCTGGTGACTGTGGGGGCCATTTTAGTACAGTGAACACATTGTCATGTTCAAGAAACCAATTTGAAATGATTCGAGCTTTGTGACATGGTGCATTATCCTGCTGGAAGTAGCCATCAGAGAATGGGTACATGGTGGTCATAAAGGGATGGACATGGTCAGAAACAATGCTCAGGTAGGCTGTGGCATTTAAACGATGCCCATTTGGCACTAAGGGGCCTAAAGTGTGCCAAGAAAACCTTGAACCGTTTGGTGACCTTGAACCGTTTAGTGCCCATTGAAGTCCATTATATGAAGAAAAATCCTGAAATGTTTTCATCAAAAACCTTAATTTCTTTTCGACTGAAGAAAGAAAGACATGGACATCTTGGATGACATGGGGGTGAGTAAATTATCAGCAAAAGTTTATTTAAAAGTGAACTAATCCTTTAAACACAAAACAGGGGAAACGAAAAAATTATTGCAACACAGTGGTAGGTATGGGAATCATTAATATAATATAATTTTATTATAATATACTGTAAATTATAACACATAAATGTAAAACTACATTTGCATGTGTGTTTGCATTTTACACTGCCTTTTGAATGACTTAGAGGTGACATAAATCCAGTATTTATATTAACAACACAAACACAAATGTGGTAAAATATTTCACCCTTTATTTATAAAATACTTTTGACAAAATTCATAATGCACGCGTGAAGCCAAAGCGTTTCGATCTTGGTGATTCGAAGTTTGGTTTTAGTTAGCTATTTGATGCTAAAAACAGGCCTGTCATGTGACTTTTTTCAGGATATTCGAGAGGAGATTGTAGCTTTAACTTGAATTACTACATTGTCAGCGCCATATTGGGACATTGGTGGTTTCTACAATAGAAGAGAGGGTAACACTTTATTTTGATGGTCCCTTTTGAACATTCTGTTGACTATAAGTACCGTTGCACCTACATGTCAACTAACTCTCATTAGAGTATTAATAGACTGTCTTCTTAATATCTGCTAACTCTTTATTCTAATGGTCCTCCAACAGACATTCTACTGACTAAGTAACTTTGCAACTACATGTCAGCTTATTCTAACCCTAACCCTACAAGTCTACTAAAACTCTACTAACACTCTAATGATACTTAGTGGACATGTAGGTGCTACACTACTTATAGTCAACAGATATGTTAAAGGAACCATCAAAATTAAGTCATCCATCTTTTTTTTTTTTTTTTTTTTACAGTCTATGGTGTGTCCTACATTATGGGGACAAAATGTCCCCACAAAGATGGCAATGTCCAAAGTCCTTATCCTTTTGGTCCCCATGAGGAAAGCTTATAAATCATACTAAGTAATGTTTTTTTTTGAAAATGTAAAAGTGTGTGTGTGTGTGTGTGTGTGTGTGTGTGTGTGTGTGTGTGTGTGTGTGTGTGTGTGTGTGTGTGTGTGTGTGTGTGTGACATATCAGGACACAAATGTGTATAATGCCATGGGTATGACATAGGTATTACAAGGAGAGGGTGACATTACCCATGTCCCCATTTTTCAAAAGGCTTATAAATCCTACAGAATGAGTTTTTTTGGGAGAAAGTAAAAATGTGCAGTTTCCTGTGATGGGTAGGGTTAGGGGTAGTGTAGGGGGATAGAAAATACAGTTTGTACGGTATAAAAACCATTACGCCTATGGAATGTCCCCACACTTCACAAAAACAAGTGTGTGTGTGTGTGTGTGTGTGTGTGTGTGTGTGTGTGTGTGTGTGTGTGTGTGTGTGTGTGTGTGTGTGTGTGTGTGTGTGATTGTTCAAATGAAAACATACATATGAACAGTCCTTCAACCAATACATAAGATATTTTTGGAGGGCTCACTACCTTGGTTTTTAATAAACCCTTAAAATCATTATGCATTTTTGTTGAATGGGAAACTCCTGTTGTATTCTACAGGAATAAATGAGGGTTGGTAGATGATGACAATTTTCAGTTTAACCTCTGGGGTCTGAGGTGTTTTTTGAGCCCTGGAGATTATTTGACATGCCCCTGACATTGTGCATTTTAAGCAACAGAAAATCCCCTTAGCCAAAAGGCAGTGCCTGAAAACACTTCTGAAAACATTTCTGTCATGACAGCTCTTGGAGGGTTTGGCATGGTAATGGATACGGCAATGTCATGTTTGGTCTTGGTGGAATAGATCTGCTACGCTGCTGCTGTAGATTATTGCTGCTGCTGCAGAACAAGTACGAACTTGCTACTGCCGGTACATTAGGGATGTGCGAGACTAACCGACTAGTCGATTGAACGATATTGCTGCTGCTAGTCGACTTGGAAAATATATATTTTTTACAGCTCCATGTGTTTCTAACTCCAGCTGAAACAAGGACTTTTAGGTCGCTCCTTCTGATCAGATTACGTCTACACAAGGCGGTCCATATCCTGTGAACATACTCTTCATTTTTTTTAGCACATTTAATGTTTTGCTTTATTTATTTATTTTTTACATAGGTTATGCTTAAAATACCATCATGCTAATGTTACATCTTGAACATTTTGAAAAGTGTATATATGCAGCAAAACAAAATCATTTAATTTTACCTCAGGTTTTGCATACAGAGAAATGTCCAATTAGAAGATGAGCAAGCTGAGGGAGGATTTTGAAAGCTTACACAAAACTTTTCCATTTTCTTCTGTCATGTCAGACTAGTATAGCAATTAAGCTTGCTTAGGCTTGTTATACTGCCGGTTATAAGGGACAATAGGCCTACGGTATGACATTTTATATCTGATTAAAGGAGAGAATGAAACCTACTTTACACTTGTATAATTATCAGTATAGTTTTATTTAATGCCTAAGGATAAGAAAATACAGTTAAATAATGTACAGTTGTCAGTACACATCAAGCTTTTCTTGCGTTTTTTCCACTTGTCATGTGTACAGATACTTTCATACATGAGAAGCGTGATCAGACCCTAACACTCAAGTGGTTGCCGTGGTAACAAACAACAATACCATATCGTGCTGATTTATGTGAACTAACTTTTATTTGAGGAAATCTGTTTATAATAGGCTATTAGGTTTGAACTTATTAGTTCTGCACTGCCTATTTATTCAGATGATTTGAATAAATGTCTATAATGGTTAATGTTGCTTAAGTGAACGCTCAAGATTATTACAATGATCATAATGCAAGGCAAGCACGTCGCATGACCTATTTTAGCGACATTATTTATGGGATTTGACTATTCATAGATTAAGATCATGGACTGTCTCCGGGGGGGAGGGTTAGACTAGTTGACTAGTTGGTTACAAAATTTTCGTTTAAACGGTTATGAAATTAGTCGTTGTGCACATACACAGACACGCTGCTGTGAGAAAGTAAGACATGCTGCTGCTGAACAAAGCATACATGAACTACCCATAGCAGATCTATACAGGTGGAGCTGGGGAGGTGGAGGGTTTCTGAAAGCGCACTACAACTGCTACAGCAAATGCTGACCATTGGCTACTGATACAGCAGGAACCAATCAGCTGTACCCTATGGAGAATGATGTGATTGCAAGCAGATGGAGTTAAAGGGTTAGTTCACTTCAAATTGTAAATTTCCTGATAATTTACTCGCCCCCATCTCATCCAAGATGTTCATGTCTTACTTTCTTGCGTTTCGCTAGATAAGATCCTATTCCTCAGCTGGGATCGTATAGAGCCTCTGAAGCCCTTCAAAGCCCTTTGAAACTGCATTGATTTGGACCTTCAGCCCATTTGTTGCAATTGAAAACCATTATGTGGAGAAAAATCCTGGAATGTTTTCCTAAAAAAGCTTAATTTCTTTTCGACTGAAGAAAGAAAGACATGAACATCTTGGATGAGATGGGGGTGAGTAAATTATCAGGAAATTTTAATTTTTAAGTTAACTAATCCTTTATGGACCCATCAGCCTGTGCCAGCTAGAGTTTCATGACAGAACTTTGTATTAATATAGCTGACAATCACTAAACTCCACCAGTAAGTCAGTAAAACAACCCAAAAAATCTTTTGCCAGGCCCTCTGCCACAGCATCGAAGTGTAAATTGAGATTGATGGGGTGAATGGTAGTTGAGACTGTGGGTTGAAGTGTCAAACCTGGCAGTCACTACCTCGGTCACACAAACATCTCTGCACAACTCATTACACATTTTATCTGAGCCACCAGGACATAAAGCAGAACTCCTGTCCACTCAGAACGCTCTACTGGCTGAGCAGAAGGGACAGGAAATCATTACAGTCAAAACATCTCTGCCAAAGGTCACTTAAATCAGGGAAATGAAATTAGTCACCTTGAAGAGCAGTGGGACCTTGTGCAGCGGAGGGAAGCCAGGTTTAGATGCACTGAAAAGGCTTTTTTACAAACCCTTTCCGTTACTAACTGGATTCTGCACCCTTTATATATAGTGCTGGATGTAACTGAAGTGTGATGTCTCATTCGTGGTCAACGGCAGAGCTGGACCTGGCTGTAACTGCTGCCAGTTGTAACTCCACAGATAAAGAAACCTGGTACAATGCATAGACGGACTGGGTCAAGATCTTATACTTCAGCCAGCCTGACGCCTAAACAAATCAATACAATAATTCAAGCATGCTTCTGACGGCGAATGAAACACTGACAAAAGTGACTCGGAGAGCCCATTACCTGAAATTCAACAGACTTTCAACCAACAGCTGAAAGTCTGGCACTCTTGTGTTTGCTAGTGTCTGCAACAATAACTAAATGGGCTTCTGTTGAAAAAGGTCAACTATTATTTTGTACTTTTGTGTCTTATTCTGTCTTTCTTTCTAAACCTGCACATTGTCCTTTAAAGGTATTTAGTTCATCAAATGATAAGAAAGATGAGAGTGGTTTTCATCATGTAATGCGCTTCTATTGTAGGAAACTTTAGTTCCGCCATTTTCCGCGAAATTATTACATTTTCTTCATTTGGTCATTAGTGTGGCCATACAAATGTCAGCAGCACTGTAGCTTCCCACTGTATTTATAGGCTCTGAGAGGAGATTCTGAATGGTTAAATATAGATCATTATGTGGTTTAAATTATGCAAAGAATGGTGACCGATGTGCGTAATCTATCATGTTACGTTATTACGTCTCATTTGGTTTGCATGAAATCTGGAGGGAAGAGTTATGTAAGTTTCCTCCTTTTCCTCTCGCCTTCCTCTTTTTAATCAATTCATGTCATTTTATTGGATCCAGAACATGCATGCTTAAGATACAAGTGCATAGTCATCTAAAATATAAAAAGGAAATTCTTAGGAAGAATGTTTTTTAATTTTTTATATGTGTCAGCATCTTTTATCTGCGTTCTCAGTGATTCTGTTCACTTGAGATTCTCAACCCACCAGCATATGAATGAGTCCGAATGAATGTTTAGTAAAAATGAATGAACACTGAAGAAAATGAATGATCCATGTGTTAAAAAGAATGTACAAGAGAGGTATACAAGTGAAGAAATGTTCACACTCAGTCTCTACAGTTAAACGGATGTTAACTCAAAATGTCTTAATTTACTCACCCTAATGTGTTTCATGTTTGGTTTTATGCATTTTTTGTCCATACAATGGAAGTCAGTGGAGTCCAGTGTTGTTTTAGTCCTCATTAGTTATCATCATATTAACAATGCTTCACAATATCTTTAATGTTCATACAGCTTTGTAACGACGTGGGTGAGTAAATTATGTCATACTTTTCAATATGTGTGAACTGTGAACTATCCCTTTAAAGATTTTGACTACATAACAACATAACATCAAGAGAACAGGATTTTTTTTTAACAATACATTTCACTTGTGCATTGTGTATTCCCTTACAACAGCAAATATCCAGAGCATTTAGGTGGGGTCTGAAATAGGAACCATCTGCATTCATTTGAGTGTGACTGTATGATGTCAGTGGAAATGCTTGTGTTTGCATAATTCCCAATGGTTTATGAACAGCCAGCTAACAACAGCACAGTCCATTGTGTCCAGAGACTCATTGTGTGTGCACTGTGAAGGCAGTTTAAAATGGTTGATCCAGCTTAATTTGACTTTATTACACAGGGCAAATCCCAGTGATAAAGAGCCAAGCTGGTCACAGGATATTATTTAGGGCTTATTAGCTGAATGCAGCAGGGTGTTACGGAGCGACATGCTGTGCTCTCCACCATCCTGCCTGTGTCCCCATACCTCACTGGATAATTCTATCATCACAAATGTTTTAACTCACTGTGTTTGTACTTTTTACCCAATGAAAAAAAAAAAAAAAATGGAGGAATGGATTTTACCCATGCTATGGGGAGGAAACAATGCAAAGGCGCCACTGACTTGTTTTTCAAATTTCAGTGGTGACACAAGGCACCAATTAGGACTGAAATTATTTGACTTTTGGAGGCTATACTTTCAAAATACTGTGTGCTTGTTTAATTTAACAGAATAATATGGTAAATTAAAGGCACACTTATAGAGAGTAAAGCTAACAGCAATAAAGCTAAAGCACATTAATGGATGCATTTGTATTAGTTATATGTGGATGAAAATAGAGATACTGCTTCTTTTTATTTTATAAAAAAGGCCAGTGTGTGTTCAGTCCAGCAGTCTATTTGTCCTCACTGTGGCCACTTACTCTGGTGCCCTGCGGGCACATGCCCACAGCCATCAGTTGAGGGTTGTGTAGGGCCATCACTCTCTCCCCCAGGCTAAATTTCACCAGCAGTGGCGTACGCCAGAGCAAAACATTAGCAGCCAGCAACTTTACTGCCAAGTTTAATATGCTTTTTATCGATAGATAAATGTTCTAGGATTCAGAAGATAGATAGATAGATAGATAGATAGATAGATAGATAGATAGATAGATAGATAGATAGATAGATAGATAGATAGATAGATAGATAGATAGATAGATAGATAGATAGATAGATAGATAGATAGATAGATAGATAGATAGATAGATAGATAGGGAAGGGATGTGCTGAGAGGTAGCTGTAAGTTAGCTAGCATAGCAAATGTTAGAACTTTGCGACCGTCTTGTATAATTCACAGCGAGGAGAAAAGGTGCAGGTGGGCAGTGTTAATATTTCAGTGGTTTGTAGGAACCTTGAACATGCCTTGCATACCTGAGGTAAATAGTGATTTCTGTCAGGAATAGTCCTGTCGAACGTCCACTGTGTCCAACGCCCAATCACTCACACTTGTGATTTATTTAAGAGCCTGTGGTATTGGGAAGATTAAACGCCTTGGGAGTCGTCTACAGCACCTTACAAAGACACAGCTTACACAAACAACTCAGCAGCCAAGAACGAAGATACCCAGGAGTTTTTGCTGATATCCCAACACCTGGAGCAGAATCTCTGAGTCAGAGATGCATGTGGGAAAAGTCCACACCCACAGAGAATAAGAAAGCAAATGTGTTCTTGTCCAGATCTGCAATGGTGATTGGTTGTGTGTAAATAAGCCAAAGCTCTGAGAGGTACGAACTGCAACATGCCAACTCAGAGATCCTAGATGATAAAAATAACCTAAAATAATATCTATCTACATTTATGCAGATGGCAGACGCTTTTATCCAAAGCAACTTACATTGTATTCAAGGTACACATTTGTGTCAGTTCTTGCTTTCCCTGGGAATCGAACCCATAACCTTGGCGTTGCTAGCGCCACGCTCTTATTGTATCTATCTATCTATCTATCTATCTATCTATCTATCTATCTATCTATCTATCTATCTATCTATCTATCTATCTATCGTATCTATCTATCTATCTATCTATCTATCTATCTATCTATCTATCTATCTATCTATCTATCTATCTATCTATCTATCTATCTATCTATCTATCTATCGTTTCATTGCTCACTACACTGGAGATGGGTTTCACAAATATACATTTCCAATGCTTCATCAATGCTTAAATTTAATTTTAACTTTGATCATCACAGCCAAAATCAATATGTGCAATTGCATAAACAGATCTTACCAATTATACCTCCTGCTAATGCGCTAAATGGATTCCTTTTATTTCTTCGTTTTCTTCACAGGCTCAATCTGGCTTCTTATGAAAGACTGCGTTCTGTCTCGGGAGTGGGCCCACTTCTGTATTTAGACTGCTATAAGGAACCGTCTCATAAGAACCCTCTCAGCTACCATTCGCTCAAGAGAGTCGTGTTTTTTGCAAAGCCATCTGAGGGTCACTGATTTTATTTATCAGAACTTCAAGGTCAGGGTTGAGGAGAGCAAACTCAAGGAATTTAATTTCAGTCTTTCCTTTGAGAGAGGTTTGGATTTCTCTATAGTCTGGTACATTGCATGATGCCAGGCATAACCAGAGATTCATATAAGGCTTTTAAATGGACCTCAGTAGTTCCCAAGTCTTTAAGCTCTTCTATTATTTTGAGGTTTAAAACATTCATTCCTTTTTTTATGCTAATTATTGTGCCTTGGTTCACAAATATTAGAGGTACAATATGTAATTTGCTGACTTACGTTATCCCAAATGTTTCCAAGAATGTTTAAGTGAAATAAGCTATTTTAACCAGGACACGGACCATGTCCGTGCGTCGCCTATCAATGACATATGCGCGTTGCCATCAATTTATTTTGTAGAAACCATGGAAACTCCAGAGATGTTTTAATATATTATGTGTTTTATTAGTCAGGTGAGCAACTGTTTGGATACATTCATTGACAGAAAACGAATCATTGTTATATAGCTCAACACAGTTAGTCTTATTGTTTAAATCTCGTTTTCATGATTTACCGCAAGTACCATGTTTTACCATGCCTAATACCAATATGTTGCAGTGTGCAACAGGTGTCTCATAGTAGCCCTCGAGTGAACAAATAGAGTAGCACAACTTTCAACACACTCCAATAATGTATCTAATATGATAAAACAACACTGCGTTGCCCCACATACGCATGAGCAGAAGTAGCGGAAGCAGTCGTCTGCGGCATGATAAAAGCGCCTACAAATCAATGCGTCATCAAGCTACGCCTTTGTTTTGAATAAGCAACAAAAAATTACATATTGTGGCTTAAATTAATTTAGTACCTGAAACCTTGTAAGCATTAAATAGACCTAATTATGCTTCATGAAATCTATCTCAAATAGGTACCCCTGGAATGCATTGATGTTTGTCCAGTGTATGTGAGTAGCCTATGAATAACCCACATCCAAATTCAGACAAGGAGAAAAAAAGAAAGAAAGGTTAAAATAAATATATAAATAATTTCCTCTCTGTAGGAGATACCTTGTTAGATGTGCTGTGCAACAATTTCCAAGTTACACTTGTGCATGTAGGATTAGTTTTTTATTTCTGATCATGAAAAGAACAAGCAATGTCTTACTGTCTTTTTTCATCTTCTGCTCCATCTGGCTTGTGTCTACCTTATTAGCACCTGCCTGTTAATTGGTAATGTTCTGATAGTGTCCAGTAGGAACACAGTAGGACACAAGCCTTTGGAGGTAAAAATAGATGCACAGATTTCACCTCACGCTGGCAAGCCATAGACCAAACACCACAAAATTATATGATGCTTAATTGGCACCCCGTGACACTGCTCTTATTGCGTTTTTTCTCCCTTCTGGGTAATCAGGTTTTTACACACTGAAAAAAAAACAAAAAATCTTAATCAGTATTTTACAACAAAATATTAACACCCTTAAAGCATTTACTTGAGAAGCTAAATTGCCAAAGATAGCAAGACAACAAGATTTATTTTCTTACCACACTGGCAAATAATTGATTTGCATTATGCTTGTATTTTTTATGCTTAAAGTCCCCCTGTAGTAAATAATTTTATTTCTTAATTTTATCTCTTAAAACTCATGTTTGATCACCAAAATGACATACTTGAACTTTTTATCCTGTGAATTTTTTTTTAATTCATTCCTTAAAATAGCTTGAATATAACTCTACACCCTTGCCTTATTTAGTATAGCGGATCCATCAATATGCAATTTAGCCCCGCCTCCACTCACTCACACCAGCTCAGAGATCCACTCTGCCAACTTATTGAGGTAAACGCTGAAGTTGAAGTTGAAGTTGAAGTTTATTCGTCATTACACATGTACAAGTACAGTATAACGAAATGAAGTTTGGAGCAAGCCTCCGGGCCGCAGCCGATTATTCAGGCGCCGCCCTACGCTCTCCAGAAATACAAGAATGCAATTTAGCAAGCATTACATAGCAAACACAACAAAACATAAACATAAACATAAACATGACACAGTACACGTGGCTGCACAATGATATCACTAATTACCATTATGTCGGACACATAATGGTAATTAATACGATAAACCCTTTGGCTTGACTATGTTATCAAACAGCTAATAATGTGTTACACAAACCATGTTCCTATCTCAGAGTCAGACAGCTGCCTTCTCAGTATCCTTAGAAATGCATTGAAACATTATAGAATGTCAGTAGAGAAAGGCACATAATTCATCATACCATGTTAATATACACTCACCTAAAGGATTATTAGGAACACCTGTTCAATTTCTCATTAATGCAATTATCTAATCAACCAATCACATGGCAGTTGCTTCAATGCATTTAGGGGTGTGGTCCTGGTCAAGACAATCTCCTGAACTCCAAACTGAATGTCAGAATGGGAAAGAAAGGTGATTTAAGCAATTTTGAGCGTGGCATGGTTGTTGGTGCTAGATGGGCCGGTCTGAGTTTTTCACAATCTGCTCAGTTACTGGGATTTTCACGCACAACCATTTCTAGGGTTTACAAAGAATGGTGTGAAAAGGGAAAAGTATCCAGTATGCGGCAGTCCTGTGGGCGAAAATGCCTTGTTGATGATAGAGGTCAGAGGAGAATGGGCCGACTGATTCAAGCTGATAGAAGAGCAACTTTGACTGAAATAACCACTCGTTACAACCGAGGTATGCAGCAAAGCATTTGTGAAGCCACAACACGCACAACCTTGAGACAGATGGGCTACAACAGCAGAAGACCCCACCGGGTACCACTCATCTCCACTACAAATAGGAAAAAGAGGCTACAATTTGCACAAGCTCACCAAAATTGGACAGTTGAAGACTGGAAAAATGTTGCCTGGTCTGATGAGTCTCGATTTCTGTTGAGACATTCAGATGGTAGAGTCAGAATTTGGTGTAAACAGAATGAGACATTGGATCCATCATGCCTTGTTACCACTGTGCAGGCTGGTGGTGGTGGTGTAATGGTGTGGGGGATGTTTTCTTGCCACACTTTAGGCCCCTTAGTGCCAATTGGGCATCGTTTAAATGCCACAGCCTACCTGAGCATTGTTTCTGACCATGTCCATCCCTTTATGACCACCATGTACCCATTCTCTGATGGCTACTTCCAGCAGGATAATGCACCATGTCACAAAGCTCGAATCATTTCAAATTGGTTTCTTGAACATGACAATGAGTTCACTGTACTAAAATGGCCCCCACAGTCACCAGATCTCAACCCAATAAAGCATCTTTGGGATGTGGTGGAATGGGAGCTTTGTGCCCTGGATGTGCATCCCACAAATCTCCATCAACTGCAAAATGCTATCCTATCAATATGGGCCAACATTTCTAAAGAATGCTTTCAGCACCTTGTTGAATCAATGCCACGTAGAATTAAGGCAGTTCTGAAGGCGAAAGGGGGTCAAACACAGTATTAGTATGGTGTTCCTAATAATCCTTTAGGTGAGTGTACACCCGCTATATTGCTAAATTGACATGATTTTTCATATCAACAGAAAAATATACTAGTATGGCTATTCCTGAGACTCCTCTGCTTCAGAGAATAGTTAATGATATGCTAAAGCCCGTCCCCCTCGTGACTTTTTGGTTCACTGCAGTTTTAAAGAGAAAATACTCAGCAATGGTTTTGATGAATTAGCACATGGTTTGTCTTAAAGCATATTAAAAACACCACATAGACATATAAACAACACTTTAAAACATGATATTTGTGTAGAATAGAATAGAATAGAATAGAATAGAATAGAATAGAATAGAATAGAATAGAAATCAGTTGTTCTGAGAGTCACGTATACAATGCTGTGGAACTGACTTTTTGTGCTCGGCAATGTCAGTGTGTCGTCCTTCCATGCTGATTAGAGCCCAGTGGGAAGTATTTCTTCTCTAAATACCTTCTAACCATGAAGCAAAAGTGTGGAAAAAAGTGGTTTCTTGAATTGGTCGCACAGCTACTGATCTTTCTTTTGTCTGATGATTCATTAGCCAATGTGTTATTAAGGTAAATATATAAAAACATTTTCTAAATTAGTTTTCATACCACAAATGTTGCATTAGTCAAAGAGGCCATCTTACCCCAGTAGTCCTGTCAGGGAAAAAAATCCTTGGCACTGCATATCTATAGCACACAAAAGTAGTTGGGTGTATATATTTCGTATCACCACGCAAAAACTGTGTATCATATGCATGCTAAAACTGTGTATCATATGCACGTAAATTAACTTGTGCTATAGATATGCAGTACAAGGAGATCGGGCTCATATTTTTGTCATTAATGTAAAATACAACATCAAATTATTCTATTTTCCCAAAATCGAATTATTATCGTATGCCAATCTTATGTGTAACATCTCTTCACTTCTAAATAAAAATATTTGCTATTGCTAATAAGATAATAACAAATGCAACGTGCCTTAAATCTGTAACAGGCTTTACAAAGTAAACTAATGTCTTTTCTCTTTCTTATTTATCAACTTATTTGTCAGTTGGAAAGATATTGCAGTCATAATCAATGTTCAGTAAAACGCAGATTTCAACAAACTGCTGTTGTCTAATGTGTACCTCACTACGAGAGGAAAATATCAAGGCACTTCCATATTGATCCAGCTTGAATTGATCTTCAGCCAGAGCATCACATATTAATTTCTCAGAAGGGTTTTATTTTTGAATAGGCCAGCGCGACAGTGGGCAGATTGGCAGGCGGTACTGCCCGCAGGCCTGATGCTGATGGAGAGCCACACACGATGGTCAGACAGGTGACAGGTTCAGTCCTGCTGTCAGCACTTAGGATTTCCCCATAGGCACACGAATTCCGACAGCAACTGCCAAGAGAAGTGAGACACACACACACAAACGCGCACACATTTTGAAATACACTTGTATGAGAGTGTGATTTCATAAAACTTTAACACTCTTCTTTCGTTTGAACTGATTTTCAGGTTCACCTCCGGAGGCTACTTTTAGGTTGTATTCACACTTGTGGTTCATTTTGCTTGATTTGTTTGGTTCGGACCAAAATTAAATAAAAAATGTTGTCCTGATCCACTAAGCGTTCACGCTGTCATTTTAACACTGAACCTAAAGACATAGGGATATGTTTATGACTTTTCGAGATGGAACGTCCAAAACAATGCTGTGTGCTGGGCTAAATGTGCTCGTTGTATGTACGTACATATGATGGTATTTTGACCAGCTGAGAACTTGTGAAGAGCTTATAAAATATGTAAACGAGTCAAAACAGCGACAGGAAACCCTCTATCACACACACAAACCAAGATCTGCTGCGAGGAGACGTGGTTCTGATGCCTGTACCGAACTGTGATGGGCAACATCACACAAGGTATGCTTGAGCATTCTGTCCTTTTAGGGTCACATCTTGTGACATCATGTTGTGTTTTTGGTTGGTTTACATGTCTTTGGTCCATGTTGCATTCGTATTTCATTCGAACCGTACCAGAGTTAGTTTGAAAGCGACTACTGGAAGTGAACTGAGTCCCATCTTTTCAGCGGTCTCGGCTTGTTTGGTGTGCACCAGGGTTTGGACGGCAGCGTTCACACTTATTCAAATGAACTGCACTAACACAGTAATTGCACCAGGGTTCGTTTTAATCTAACCAAACATACCAAGTATATGAACAATCCCAGTGTGTTTACATAAGCTACATCCGTTGCATTGCTCAGTTTCATCCATTTACTGATGTGTTACCTCATGCATTGTGTTTAATATTGTTTTGCAAGTATTGTAATTTTGCTGTAATGCTGCATTTTAAATTGGTGGTGAGTGGTTAGAGCCGTAAGACCGTTGCTCATCTTTGGAACACAAATTCAGATATTTGTGATGAAATCCGAGAGCTTTCTAGACTGCAACGTTATTACCACTTTCGAGGCCCAGAAGACATTGTTAAAATAGTCCATGTGACTACAGTGGTTCAACCTTAATGTTATGAAGCGACGGGAATACTTTTTTGTGCTCAAAAAATCCCCAAAAAGAACAACTTTATTCAACAATATCTTTCTCTTATGTTGAAGTTTCCTACGCTGTTCACGTAGTAAACACAGTGCAGCACTTCCGGGTTCTACGTCAGAACGCAGGCTCACTATTGGCCGACGTTGTTCACGTGAGCACCACGACCCATGCGGGTGATGCTGACACAGGAGCTGGCCAATCAGTGGCCAGTACTAAGCCGGTGTTCTGACGTATAACCCGGAAGTGCTGCACTGTGCTTACTACGTAAACAGCATAGGAGACTTAAATGGAAAAGACGAAATTGTTGAACAAAATCGTTTGTTTTAGTTGTTTTTTTTGGCGCACAAAAAGCATTCTTGTCGCTTCATAACATTAAGGTTGAACCATTGTAGTCACATGGACAGCTAACAAGAAATTTACAATGTCAGAAGAGCCAGACATATGGAGCTGGTTATGATTATGCAAATGTAAAAAATTGATTCGTTTACAAATCATGTACAATGGTAAATGTGTTTTGAGGTCATAATATAGTATTGTGCAAGGAGCTGCACAAAAATAAGGCGATCGACAATTATTAATAGATAATCTGTCCCCCGTAATCATAATTTGTGTGAAAAAGAATAAAAGTTGTTGGTGGTTTACTGCTTCTAGAACTGCAGTGAATTGTATGTAAGCCTATAGGCAATTTTTTTTTTTTTTTTTTTTTTTTTGCAGAAATCTAAGTAGAGGCCTGTTTTTCCCAATGAACTGTCAAAAGAGGCAAAAAAAGCAGACAACATTGTTTTATTCAACTGAAAGAAACATTTTGACTGACTGTTGGACAGGTTGTTTCCAAAGATTTTAATGTGCTTGCTGCTTCAGATAGGAATCAAATTCGTGCCGGCAGGGTGGCACTGCTACAACTGAATCAAACCACCAATACGCTGCGGTGATTGCGACTTCCCCTTCTGGTTTCATCCTTTCAGCAGACTTATCACATGTCCTCACCCTTAACTGATCCAACCAAACAAGATTCAGCAGGCGGATTGGAAACAACATGAGCTACCCAGGAAAAATCAGCTTGAGCTGTGTTATCAAATGTTTTCAGGACATCCTTCATTGTCCAAAGTGATTTGGTTTCCCTCTGTTACACTCATGCTTGAACAACCAGTCTCTTCCCTTTGCAGAAGCCACCATCTTTCTGCTCTGAAATTATCTCAGGCTTTCCAGACATGTTTCAGGACCACTGAGCAAAGTCTCTTCCTTCGTTGCCAGTCCATCCCCTTCCAATCAGCTCAGAGTCTGTGCTTTAGATGGG
The DNA here is from genome assembly GCA_018749465.1 of Paracanthobrama guichenoti. Lineage (NCBI taxonomy): Eukaryota > Metazoa > Chordata > Actinopteri > Cypriniformes > Gobionidae > Paracanthobrama > Paracanthobrama guichenoti. Next base: position 21,789,965 of record CM031966.1, on the reverse strand, counting down.
CAAACAGCGATGTGCAATTTTAATTAAAGCTAGATCAGGTGCCAATGTCTGTGCAAACACACAGGGTTTTTTTATTTTTCAATCATTTCAGAATGTTTAAAAGCATTCACAGAATGTGGAAATTCTGTGTTATCATAGCAAGGACTCAAAACTACCCAAGGGAGATATGGGAAGAGAGGAATTTTGCAAAACAGCACATTTTAATACTTTGCCTCAACTGGTGGGTTGCCACCAAAATGGGTCGCAGCAGGTTAGATATGCTCACAGACAGCAGGTGGGGGAAAACAATGCAAAATTAAATACCTTTATCAACTTTTTAAAAGGATGAGAAACTGTTTCCAATCGCTTTTTGCCAAATGTTTTACTTCTGACATATTTACAAGTAAAAATATATATCAAAGAGGGCAGGAAACTGAAAACTGAGGATTGCATACCAGAATGGAGCCAGACTAAATGCTAGTTTGCTGAAACAATTCCTAAATAGCTATTTGACTAGTGGTTAACATTACATAATAGCCTGTATGACCTTTTGCACAAATGCATTGTTCACAATAAAACCATTAATGTGCATTAAGAAAGTAAATAGGGTCAATTTTGATTCAATATTCACTTTAAAGCCGCAATGAATCAGAAGTAGTGACAGATCTTTTCTTCTGTTATGCACATTATGTACATCAAAAAAAAAAAAAAAAAAAAATTGTATATGGTTCTATATATCACTTATTGATTGGATTTTCAGATATCAAAAAAGGAAGCTGATGGGGTGGAAATTAACCAGACTAAATGATTAGAGATTTTTATTTTATTTATTTATTTATGAAACATATAGGCCTACATGCCTATATCACATGCGAATCATTAACAATAAGATCTATAAAATGCATGTATAATATAGCGAATATTAATTTCATGCCAACTTTAACTTCTCTTTAAGCTGCATGGATATGCATTTCATTTAAAAGTTAGTTTTTTTTTTCTTCTATGCTATAGTTCACATGTACAGGGCTGCCAACTCGCACACATTCAGCGTGAGACTCGCGCACATGCACTGTTCTCACCTCTCATGCCACACATCCATTTGCAGGAAAGCCACGTTAGCTAGCTAGAAAAATTAACTATAGAGAGGAGAATTTTGTCAAATATATATGCACTATATTACATATTTCTATTTTTACTCATATCATTAAAAAATAATATAGCATTATATTAATTTGAGTTGTTAATTTAAACCTTTAATAATAATTGCTGACAGGGCTCCCTGTATGTTTACAGCATTAGATGAGAGATTCGGAATCAAATGAATCGTGAAATTTGTGTCAAGCACTAATAAAAACAGTACATGGTCATTGTACCAAACAATTCTTACTCCAAACTAACCTGAAAAGTAACATTAGTGCCATTATCCCTGTATGATATATATATATATATTTTTTTTTTTTTTTTTTTTTTTCTGTTAAAAGAAATGTATGTATGTGTCATTTAATATAATAACCAATGTGCATCCTTGTCCCATGACTTCCTACTCCACGAGTTCAACCTGAGGACAATGATGAAAAAAGGCCAGATCTTATAATCCAACCGTGAACATTTATCACCATAGATAAAGCAGAAGAAATCATAAAACACACTGTATTCAAGAGGAATAGCCTGCTGTCAGTGTGTAGCCTTTAGCGTGCACGGAGAGAGTGACAGCCCAGGGTGAGGCAGTGCTATTTTATTAAGGTTAAAAGCAGATCATGCTATCCGTCATGGTGGAAAATGTGGTTTGGCTCAGACGGAGCCCTGGTGTTATGTTATGGTTACAGCTGGGCACAGTCAGTTTAAACAGCTGTCCTGGAACTTCTGCCAAACAGGCAGACAGCAATGCTAACACTCACTGTAAAAAAATATGAGAATTTATCACGCTTAATCCACTTATTTGTGTGGGCCAGCATGCAGTATTAACTTAAATAACCTCATAGATATATTGCAACAAACAAGTGTTAATAGTACATTCATCTTGCATATAAAGAATTTCTGATAGCTTGATGTACTTTGTCACTTAAGTATACAATGTTTCCTCCCTCTCTCTCTCAATATTGTTTACAATAATTACAGTATATTTAACACAGACTAACCCAACACCTAAACAAAATCATTATGTAGTTAATTTATGAATTATGGGATTGCATGTTTTGAAGGGAGGTTTGTCACATTTAGCTAACTTCTTGGAGGCAAAGACTATTTTAAATTATAGCAAATAATTAAAAAAATTAAAGCTCCCAAAAAATGTGTATAGGAAAATGTTATAATATCATTCACTACCCTACAATTTATTTTTAATGAGAAAAAAAATCGTTCTATTAAGAATATCTGGTCACTTATGGGAAGTATAGTTCATTTTAAACACAATTTACGTTCTTTCGGAGGAACACGTAGCGTTTAACAACTACATTTCCCATGATGCCTTTCGAGCTGCGTTTCAGATACGGAAGCTACTTGGGAGAAAATTGAATACGCATGGCAAACTTGGGAAAAATGTCACAGCACAGTACCAAGAAAAGAAAATTAGACCGGAGTACAGAAGATTACATGTACTTTGACAGCTACTCCGATGTCACCATTCACGAAGAGATGATTGCAGACACTGTGCGCACTAACACGTACAGAATGGGCATTTTTAAAAACAGTAAGTCAATAGAGGGGAAAGTGGTGCTTGATGTGGGAGCCGGTACCGGCGTCTTGAGCTTGTTCTGTGCGCAAGCGGGTGCCAGGAAGGTTTATGCAGTCGAAGCGAGCTCGATTGCCGACCAGGCTGTGAGAATCGTAAAACTGAATCAGATGGAGGACAGAATCGAAGTCATTAAAGCCACACTAGAGACGATCGAACTGACCGAACAGGTGGATGTGATTGTCAGCGAGTGGATGGGCTACGCGCTCCTCCACGAATCCATGCTGAATTCTGTGATTTTCGCCCGGGATAAGTGGCTCAAACCCGGTGGCCTCATATTACCTAGCCGGGCGGATCTTTACATCGCTCCGATAAACGATCTGGTGGTGGAGGGCAGATTGAATTTTTGGAGCACCGTTAAAGGACAGTACGGCGTGGACATGTCCTGCATGACCGACTTTGCCAGGAAGTGCATCATGAACAAAGACATCACTGTGAATCCGGTGACGGTGGAGGATGTGCTCTCCCACCCGTGCAAGTTTGCCGAGTTGGATTTGAACACAGTCACACTCGAGCAGCTCAGAGATGTGAGGGGCGTGTTTAGCTGCCAGTGTTTCGGCTCGTCCTCCATTCACGCCTTGTGCGTGTGGTTCACCGTGACTTTCCCCGCTGAGGAGAAGGCCCTGGTGCTTTCCACATCTCCGTTCAAACCAGAGACGCACTGGAAGCAGGCTGTGCTGTATCTGGATGATGCTGTGGATGTGATGCAGGACACTAAAGTTGAGGGGGAGATCAGTTTGTATCCCTCTGAGGAGAATTCTAGACACATATGCATCCGTGTGGACTATGTGATAGGTGAACAGAAAAAACACTCCAAAACCTTTTCAATTCCTGATCAGTATTTAGAAGTTAAATAGAAGTTTGCCAATTATATAGGCTATTTGTAGTAATTTACCTAGTATAAAAAAATTAAGGAATGCTAATGGATTTTATGGTAATTTTGAATTCATATATTTGTAAGAAAATACAATAAAAGAGTCATAAAGGATCATTCTGGATATACTGAAATTCCTATTTCCCCTCTAGAATTGTAGTTTATCTGGTATGATCTTTTGTTGGTCTGGTAGTGTCTTATTAAAATAATCTGTGATTTAGCTTCAAATCATGGTAATGTGTAAAATAAATTCCATTAGCATTCCTTTTGGATTGTTTTTTTTTTTTTTTCACACAGAATGACATGCTTTTCACTATGAGTTATTCCTTGAAATTGTGAACCTTGAAAAGTGTCTGGTGAAAAATCAGATTGAAACGCCTGTCTACGGACGGCAAGTGTGCAAACAAAGTTATACAAAATAAACAATGCTTGCCTGAGCGATGTAGTTTTGCTTATGTAAAAATCTATGAAAAAATGGAACAATCCTTCCACTTGTTTGGCTTGTATAGTGGATGACATCAGGAACAACTGGTTATACTAATCATTTAGTTTCAAGATAAAGTTTAGGAAAATATTTGCAGGCCTTTGAGGGTAGGTTAGATCTTTTGTGTCTGGATTTGCTGGTAACCCAACATTTTTGTGCAAAAGAGTCTTTATTGGTATTACAGTACCACAACATAAGCTGAATAGGAGAATTGACACTTGGAAATGTATACATAACAAGGGAAATGTGATATATCAGCCACTAAGCCAGATATTGTATTAGTTTAAAGTGTAACTTTGCCGATTTTCAACCCGCCTTGTATTGTTACAATGTCGGTAATATATGTAAATTAACAATGCTTACTTGTTTTCCCTGTTACCTGGCTTGAGAGATTAATGTTTATTTGTCAGCAAAACTTTTGACAGCCTTAGGCCTTTCGTAAACTACAGATTATACTTCCGCATATTTGTATCCTGCCCATGGACAGTCGGACTGACTTAAGTTATTGTAATGGTAGGTTTATCACAAAAAAAAATTGTATTGTGCTTTGTCTACTCTTTAAACATAATTATGGTAAAAATTGAACACTGACAACAGCTTTCTTACCTGTACACAACGTCGTTTTGCTCCGGGTGTTGGGTGGAACTGACAACAGCAGTTTCTTGTTTTTTTTTACCCTCCGTTTGGCCTGAAACACTGTTTGTGGTCATCTACTTTGCACACAGAGGTTTTACAGATTTTCTGTCTCGGCATTCTCTCCATAATTGCAGCCTTTAGCCACTGCTTACAACGCGCTGGATACTTCACTGGAAACCGAAAATAACTCACTCCCGCTTAACATTTACACTCTGAATTCTTGAACCTGAGTACAATACAAATCGACACTAAAATTATGACTAAACGTTTGCTTGGATGTATTTCCTGCTAAAGAAAGGCAGTGTTTGGTAAGCGTATCCAATCCATAGCAGGCTGGTGGGAGTGGCCGTAGACAACGTGCTCGGTACATTATTGGTGTTGAAGTTGTTGTACCTATTGGGAAAAGGGAAGACAACAGCATTTTTTCCTCTGCTTTCTCTAATCAGGTAGCAACGATTTCAAAGGGGTTTTTGTTCTGCTTTTTTTACTGAATTGCTAGCCAAGGTTTATTGAAAGCCCCTTCTGCCAGTGGTGAGGTACCCATTTTTTTTTTTTTTTTTTTTTACTTTAACAGCAAATTATATTTTATTAAAATAAGTTAATAAATTAAGTTTGGGAGGAACGCGTTCAAATTACCTTTCCACTCAGTACAAGAGGAGGCCAACTCGCCTATGTTCCTGTTTTCTAACTGTTTTCTGCATCCAGTCTTCTCAAACTCGCCTGGTTACTATCCTAACCAGAGATACGTCATTTTAACAATGACATTCATACATCTTGTATATCAGGAATTTCTGATTATACTTGATGTCACTAAGTATATAATGTATTCCCTCTCGCTCTCAATATTGTTTATAGATAACAGTAAATATAGTCTATTTAACCCAGACTAACCCAATGCCTAAAAAAAAAAAAAAAAAAAAAAAATCATTATTTAGTTTATGAATTATGGGATTGATAGCAAATTAATCCCTTTCAGGAACAGACCTCTAGCACATTTTTTGAGTTGCAACCTAATTGTACTTGCTCAGATTAAAGCATTATTTTTGTTGTAATCATAAGAATAGAGTATGGTAAATCTGTATGAGGACATTGTTGGAAGGCCGTTTGCAGGTTGGCAAGCAACATACAGTTCATCAGTGAGGGAAAGGCCCAATGTGTATTCTGGCCACGCTCATTTAGTTATACAGTGATAAATACTTTATTTATTTAACAAAAGTCAATTGCTAAGTTACCCAACAAACACATTTCATGACCAGTGTGTACTAAATTTTGCATAACTTTATCTCAACCTTATCTTTACAGTGGCACAAAGAATACTATTGACATAGAAACATTGGCTGTGTCCGTACTTATTTTGAATGTGATTTCGGAGTCAGCCAAGGTATTTAGTGAAATGTGTACAGGCTATGCCATGATGACTGATTGGAATTGTATATGGTCTGATCTGATGGATATTTGTACTTGTGGAATCCATTCAGAACTAATTTCTCATTTGTTGTATGTATTAGCTTAAGCTCAATTATCATTCGTTTTTAGCTGTGATTCGGATTGAATGCATTTTGGATGCAGGAAGTTACTAATCCTCAAAATCACAGGGAGTGATTTGTTGCAAAGTAAATGAATTTTCTTTGTATTTATGTAAGCTCATGTTGTTATGTCACGATTAATTGGAACAATCTGTCATTAACATGCTTTCAGAGCCACACTTGAATTGATGTATTCCCTTTTATACCGATAGATCAGAATACCTTCCCATATTAAAGAATTAAATGCGTTTAATTGAATCCTGCTATTAATAGCTGTTTAGACAGTAAATTAAATCAAAGCTGTGTCTCTGTCTCCTAGACAGCCTCAATGAGTTTTATCCACAAAGGCATATCATTTTATCCAATACATCCCCCTGGTATGCTAATGATGTTACTGTAAATAAACCAGGGGAAATCATTTGCCGCCTGCCAGTTACAGTAACCAATATTTTTGATTCGCGAGAAGGCAGATTGGAAGCATGTTATTGACAAATCCTAATTTAGAAGACCAAATCCCAAGGCACTATGCGGATCTCCATGGCCATGTGACAATTTGTCATCATTATCATTAGCAGGACAGTTTGCTTTCATTAACATGGTGACAAGGTCTCTCATGGTGTGATATCTGCCCTAAAGGCAGTTGATTTAATGAACAGCAGCTAAAAACAAATTTTAATTTTGAGAGGTTATTTACTGTAGATTTGGAGGTTTTGTGTGTTTTGATGAGATCAGTTTTGGAGGAACATCATCTGCTGCTGTATATTACTTTTCCTCGTTAGTAAACTTAAGAAGAGGCTAGAGCTTAAATATAAAAATTCATGATTATGGTGCTCAGTTTTAAATGTGTTGACAAGTACCAGGCTTAAATCATGTGAATTTGTCATATATATATATATATATTTTTAATCACTATTATGTGGCACATTTTATTTGCAGTGCAAATACTTTTAGCTGAGGTTTATGATTACATGCCATATATGCATGTTTA